>JAOANR010000006.1:19836007-20251160 GCA_030278955.1 Hygrophila difformis | reverse complement strand
AGATAATAAAAATAAAACTGTATCTGGATGGGAGTCAGCCGAGCAGCTATTATAACCACGGATGGCGAACCGCCAAGGCTTCCACTGACAGCCATCCAGACCATGCAAAATAACAATTAGTAACTAATACCCAGAATACGAGCTAGTTATCCATGAGGGAGTACCCGCCAACATTAGTCTGATGTATTCTTTACTAATGGTTCCACACAACACACGAAGACAAAATAAATAATAAATAAAAGAAGATCCCTTGTATGAGAGACATTGGTTTCTCATGCAAGGTTGTGGATTGGGTCCACAATTGATGGTCTTAAATAATCCTTCCTACCATAATTAATTACAGTCCAGATTATCTGTTTAAGCCATCGAGATTTTGTTTATACAAGAATGTTTTAATGGCAATTGAACAAAGGTCCTTTAGTCATGATGATTATTGAAGTTTGATTATTGCTAATCTCAATCTTTAATCATTAATGAGTCAAGGGTTCAATCAGTTAAGTGATGCAAATGGAGAATCAAAATTTGGGCAGCATAACACCCTATATTGCAATTCCAGAATGTTACATCCTAACCCGTGGGGCTATGATGTGAGTGTTGCAATATAAAATAGGGAGAGAATGAAGTTTGTTTGAGATTAAATAGAAGGAGAGGAATCCTTGTCGCGATATCATAAATTTTGTCGCGGACCGAGATCCGCGACATGGACATCCCGACAAGTTTTTAGAAATTTTGGCAGCATAACGCCTCTTTGTCGCTATGCAAGATTTTATCGCGGAACGTGGTTCCGCGACAAGGGTGACATCGCGACAAAGTGTTTTCAGAAAATTCCTAAAGCATTTGAACCCTTGTCGCTATGCATGGAAATTTTGTCGCGGAACGTGGTTCCGCGACAAGGTGTTCCGCGACAAGGTGTTCAAAGATCAAGGAACATGGCATAATTTTTCTGTCTCAGAATGGGATTTTGTCGCGGAACGTGGCTCCGCGACAAGATGATTCCGCGACAAAAACCCATGAAGACAAAATGCAAGAGTTTGGCTCCTTTGTCGCTATGCATGGACAGTTTTGTCGCGGAACGTGGCTCCGCGACAAGGTATTCCGCGACAAAGGGTTTTAAATTATGGAGACAAGTGTCTTGAAACACCTTGGTCGCGTAACAGCCATTTTGTCGCGGAACGTGGTTCCGCGCCAGAAGGCGGTTGGCGCCCAAGGTGGTTCAGGACAAAAGTCAGAAAAAGCAGAAATGAACAGTGGCATGCAAACAGCGTGATCTCACCCTATTTCAGATCAAAAAGCTATTCTAAGCTAAAAATAAGCAAGAAACATTCAAAATAAAGAAGAACATGCTTAAACAAAAATAACAAGGTTGGGCAGAATGTTAAAATAAAGCAGGAGTCCTAATCTAGGGTTTGATCACACATCCACACAACATTATCCATAAAATGCTAACAGTAAACATAAATAGGCATAATGGGGGTCAAGAGACCCCAAAACGAAAAAGAAAGCATAAATCCATGGGGTGTGAGACCCATTTCATGATTTGGGACACAAATGATGAATGTTTTCCCATATTATTGAAGAGGTATTGTTAATACCCATGATTTGGGTATTACAAACCCTAAAACAAGAGTTTAGAAACCAAAACATGGTATAAAAATGGCTATCTAAGCAACTGTGAACAGTAAAACACTAAACTAAGCTAAACTAAGAGCAAAAATTAAATAATACATGAAAATAAACCTAAACTACTCTACCTAAGGAAGAACTCCTAAGCTTGCCTGCAAGAGCTCTACAACAATTTCAATCTCTCTACTGGCCAACCCCTAGCTCATGGGAGACACCTCATATTTATAGAAGTGTAACCCTAAGCCCATGGGCCTTGATTCTAGCCCATTGTGTCTTAAGACATCACACACATCACAGCTTTGTCTCGGAGCATCAAGTTGGTCGCGGAACACACTGCATGTGGCAAGGCTTCTCGACTGGGTCTTGTGTCTCTATTTGTGCATCTTGGTCGCGGAACATGCCTTTGTCGCGGAGCATGCCATCGCGACAAAGGTCATCGCGCCAAGGGGCTTGGCTGGTCTCCTCTTCATTTGGGCCACTTGGTCGCGGAACATGCCTTTGTCGCGGAACACTGCATCGCGCCAAGGGGCTTCCGCGACAAAGGTCTTCCTGGGCCTGCTGGATTGGGCCAGATGGGCCGAAAATATTCTTTTTGTGGGCTTTTCTATCTTTTTCCCATCTTTTTGTTTCCTTTTCTTTTTCTCATGTTTTTGGATTTTTCTAACATAAATATGTAATAAAATTACATATTTATGTCTTTTTCACACCAGCTTATTATTTTTACAATTATGCATAAATTAGTCCAATTCGACTGCTTTCTTACTTAATGTAAGACCGGAATGCGATCAAATGCCCGTTTAAGACACGGAAATGGATTGAAAATAATGGTCATTTTTGGCCATTATCAACATCCTCACATTTAATACTGATCGTCCCCGAGCAGTCAGAGTCAATGTTCGTAAGAACACGGACTCTACATATTCAATTCATTTTCGTGGCTTCATAAATCACATCCTTTTTGGATTGGGATAAGACAATCAAAAATTACAAGTATTGAATTCCCTTGATTGCAGTGTTTAATGAAATGATACTTGCTCACTACATCGGGCCTACAAATCAAACATTATTATCAACCTTTCATGAATATCATGTTTGAAAAATGCAAAGATTAGGGATGAGAATTAGAGGATGACATGAACATGTGTAATGAGACAAAGCCTCACATATAAGAGAATCGGAAAAATTCACTCACTCTCAATTGGGGTTTAATCATGAACGCTCAAAATCAAATTTAATTAAATTATCCCATAAGCTTGCAATCAGACCAACTCGCCACCGGCTCATTTCTTCAAATCGAGATCACGAGGTCTTATTTGAGGGTTATAACGGGTCGTACGGTTGTAACATTAGGTAGGAAAGGGAAATTATTGGGCTAGAAGTGGCAAAGATTTATTCTATCATAACTTGGCATATTTTTCTTTAAAATTTATGATCATCAATGTTTCTCTTTCTTTTTGATTTTCTTTCTATTGCATGACATTAGACTATTGTCTAACTGCTTGTCATCTGCAATTTATTTGTGTTGAATGACATTCAAACTTTTTTTTTTTTTTTTGATGATCATAATTTTAATGCCTTTGATAGAATTCATTCTTGCACGCTTGGGTTTGAATTTCTTGGTCTTTTTGTAAGGCTAGGAATAATATAAAGGGCTTCAAAGAAAAATTAGGCTTATAGGCTCAAATTGGTTAATCCTAAAGGGAAATATTTTTGGGTTTGGATTTCAAACGAAGGCCAAAAATTTGGGTTTTCTAGGTGCCTCGATCATATGCTCGATTTCGGGAATATGGCATGGTCTTGGATCGGTCTCAATTGCAAGTTCTAGTTTCCTTTAATCAAAATGATTCACACATCAAAGAGAATAAATGAGTAAAAGTGACTCATGGCTCAAATCTCACAAGGTTGGGTTAATTCATGTCATACAATATTCTCAAATTTAATCCAAGCTTAATTCTAACAATTTATTCAATCGAAATCTCTAACATGCAGATTTATTACCCAATAAGCTGATCGCATCATTAAATTTTTATAGCTCAAAACCTCAGGAATTCATTTCATGCATGTCTTCAATTATATTATCCCAATTTGAAAGTCTGAAAATTTAATCATAAGCCTAAATTCAACCTGTGAATTTAGAGCAAGTTTATGCATATTTTTGCTGGTTATTTAATTGAAAGCAGTAAAGAGGCACTGCTGACATACTGAGTATGTCAACAGCATATTTTTGGCCTGACAGTCACTTATTCATCTCGGACTGTGCAGACATCTTTTCAAATGAAAGCAGTAAAGAATTGTTCAGTGGTCTCAAAAGCTGAGTTCCAATTTAGGGAAAGCAGTAAATACATCCGTGGCAAGGGATTCTCGTGCAGTTAATACAAACCTGCACACACAAAAGGAGGATTCCCTTGCAGATTACTACTACTAGAATGGAAATGAAATAAAGCCAGGTAAAGTGGAACTAGGATTCTTCCTTTCTTCTTCAGGGCATGTATCGGAGCCAGAGGACACAGCTGGAAAGCTCACAACGCAGGCACCAATCGCGGTTTCTCAGAGGTGCATGCCATCTTGGGCAGTAGACTCTGACTCCTTGGCCTGCCCACAGTTGTGGGTTGTCTGGGTTGTCTGTTATCCAAGCGAGGACGTTGGTGGAAGTGTACCGAAAAACTGATCGATCTGTCACCATCCTGTCGATCATTCTGATCCCCTGCTCAACTTGGCTTTCATCCGTCTTACTCATAAGCATCAATCCGCGGGTGAAGATTGACGTCTTATGGTTGTCCTCAAGTCCCGGGCGTAGCAGTTCACAAGCGCGCTCCTCATTCCCCTCTGCAAATGCCCTGAGTGCTGGGATGAGCTGAAGATTGAAGTTTCCTGCAGCTATGCATGTTTGCAGGAATCTCTCCTTCTGCCAACGGATTCTTTCTTGCCCTCTCTTCACAGTGGAGGAGTCAACCTCGCATCGCTTGTATACGATGGCAAGGTTCCCAGCATCCCTGAGCTTCTTGCATATCCGTTGCGCGGCAAACACCTCCCTGATTTCATCCTCTCCTATTCGGGAGAGAATTTCACCAAGGAGTTCGAGTGGCAAGTCCAGCAGCTGGGTTCCTTCGGGTGCAAGATCTGGAATGGGAGGATTACCCCTGAAAAGATAAGAAGTAATGAATCCAATTTTTATGTAATTTTCGGAAATTATTCAAGTTCAGAAACCAACATCCTCACATTTAGAGCTTTGCTCTAGATGTGAGATTATTAAATTTCTGACTTGAATTTTAGTTTAAAGCACATGTAAATAATATTTGGTTTTAAATGGGCTAAAGAGCCCAAAATAAAATAAAATTGGCCATTGGGCCTAAAATCTTTTTAATGGGCCATTGGGCCCAAAAGTTTTCAGTTTTATTAAACAAGTCCGAGACACTTGTTGGAAGTGGAATGAGATGGATAGATGGAAACGGAATGCTCGAATATTGGAATGTGCAATGGAGACGTGGCGGAACGGATCTGCTGTTTCTGGATAGCTTGGACTGTTTGGACAGTTAAAGCATCCAAAAATTTGCAAACACTGTTTTTAATTTTAAAAATGGTTGACTTGTTTTATTTAACAAAGGTGGGATGTGAGTGGTCCCATTTTGGATTTTTGAAAAGGATAGCAGTTGGGTGACAAAAGTACTGCTATCTTACTCACACTAGTGTTCCATTGGGAACAAAAGACTCAAGTCAAACATTAAACAAAAATGACTCTTTTTGTCTTTTTCTAAAAGTTGCTTTTATTAAAAGTGGAAGCTTCCTATTGGGTGTTTGTACTATGTTTCCATAAACAAACAAACATTTATTCCCATGAGATTTCTAACATGGGGACAAATGTGCCCAAAGAGATCTTACCTCTTTTATTACACCAACTCAACACTGTGCACATCACATCAGGATCAATCAAACCAACAACATCAAGATATTCAAAACAATACCCAAATGTTCATCAGTTTGTTCTTTCCAGTTTTAAACCTTCAAAAATCTTATCCATTACCAGTTTCAAGATGGGGTTTCAGGCGTTTCAAAATGATGCTCATAACCGAGAGCACTTTGAAAACTTCCAAAAATCTAAAGTTAAATGCACATATACACCACATCACACCAAGAACACAACAAAATAAAAACAAAACAAACGGGTCCGAATGGGTGCTATGAACATGGCGAAAACAGGGTTTACCCTCTCCTCTTGGCTCGGGTCTAGGCACGGGTCCAAGGTTTGGGAGGAGTCCATGAAATCGGTCCATAGTTTCCCCTTGGAAATGGAGTGCAAGAGTGCGAAGAACACGTGGTGTTCGTTCGGATGAGAGAAAAATGGGGGAAAAGAAGATGAAGAAGTTGGGGGAAGTTGAAATGACAAGAGAAAGTGAAAAAAATACTGGAGGGGGTGGGGGGGTATAAATACTTGAACTTTTGTCGCGGAATCCGAGACTTTGTCGCGGAACAAGGTTCCGCGACAAGGCACGGCGACATTAGAGAGGTCGCAGAGTTGAGGGTTGGTCGCGGAGTCATGCTCCGCGACAAGGCTACCGCGACAAAGTTCAGTATGGAGACAAAGTCAACGCAGATCATGTCGCGGAGCAGAGCTTGGTCGCGGAGTCATGCTCCGCGACAAGGTGCATCGCGACAATCACCGGAGAAGGGTTAAGAAGGAAAAGGGGGTTTGTCGCGGAACAGGGCCTGGTCGCGATGTATGACATCACGACAAAGGACCTTCCGCGACAAAGAATTTTTGAATTTTCAAATTTTCTTGGACTGGGCCCGAGTATGATGTGGGCCTGAGTCCATTTTATTTGATTTGGGCTGAATAAATTCAGTCCAAGTAAATTCAAAATGCTGGGCTGAAAATTAAACAATCCACTTGCATAAAATTAGGTTGGGTTAGTTCCATTTATCTGTGAATTTTGTTTCGGGTATTGAATCTCTCTTCAAATTCCGAAAACGTTTTCTTAGACTTATGGAACTAATCCAACCAAGAACCTGGTTTTTCCATGTTACTCTTATCTGCTCCTCTTTTTGGGGGTTCCGAACTTCTGCAAGATAGATGAATGAAATGCATTAGATTTTCTCCAAATATCAACATCCTCACATTTAGAGTCTTAGTACTCTAAATGTTTAATTGATCTTTGGGTACTTGCTCGTCATGAAATAAGTACTGTAAATATATACTATATATATATATATAAACTAAAATTTTTGTGTTTTCAAATGCTGTTTCTTATTGAGTGTAGGCCGGGTCTGCCACTGCTTGGCTTTCTTTCTCCGGATCGAACTGTCCTAGGTACTCTTTTAATCATTGTCCATTCACCACTATATCGCCCCTATCAGTTCGGATCCTGACAGCTCCATTTTTGAACACCTCTAGTACTTCATGTGGTCCTTCCCATCTAGATTTGAGCTTTCCGGGGAACAGCTTCAACCTAGTATTGAACAATAACACCTGTTGACCAACATAAAAATACTTAGGTTTGATCCGGCGATCGTGCAACTTCTGGGTCCGCTCCTTGTAAATTCGAGAGCTTTCATAAGCTTGCGCTCGTATTTCCTCAATTTCATTGAGGTCCAACTTACGTTTGCTCTGAGCAACTTTCGGATCGAAGTTAAGCGTTTTAACGGCCCAGTAAGCTTTATGCTCTAGCTCTACGGGTAAATGACAGGCTTTTCCGAAGACCAGCCTATATGGAGACATCCCGATGGGAGTCTTATATGCTGTGCGGTATGTCCATAGAGCATCATTGAGCTTACGTGCCCAATCCTTACGGGTTATCCCGACAGTGGCTTCGAGTATGTGTTTGATTTCGCGATTGGATACTTCGACTTGACCACTAGTCTGAGGATGATAAGGCGTGCCTATCTTATGGAGGATCCCATTTTTACTCATTAAAGTTTCAAAAGCTTTATTAATAAAGTGTGTTCCTCCATCAGATATCACCACCCTAGGTACGCCAAATCGACTGAAAATGTTGTTCTTGAGGAACTTGATGACTTGGCTACCATCATTGGTCGGTAATGCGACAGCCTCGACCCATTTGGATACGTAATCGACAGCTACCAAGATATAGTAGTTTCCACCAGATGGTGGAAACGGTCCCATGAAGTCAATGCCCCATACATCAAAGATCTCAAGTGTGAGAATCCCCTTTTGAGGCATCTCATCCCTCTTGGAGATGTTTCCTAATCTTTGGCATCTGTCACAGCCCTTAACAAATGTCCTGCAATCCTCATAGATGTGAGGCCAATAAAATCCACATTCGAGGACCTTGTGGGCCGTTCGAGCGGGACCATGGTGACCTCCATATTCTGATTCATGGCATTTTCTGACAATTTGATAAGCTTCATGCTCGGTCACACATCGCCTGATTATTAAATCAGGGCAGTGTTTGAAGAGATAAGGTTCTTCCCAGAAGTAACTTAATACATCTCGTTTGAACTTATTCCTCTGATGATAGTTCGAAAACTGTGGGGTTACTCCGCATGCCAAGAAGTTAGCGATGTCGGAAAACCATGGACAAGCTTGATTATGCAGATGCAACGCGAACAACTGTTCGTCCGGGAAATCTTCATTGACGGCTTTTTCCTTTTTATCATTATCTAATCGAGATAAGTGGTCAGCAGCACCATTATCTCGACCTCGCCTATCTTTTATTATGATGTCGAATTCTTGCAACAGAAGTACCCACCTGATTAATCGAGGTTTTGCATCTTGTTTGCTAAACAAGTATCTCAATGCTGTATGATCAGTGTATACTATGGTCTTTGTACCTATCAGGTACTGTCTGAACTTGTCAAACGCGAAGACTACAGCATACATCTCTTTCTCCGTTGTGGTGTAGTTAACTTGGGCTTTCATTCAGGGCATGACTTGCGTAATGAATTACGCAGTGTCTCCCCTCCTTATGTTGTCCAAGAACTGCGCCCACGGCGAGACCACTAGCATCGCACATTACCTCGAAAGGCAGTGACCAATCGGGTGGTTGCACTATCGGTGCAGAAACCAACATCTTCTTGAGCGTGTCAAAGGCTTGGACACACGCTTCATTTATTAAGAAAGGATTTTCTTTACAAAGCAGATTAGTGAGCGGCTTGGCAATTTTAGAGAAATCCTTAATGAATCGCCGGTAAAAACCGGCATGCCCTAAGAAGCTCCTAACTGATTTGATCGAGTTAGGAAGAGGGAGATTGGAAATGATGGAAACTTTGGCTGGATCGACTTCGATGCCTGCACGAGAAATGCGGTGACCTAACACTATGCCCTCAGTGACCATAAAATGGCACTTTTCCCAATTTAAAACCAAGTTAGTGTCCTCACACCTCTTTAGAATCTTAGCAAGATTGGTCAAACAATCTTCGAACGTATCTCCATACACAGAGAAGTCATCCATGAAGACCTCAATGCATTTTTCGATAAATTCGGAGAAAATAGACATCATGCATCTTTGAAAAGTAGCAGGTGCATTGCACAAACCAAAAGGCATCCGTCGATAGGCAAAAGTGCCGTACGGGCAAGTAAAAGTGGTTTTCTCATGGTCTTCACTGGAAATAACAATCTGATTATAACCAGAATAACCATCCAAAAAGCAATAAAACTCTCTCCCTGCCAACCTCTCAAGCATCTGATCAATGAATGGCAATGGAAAATGGTCCTTGCGTGTGGCCTCATTCAGCTTCCGGTAGTCGATACAAACTCTCCATCCGGTCACTGGCCTGGTTGCAACCTCTTCTCCTTGCTCATTCTTGGTTATGCACATCCCTCCTCGTTTAGGTACGACCTGCACCGGGCTAACCCATTTGCTATCAGAGATAGGATAGATTATACCAGCATCTAAGAGCTTGATAACTTCTTTCCTCACCACTTCCTGCATAAGGGGGTTCAATCGCCTCTGAGGTTGACGGGAGGGTTTAAACTCTTCTTCCATTAGAATCCTGTGCATGCAAATAGAATGGCTTATTCCTTTTATATCAGAAATGGTCCAACCTATTGCATGTACATGTTTCTTAAGAACGTCCACCAGAGCGTTTTCTTGCTCTTGGGAGAGCTTAGCCGAAACAATCACGGGTAACTTTTTATGTTCTGCGAGAAACGCGTACTTGAGATGATCGGGTAGTGTTTTAAGTTCAAGCTCTGGTGGACATTCAACGGAAGGGAGTAGTTTGCGAGAATTGGGTAGTGGGAGAACAGATTTACCTTCGGGATCCTGCATCAGTACAGGATCCTCTTCCTCCTCTTGGTTGGCGTCATCATGGAAGTCGATGCCGTCAAATTCCTCCAAATCCCCTGTTTCGGGATCGGCGAAGTGAACGGCTTTGCATCCTTTATGCTCCACGCCAGCAGGCTTCAGTACCTGCTTTGATAGTTCATCCAGCATCATTTCACAATCAAGTTCAGAGTCTGGCTCTTCCCTAACTATTACATTTTCAAATGAGAAACAAAAACTGTCATTCGGAAATTTCTGCAATTTCTCCATATCAAAGATGATCTCCTCGCCATCGACCCTTAAGGTGACTTTTCCGGATTTAGCGTCAATCAGTGCACCACCAGTGGCTAGAAATGGGCGTCCAAGGATAAGCGGCATTTCAGAATCCTCTTCAATGTCGAGGACGATGAAGTCGACCGGGAAAAGAACCTGCCCGGTTTTGACCACAACATCCTTGAGGATTCCTACGGGCTGAGTGATCGATCTGTCTGCAAGTTGCAGTCTCATCTTGACCGGTTGAATTTCTCCAAGCTTAAGGCGAACAGCCATAGCTAGTGGCATCACATTGATGCTTGATCCTAAATCACAAAGCCCCATACTCACTTTGGCCTTTCCGAATTGTACTGGAAGTGTGCAACATCCGGGGTCCTCTTTCTTTTCAGGCATTCTCCTCTGAACGATGGCACTGCATGTGCTGTTGAGAATAATTACCTCTTCCTGCTCAAGCTGCCTTTTTCCTGAAATCAATTCTTTCAAGAACTTAGCATAGATGGGCATTTCGGAAATCATTTCTGTGAGAGGAATGGTTATCTCTACAGACTTTAATCGTTGCAGAAATTTCTTGAATTTAAGATCATGTTCTTTATTTTTAAGCCGCGCAGGATAAGGAATCCTGGGCATGTACTTGTTATTAGCAATTTTTGGTGGTGAAGGGAAGGAAGTTGTACCTTCACCTGTACCCTTATCTGTTTCAGCCATTTCAGGCGCAGCTTCAGTCTGCAATTCGGCTGTCTCTTTTTCCGCTTTATTCCCATTATCAGCTTCCTTACCAGCATTGTCAACAATATCATCTTCTTCAAATTCCGCTCCAGTATCTGCTCCCTTTGGTCCAGCTAGTACTCTTCCAGATTTCAAGGTTATTGCCTTGCATTGCGGGTTCTTTTCCGCAGTACTAGGCAATGTTCCTTTGTCCCTTTTCTGCATCTCGTTAGCCATCTGTGTAACTTGGGTCTCCACATTTCTGATGGAGGCCTGCAGTTGATTGTTGATCTCTTTCTGACTAGTGATGAAATCAGTCATCAGATTCTCAAGCCTTGAAGGAGGCTTTTGATTCTGATTCTGATTTTGATGCTGATTCTGATTCCAATGGCCTTGGTTTGGGACAAACTGAGGCTGGAAACTCTGATTGGGCTGAAAGTTCTGGAAATTCTGAGGCGGCCTCTGCTGGATCTGAGGTTGGAAACCTGGATTCTGAAAATGTTGGCCCCTGTTCTGATTGAATCCTTGGTTCTGCTGAGGGTTGAACTGTTGTTGCTGTGGCTTGTTCAAGAGATGTGAGTTTAAGGCGTTGTTGTTTGAATAAGACAAATTCGGGTGTCTATTTGGAAAAGCTCCTGCATAGTTACAGCTCTCAGCTGTGACTTGCTTGCATGTGTCAGTTGCATGAGCGCCTTGACACAGTCCACAGATCACATCAGTTTGCTGAGCCTGCGCAGAACTTCCAACTCCTTGATTTACAGACAACGCTGCCACTTGCTCTTGAAGCTTTTCAATGTCTGACTTCTCTACTGTACCTACAGCACATAAACTACGAGGGGGAGTGAGATTATCATCATCAGTTAGAACAGAACGGTTTACACTCATGGCTTCAATCTTTGCCCAGGCTTGGTCCATCGGTATGTAGAGCAAATGTTGACCACCAGCAGCATCAAGCATGGATTTCCATGCTGGGGTCAGACCACTGTAGAACTTTCTCAGTCTCTCCCAGTCATGGAAGCCATGTTGAGGACACTTCCTGAGCAGGTTGAAGAATCTTTCCTTTGCATCATACAAGGACTCGTCTGGTTTCATCTTGAATTCCGCAATTTTGGAGCGGCATTCATCCACCTTGGACTCCGGGAAGTATTTTGCTAGGAAGTTTCTGATCACATCTTCCCATGTAGACTTCTGATTTACGGGCAGTGACTTGTACCATGTTCGTGCTCCGCTTGTCAGAGAGAAGGGGAATAGCCTTAGTCGAATAGTGTTTGCGGGTACATCACGATTCTTGATCGTGTCACACAATTCTAGGAAGGTTTGCAGGTGATCATGGGGATCTTCATGACTTGCTCCGGCAAACTGGTTGCTCTGGACTAGATTGATTAGGGCCGGTTTCAGTTCGAAATTCCTGGCCAGGAATGGAGCTTGTCCAGGAATGTTCAGATATGGCTCTAAAATCGGCTGCATGTAATCAGCAGCAGCTGCTGCTTGATGATTGTTCTCAGGCCCGCCTTGGTACTGCTGTGGGTAGTAGTTCTGAGGCATGAAATAGTTCCTCGGATCATTGAAATCATTCGGATTCGGGGGATTCTGATGGGGATTATGGTATTGCTGATTCTGTTGGTTTGGGAAATTTTGCTGATTTGGTTGGTTTTGGTTGTTTGGTGGGTTTTGGTTCGGGTTGGGAGGGGGTGCCTCGAAGTGCTGCTGCTCCATGTTTGGTGGATTCCCACCTCCTTGTATGATCTGGGGAGGGGGATCATCCAAATCATCATGATCAGCATCTTCGGGGTCTTCCTCAATGTTGTGAAGTGGGGGATTGGGTTGAATGATTGGTGGGATGTCAGGGTTTGCCATTTCGGAAATATCGCTGCTGGTGCTTGGCGAAAGTAATGCCTGTCGTTCCCGTTCCCTTCTTCGTTTAGTCTCCGCCCTAAGACGTCGAGCTGTCTTTTCTATCTCTGAATTAAACGGGATCTCGGCTGGCGTCTGCTTCCTCCTTTGCATAGAACAACGGCTTCAATAATGACAGTACCTGTACAATCCCCATGTTAGAAGTGGTTCTGAAGGTGAATATTTATAATTATATGTATAGGCTACTCTAGGAGCAATGAGGAATGTAATTCTCTAAATAAAACGGCGCTGCATCCTCCCCGGCAACGGCGCCATGAAACTTTTGACAATTTCCGTCCCACGAGCTTTTTCTAAATATACCAGGTTAGATTTATTACAAGAAAAGAGTTATGATTCACGGGAAAGGGTTTAGGGATACATATATGTTAAGCTTAACTGTCTTTTTATTACTCAAGTATGGTGCGTTGGTTTCAAATGGCGCTGTGGTCCTCTCTGTCATGGAATGTTGACAAATCTCATGGCATAGCCGGGATAGGTTGACCTTCAGCCTGTCACACTGAGGATCCCCGGCAGATATGCCATGATACTTCTCATCAATTCTTGCCATAAGAGTTCCTGCCATGAAACTTTTTGACAGATTCCCACTACATGAGTATTTTCCAAAAAATCATGATCCTGGTTTAGGTTTTATTTAATGAAACCAATTTATGATGGTGGGGTTGTGATTAGGGATATATTTAAAAGTAGTCATGTTTTTATTGCTCGTGTTTAAGAAACTGTGCCCCCGAAAGCGCACGGTGTCAAAAATTGCAGTAATTTATAGTAAGACCGGATCGTTCACTGGAGGATGTGCGATAGAAGCAGGTCCCACGTCGTTTTACTAGATTTTCCATTCGTATTGCTCAATAGGTTTGAAAGATGATTAATATCTACTGACGGGAATTTAAACTAGATCTCGAAAGCAGTTAAATTAATCTACAAAGCAAATAAATCTATTCTAGAAAGCGGATAAGAATTATTCTAGGAATGCAGTAAACATTATCTACGAAAGCAGGGAAAAGGTGCATTGTGCCAACCGTGAAGTTGAGTCACAATGTAGACAGAAAGGACAGGAAGAAAAGAATGAAAATTGGACAAGAGTGAGATACAGCAATATTAAACTTCCATTTTCATACGCAGATCTTTGTTTGGGATAATTCTATCAGATAGCTAATTCTCATGCTCTCAATAAGGCTTTCCCTTTAACAGACAGGTACTTGCAATATGAGTTTACATGTTCTTAAGACCGCAAGTTCTAAGATACCACAGATTCGTAACTGCCCTAGCCTGGGTGTGTTACTTCATCTGTGGTGGAAAAGCAACACCCGACACATCATTTATTGAAATGCCAAGTACCACTATCATTCTCCCATGTCACACCCAAAGATTTGAATTCAGCCCTAAACTATCCCTTAACTGTCAATTCTAGTAGCAGTTACACAACTCTCAATACAACCGAGTGACCTCTAATGAAAGCGGTTAAAAGAAAGCGGTAAAGAAAGCATTTAAACCTATCACTCGGAGGTTTTGAAAATCTGACCCTGGTAGTAAAAGACAGCTCCCCATCAGAATGAAGGAGTATGGATCAAGAATTCCCGGCTCTCAGTGAACCACTAGTGTGTTCACTTCCTTCCGGGTGATTATGAGATACAAACTAATGAAACGAACTAATAAATTAGTTCGTTCCGGATGCACTCACTCAGGACTCAAAAGTAGGCTTTGGCAGAAGAGGATAGCAGTTGAAAGAAAACTCAACCCTATCTTGGAAAATAACCAAGGCCTGGATGATGTTCCTCTAAGATTATTTACTACACTGTATTTGAATCCAAGTGGACCCCATCTCGGTGTAGCACTTAATCTTACATTTCCATCAACCAGCAATTTTGGAAAATAATGGATTTGAAAATCATTCACTGTCAGGTACTAGACTCTCAGTTAAAACACAGACCCTTTCAGTCTATGCGAGACCTAATCGCTGAATCTGCTTCTTAATTTCCCAAAATACAACCCTTGACAGAATATGAATTAGTCATAACTGAAGAATTTATCCCTTACTCAGATCCGGATTTTATAAAGAGGTTTTTGTTGGAAATTTATAAAGCAATATCTGTTTAAGATCTAGACTTCTATTGTCCAAGGGAAGGATCCCAAAATAAGTACAGACCACAATAGTATATAATATTATCATGCATAAAGATATATGGAAGTGTAAAATTAATTGACCCAAAATATAAATGCAGGTCTAAACAGAAGGTGAAACACAGAATGAAGTGGTCAAGGGACCAAAGTAATGGCAGAATAATCAGGTGGACTGTAAACATCTACTGTCCAATTTCCTAATCACTCGGATGGAGCGAATTTAGACAGCTTAGACCCTATAATGGTGGTGTCAACACCAGTTGGGCCTCCACTGTCTGTGAATTCGGATAAAAACCTACATGCTTCCCTTCTATAATGATCATCAGTTGGCATTGACTGATGCCAACTGATTCCCAGTACGGATTGGGATTCAGGTTTGGAAATTAAGATAATAAAAATAAAACTGTATCTGGATGGGAGTCAGCCGAGCAGCTATTATAACCACGGATGGGCGAACCGCCAAGGCTTCCACTGGCAGCCATCCAGACCATGCAAAATAACAATTAGTAACTAATACCCAGAATACGAGCTAGTTATCCATGAGGGAGTACCCGCCAACATTAGTCTGATGTATTCTTTACTAATGGTTCCACACAACACACGAAGACAAAATAAATAATAAATAAAAGAAGATCCCTTGTATGAGAGACATTGGTTTCTCATGCAAGGTTGTGGATTGGGTCCACAATTGATGGTCTTAAATAATCCTTCCTACCATAATTAATTACAGTCCAGATTATCTGTTTAAGCCATCGAGATTTTGGTTATACAAGAATGTTTTAATGGCAATTGAACAAAGGTCCTTTAGTCATGATGATTATTGAAGTTTGATTATTGCTAATCTCAATCTTTAATCATTAATGAGTCAAGGGTTCAATCAGTTAAGTGATGCAAATGGAGAATCAAAATTTGGGCAGCATAACACCCTATATTGCAATTCCAGAATGTTACATCCTAACCCGTGGGACTATGATGTGAGTGTTGCAATATAAAATAGGGAGAGAATGAAGTTTGTTTGAGATTAAATAGAAGGAGAGGAACCCTTGTCGCGATATCATAAATTTTGTCGCGGACCGAGATCCGCGACATGGACATCCCGACAAGTTTTTAGAAATTTTGGCAGCATAACGCCTCTTTGTCGCTATGCAAGATTTTATCGCGGAACGTGGTTCCGCGACAAGGGTGACATCGCGACAAAGTGTTTTCAGAAAATTCCTAAAGCATTTGAACCCTTGTCGCTATGCATGGAAATTTTGTCGCGGAACGTGGTTCCGCGACAAGTTGTTCCGCGACAAGGTGTTCAAAGATCAAGGAACATGGCATAATTTTTCTGTCTCAGAATGGGATTTTGTCGCGGAACGTGGCTCCGCGACAAGATGATTCCGCGACAAAAAGCCATGAAGACAAAATGCAAGAGTTTGGCTCATTTGTCGCTATGCATGGACAGTTTTGTCGCGGAACGTGGCTCCGCGACAAGGTATTCCGCGACAAAGGGTTTTAAATTATGGAGACAAGTGTCTTGAAACACCTTGGTCGCGTAACAGCCATTTTGTCGCGGAACGTGGTTCCGCGCCAGAAGGCGGTTGGCGCCCAAGGTGGTTCAGGACAAAAGTCAGAAAAGGCAGAAATGAACAGTGGCATGCAAACAGCGTGATCTCACCCTATTTCAGATCAAAAAGCTATTCTAAGCTAAAAATAAGCAAGAAACATTCAAAATAAAGAAGAACATGCTTAAACAAAAATAACAAGGATGGGCAGAATGTTAAAATAAAGCAGGAGTCCTAATCTAGGGTTTGATCACACATCCACACAACATTATCCATAAAATGCTAACAGTAAACATAAATATGCATAATGGGGGTCAAGAGACCCCAAAACGAAAAAGAAAGCATAAATCCATGGGGTGTGAGACCCATTTCATGATTTGGGACACAAATGATGAATGTTTTCCCATATTATTGAAGAGGTATTGTTAATACCCATGATTTGGGTATTACAAACCCTAAAACAAGAGTTTAGAAACCAAAACATGGTATAAAAATGGCTATCTAAGCAACTGTGAACAGTAAAACACTAAACTAAGCTAAACTAAGAGCAAAAATTAATTAATACATGAAAATAAACCTAAACTACTCTACCTAAGGAAGAACTCCTAAGCTTGCCTGCAAGAGCTCTACAACAATTTCAATCTCTCTACTGGCCAACCCCTAGCTCATGGGAGACACCTCATATTTATAGAAGTGTAACCCTAAGCCCATGGGCCTTGATTCTAGCCCATTGTGTCTTAAGACATCACACACATCACAGCTTTGTCTCGGAGCATCAAGTTGGTCGCGGAACACACTGCATGTGGCAAGGCTTCTCGACTGGGTCTTGTGTCTCTATTTGTGCATCTTGGTCGCGGAACATGCCTTTGTCGCGGAGCATGCCATCGCGACAAAGGTCATCGCGCCAAGGGGCTTGGCTGGTCTCCTCTTCATTTGGGCCACTTGGTCGCGGAACATGCCTTTGTCGCGGAACACTGCATCGCGCCAAGGGGCTTCCGCGACAAAGGTCTTCCTGGGCCTGCTGGATTGGGCCAGATGGGCCGAAAATATTCTTTTTGTGGGCTTTTCTATCTTTTTCCCATCTTTTTGTTTCCTTTTCTTTTTCTCATGTTTTTGGATTTTTCTAACATAAATATGTAATAAAATTACATATTTATGTCTTTTTCACACCAGCTTATTATTTTTACAATTATGCATAAATTAGTCCAATTCGACTGCTTTCTTACTTAATGTAAGACCGGAATGCGATCAAATGCCCGTTTAAGACACGGAAATGGATTGAAAATAATGGTCATTTTTTGCCATTATCAGAAAGACCTAGGGATGGGTGGTGGAAAATTAATACCGATGGATCCTCTTTAGGCAACCCGGGGCCAGCTGGGGTGGGTGGCGTCATAAGGGATAAGGATGGCGAAACCATTTTCATTTTGTCGGATTTCATAGGGCAAACGGATTCAACTGAGGCGGAACTTACTGCTATTAACCGCATCTGCAAGGCGCTTATAAGGGATCATGCTTTCCCTCTCCCTAAATTGTTGTTTGAATGCGATTCGAGTAATGTGGTACGGTGGCTAACAGATCCGGGCGGAATTCCAGAGCGGCTGCACACTCTTCTCCCCCCTATCCTAGTGATATCGCATTGTGCAGGGATGGTGAAGTTCCAACATGTACTAAGGGAACGGAATGAGGATGCCGACCTTTGGGCAAAAAAGGGGGCTGCAGGAGATGAATGTATTGAACAATGGTTTTAATGTGTGAGGTGGGGGTGATCAGACAGAGGTGTGGAAGGTGGTAGTTGGTCCGTTGCATTATTTTGCTGATCCAATACTCACAGCTGTGCGGGGTGGGGGAAGCCGCTGATTTTATTTGGTTGGTATATGAGGGATGCATGCTGAGATTTGATGCAGTGGTATATGTGAGAGTAAATAGAAGGGAATGAAGCTGTGAATTTATGAAGATCATTTGAATGTATGGTACCAAAGCTGCCTCGTCCGGAATTAAGCTGGAGCGTGAAGGGCTAAATCAGATTGCTGTTGCTGCTCAAAAATTGTTGTTTGAAATCCTTACTGTTGTTTCATTATGAGGGTTGTGTTGCAGATCATGCTCCTATAAAGTGATTGTTGTATAGAAACAAAAGGTGGAACAAGGTCGGAGAGAATGCCAAAGTAAAAGATCGCAGGCCGAGGCTGTTGGAGGCTTTTATTGAAGATAAAGCCACTATTGTCACTGGTGCAATAGCCTGGGAGGACTTACTGACGCTTGCCAAGTTTTTATTGTCTTTATTCTTTTCAGGTTGATGCTGCTATAGGGGCCACGTGGAGACTGAGTTACTTGGGGCGAAGATTGTTGGTATCTTGTGTGAGTTTTGAAGTTGATGCGGTGATTTGTGCTGAACAAAAAGGGGAACCCGATGATAGAAAAAGGGGGCACGGGATTGTGAATGAGATAAATTACTTTAAAGGTGCTGCAAATTCTGCTGCTATTGCTCGAGTTTGAGGCGCAGTTCCTTAAATGACAAGACAATAAAAAGAGGGACGACTACGACATTACTGCTGGAATATGGCTAAGTTTTTTATGAATGTTTGGTGCTGCATGATGATCCACAATGGATGATAGGAGATTGCTACAGTTTGATGGAGCCATCCGACAAAATATCTGGTGATGCCAAAACATAAGGTACTTTGCAGCTTTTGACGTATGTTTTGGTGGTGCTCATATGGTCACTCTAAAACTTGCTCATTATACAAATTGAGTTTGCATTTGCTCACTTCAGTGCATTGACAAGGTCTGGGTTTTAGAATTATCCAGTCTGGCTATATTTTCCTCTCTTCTTTTATCCCTTAGGGTGCCATGCATTGTGCCTTTTGATTAACACCATCCTTTCTCAACTCCCAATTTCGTCTCCCGAACCTTCAGTCTTTTGATCTAGCCACACAGGCTGCTACTTTTTTGGAGATTCAGGAACTGTTAATGATGGTTGTTTTGAGTGTTAGAACGATAGTTTTGTGTTTCAGTTGATTTTGGAACTGATATCGGGCAGCAGTGAAAAAAAAAAGAAGAAGAAAAAAAGAGAAAAAGAAAAAGAAAAGAAAAAAGAAAATAAAGAAAAAGAAGAAAAATGTTGAAAATAGAAGATAAAGAAATTGAAAGAAATTGAAAGAAGAAAGTGAAAATGCGGAACAGATTTAAGAGGAGATTTGATTACAAAATGTCTGGGGTTGTCTCTTGGAAGTAGCAGGATATGATGCATGGAATAGTTTAGGAGATTCATGGTCCTCGTTGCAATAAGATTTGTAGCTTAGTGAGATCTCTTGTGTCTGTTCCTTTATCCCTTTTTTTTGATGTTTTTGATTTCTCTCTTCGATTCTCCTAGCCTCCGACTCCGACTAAATCTATTCATTGCCCTTTTGAATCGATGCACTGGATGTTGAGTGTATGCAGGGGAGATTTGTTTCTTGTTGCAAGTTTTTAGGTTTGACTATTTGACTCACTAATCATACTGTGGATGCTGCTTTTTGGAAATGATGCATCAAAAGCTACCGAGGAGGTTACAAGATCATGCTGAATATTGTCCTTCAAACTTTCAATCTTGGTGATGCTGCTGGACTTGATCTAAATTCTGGTAGAGGCGAGTGCTTTGGTGGTGATGACTTCTTTACCATATTGAGGATTATGTAAGTGCACCTTATATAATCAAACAATTTTTGCCTCAAAAAAGTTACTGGAGTTGCTGCTTGTGATAAGGATGCTGCTGCAGCATTACCATATCGTTATACCATGATTGCTGCTGTATTGGGTAGAAGGCTGCTGTTTCATGTATGAGGTTGTCGAACTTGTGATGCGTATGGAAATTCTTGGTGGTTTATCTTTTTGTAGTCCAATTCGGGTGGTGTTTATGGGGTTTTAGAGGATTGGTTACCATCGAGATGGTCGCCTCTTTCATATTCTTATTTGTGCTCTGTTGTATTCCAACATTTGGTGTTCTATGGAATAAGATTATTTTCCCTAAAAAAAAAAAAAAACTTTAAGTCAAATGTGTGTGAATAGTACTCAAAACTCCAATGGGATAATTAAAAAAAGAGGAAATAGAAATGACTTAGTACTTTATCTTATTGATATGTTTTTTACGGACCCACTTTTTTTACGTAGTTTAATGCGCATTTTAAATTATTAATAAATCAAGTTCGGTAGAAGTAAAAATTATAAAAGTTCAATATTTAAAAACTATAAGACGAGACGAATCTAACAAGATCCTACTTGGTTATATTTTAACTTGTATAACTATGATAACTTTAAGTAAAAATATATATGTACGAAAATAATAACACATTAGTAAATGTCAACATAAGGAGTGTGAGTTTTAGTATTAATTAATGGAAAAAATGATAAATAGGACCTTTTCTTTTCAAAAAATTCAAATCAGTCCTTTTTCTATTTTATTACCAAAACAGTCCTCTACAAATGCTAATTATGTTCAAATCAGTCCTTTTTTCACTAATTATATTCTAATTGCTGACGTGGCAAGGGTTTTAATTTAAACCTGACACGTGTGCATAATATTAGTCCTTTTTCTTTTATCTTTTGCCAATTCAGTCCTAAACTTTTATTTTGTTCTATTTAGTCCTCTACGCCAATCACTCATTTTTATATTAATTGACCTCAAACTTTTCAAATTATTTCATTTTAGGCCCAGAACCTTAAATTTTTTTTATTATTACTAATACATTTATCAAATAAATACCCAACATACTTCCGTAAATAAAATTAAATACCAAACCTCATACATTGGGTTTGACCGCCTTGTTACCGGGTCTTCGAAGTTCCGAATTTTACGGACTCTCTCTAACCACCCGACCGTAACGATGGTTCATTGGTTCTGGTTTCCTTCAGCAACAATCAGCACAATCATACTTTGTGGACAATAAAATTCAGGCTATTTTTTAATATTTTTAATAATATTAATATTTTTCAATAAAACCAAGGCTTCCTGTATCCATAACCTTCCAAAAATTCAAGTTAAATCATTTACTCAAATATTGCTACATCCTAAGGTTGGACACAAAGTAAGATTCTGTTGATTGTTACTGAAGGAAACCAAAACCAATGAACAATCGGTTGCGGTCGAGTGGTTATTAGAGAGAGTCCGTAAAATTCCGGTACTTGAAAGACCCGATAACAAAGCAGTCGAACCCAATATATGAGGTTTGGTGTTTAATTTTATTTATGGAAGTATGTTGTGCATTTATTTGATAAATGGATTAGTAATAATAAAAAATTTAAGGTTCTGGGCTTAAAATGAAATAATTTGAAAGGTTTGAGGCCAATTAATATAAAAATGAGTGATTGGGGTAGAGGACTAAATAGAACAAAATAAAAGTTTAGGACTGAATTGGCAAAAGATAAAAGAAAAAGGACTAATATTATGCACACGTATCAGGTTTAAATTAAAACCCTTGTCATGTCAGCAATTAGAATATAATTAGTGAAAAAATGACTGATTTGAACATAATTAGCATTTGTAGAGGACTGTTTTGGTAATAAAATAGAAAAAGGACTGATTTGAATTTTTTGAAAAGAAAAAAGACCTATTTATCATTTTTTTCATTAATTAATCCGGGCAGAGTATATAAAATTTATACGCTTTTTGATACTAGTAGTAAAAAAAACAATCATTAATGCCATCTCAGTTATTTTGACAAATCAGCAAATAATACAGTATATAGCTCCCAACAGCGCTCATGCCCAGCCCCGTATAAAACGCCACCTAAACCCCCACGCCTCATTTCATTTTCCCAAAGGCCAAAGGCCGAACCCTCGCTTTCATCACCACATTCTTGTTCTTCTGCTGCTTTCTCCAGGAATACAATTCCCAGTTGAATTCAACTGGTGCTCGTAACCATACAATAAAGGCCAACACGCAACGAATTTAATTCATTCTGACTATTCTATTTGAAATAGAGTGCGGTTTTGTTCATTTTTTTTATAGATAATTTTGTTAGTGTTCAATTTGATCGGAGTGTTTGAAATGCCGCCGGCGGCGGGCGTAATGCCACATGGGGATCGGATTCCGTTGAAGCCGGTGATGTTTCCTGCAGCGATGCAGCAGCAGACTCAGCTGCCGCTGATGAGCACGGCGTCGGAGGCGTTTGCCAAGGACGCCATTATTTCGTGGTTCCGCGGCGAGTTCGCGGCGGCGAACGCTATTATTGATGCTCTGTGTGGTCACTTGACGCAGCTGGAGGGCGGAGCCGCCAAGGCGTATGAATCGGCGTTCGCCGCGATTCATCGCCGCAGATTCAACTGGATCCCGATCCTTCAGATGCAGAGTTTCTTCCCCATCGCTGACGTCAAACTGGAGCTCGAGAAGGTCGCAGAGATGAAGAGAGCGGAAAATGGGGAGGGCACGAAGAAGAGCGAGGAAACGACGGTTATGGACGAGGAGGAAGCAAACGAGAAGATTCCTGAAAACTCGATCGAGATCAACGAACCGGACGGAGGCAAGGCGATGGACGAAATTTTCTCGTCGGAAATCACCGATTCAGGTATCTATACGAATTTTTCGATTATTATATTATTTCTATAACGCACTCATTTTCGTTTCAGCACACTTTTTTTCCCCCTGTACTTTCTCTGTTTTTTATTGTTTTGTTGAATCTTCCGATCAAAGCTGATTAGTCCTTTAGGCTTTAGCAACAGTGTCGGCATACCTTCCTGGAACATACAGATTTCCGCAACTCTGGGGCGTGGTTTATGGGTAGTTGTCACTTGTCACTGTTCCCCCAATTTCTCTCCATTTTTTCCCAGTCAAACCGGTGATTTGTTGTACTTCTCCAGCGTTCCGATTTGAAACTCGATTCCGTTGTTAGGATTACCATTTTCTTTCTCTGCTAATTAAAACCGACGATTAATATGTAATTCATTGAAGAAGTGGGTATTTTGGAATTTGCAATCTCAATTTTGGGCTAAAACCCCCTGCTGTGGTATTTCCCGATGATTTGTAGGATAGTTTCTAGAAAAGCAAGAAATTAAAAGTCGTTAGTTGGGACTTGGGAGTTAGCCAATCCGGTTACAATTCCTTTAATAATATCTATCAATATCATCATACATCACATAAAACATTTCTTCCATAATACATTATTCTATCACAAAAAAACATCTTTCGTCATAGAAAATACATCATTTAATCAATCATACAATACAACTCTCACACTACACACATAATGTATAAATGTATGCATCTGCGGCCACCTGCACGGCTGCACCTATTCTGCTCCCAAAATCAGCCAACCAAAAGAAGTTGGTAATGGGTTTTGTTTTTGTTTTTGTTTTTTGTTTTTGGTTTTGTATTTTTTTTTGATACCGAAACTTCCATAATGTTTTCCTCCCACTTATTTTTTTCGTCTAGTTACTCTTTTACAAATCTGGTTCTATATATTGAGGACTATTTTGCTTTCCACCCTATTTTTAGTATTTTGTCAATCCCAACAAACTCTAATATTTTAGTATTTTTAGTATTATTAATATTTTAAAATACTTCCTCCATTCCTTTTTATTTGACACGGTAGGAGTTTTGTTACTGTTCATTGAGTAACTTTGATTCGACTTTTTAATACAGTTATGTAGGACAAAAAATAGTCAAGTGAGATCTTGTTAGATTCGTCTAATCGCATAGATTTAGAATATCAAAGTTTTATAATTTTTACTTGTACGCAATTTGAGTTATTGAAGATTGAAAATGTATATTGGACTGCGTGAAATGTGGGTCCGTGGTAATAAAAAAGTAACGGAGGTAGTATATACAATTAAATATTATGTGCAATAGTTAAGCAAAATATTATGTGCAATAGTATATTGTAAAACTATCAAATTAAACAATTAACAATGTAAAATAATTAACAAAACCAAATAAGTGAACGGGGAGTATTTTAGTTAATTATGTCCACCTGCCACCTGGAGATGTGTGTGGGACTGGGGACATTCATATAGTAATTCAAATCGAAGCCGTCTTTAACGTACTTGATGGTAGCGTGTAGTCTCAGCCATCGATCTTGGACAGATGGCACAGCTGGATCAACTTGACCCGTTGCTGCTTGACTATTCTCTCACGCCTGTCCGGATATTCCGTATTTGGAATTTTGGATCCCTAAATCTCGTTAGTACCTTTTAACCCCGAGTGTGTAACTCGGTTCCCTGTCAACTCCTCCTCCGTAATCTCTTGTGGGTCCCGGTAATTTGTAAAGTGAATGGGTGACATCATTATTGGTGTTTGGTACCGTTATAAAATTCAATTGAATGACATACCATACCTATACCACATTCTTTGTAATAGGAGTACTTAATTGTAAGCTCAATGTATTGTTTAGGGCTGCGGTCAAAATTGAAATAGGAAATAACGAAAGCATCTCGAAAGAGGCCACGAGGGTATTCCAATTGTGGCTTGGAAGGGAATAGGGATGTCCACTTTTTTCTCTTTTAGTCATGAAAAGTCAGAACTTTTTGTGGACGAGTGAAAATTATTTAAAGATCGTGCCCACACACAGTTTCCTCTATGAATGGTGCTCGGCCTTGCAGTGCTTTCCTATTTTGTCTGGATACGTTAGTGGAACTTGATACAGGAAATTGGTGCCTGCCATCGTATCTTCTGTATCTGGCAGAAATGATGGTTCATATTATTTCCTTTGTTCGAATTCTCTCTTTTATTGGGACAGCAAATTGAAAATTACTACTACACTTCATAGCTTCTTTAATGAGGTTTTGTTTTTTGGAATGAACTTTAGATCTACTATTTTGGGAATGAAAGGGGTAGGAAAAATAAATGAACTTTAATGCCATGGCAAAAGTGCAAAGTCCAAGGTTCTTTCGGCAGCCGTGATATAAATCGTTACCCCCAAGGACAATCGTCCTTTCTTTTTTAATGCCAACCTTGTACTAACTACTTTTTTTTTAATAACTAATTACTATTGTCTTCATATATATAGGAATCATAGAAATTTATTTTTCTTAATAATTTGTGTTCTTCACAATAAAGATGCATCTTGTTTTGGACCATTTTCTTGTTGATTCTAGTAAATCAATTTGTCAACTATACATTTGACAGACTATTACATTGGTTGACTCCCTCTCTAATAAGTAATAGGACAACAGTGTTATTTATTTATTTATTTTTGGATGTTAGGCTCTCAAGAGGAGCACGAAATTTCAGAGCATATCAACATATGTTCCAACCATGAGGAGTGTGAGACGCGCCGCACGCAATTCAAGATGACAAAAGGATTTGTAGCTAAGGAACCAGTAAAGGGCCATGTTGTAAGTGTATTCCTTATTCGTTGTACATTTTTTTTTTTTAAAAAAAAAGGTTAAAAAAACTTATCTACTAATGATCATTGATGGCATATGCTGATTTGCAGGTGAATGTTGTTAGGGGTCTTAAGTTATATGAAGAGATGTTTACTGATATAGAGCTGTCCAAACTGAATGACTTGGTGAATGAACTCCGTGTTGCTGGTCAGAATGGTGAACTCTCAGGTGGATCCTGTGACTCGTGATCCTTTTATAGTTAAAAACTAGTTATTTGCATTTCGGCCAGAAGTTTTGAGATTCTAGAAGGCATCCTCTATAGGTTTGTTTGAGCAGGTTTGGCTATTTATATTTCATTTTATGATTCAATATTTTCCTGACTATAAGATCTTGAATCTCTATTATCCTATAAAATTTTAATGACTTGGAATTTTAACTTCAGCACGCACACTTAACTCGTTGCACTTGATTTTTGTCCCACAATGTCCTTTAAAAACAATGACTAATCATGGGGAGCTCCTTGATTTCAGGGGAGACTTTCATTTTGTACAATCAACAGAAGAAAGGAAACAAGAGAGAGTTAATTCAGCTCGGGGTTCCCATTTTTGGGCAGATAAAGGAAGACAATGGAAAAAAATTCCAGAAAAGTAAGGCCAATGCATCTTTCTTTATACGCATCATTCTGATTGCTTTATTATATGAAATTCTGTAGCTTGTTTTATGCTAAAAACTTTCAAATCTTTGAACGTTTAAACAAATGCACGTACAGGCTGCATCGAGCCAATCCCAGCTCTTCTCCAGGATGCAATTGAACACTTGATTCAGTGGCGTTTGATTCCAGAAGATAGGAAACCAAACGGCTGCATCATTAACTTCTTTGACGAGGTAGATTTACTTGTGCTATTGTGCTTCATATTTGTTAAATGCTATTGTGCTTCTTTGGAATAGGAAGGGTAAATCTGTTTAGTGCTGTTTATGCAGGGGGAATATTCCCAGCCTTTTCTGAAACCACCTCACCTGGAGCAGCCTCTTTCAACCCTCCTCCTCTCCGAATCAACTATGGTTTTTGGGCATACGCTCGTAACTGATGGTGAAGGGCATTACAGAGGACCTCTCGTGCTTTCTCTCAAAGAAGGGTATGCCACCATTATGTATAGTTGATGTAAATGTTTACATTTCATACTTCTAACTTAATGCAATTACAGTAGAATTTTTTTTTATATAAAAAAAAATAATAATAAAAAAATTCAACAGGTCTTTGTTAGTGATGCGAGGAAACAGTTCAGATACAGCAAGGCATGTTATGTGTTCCTCACCCAATAAGAGGGCGAGCATCACTTTCTTCAAAGTTAGGGTGGACATAGAAAACACTCCATCGGAAATAAAACCTTTGCCTACCAAAACGATGGCCTTATGGCAACCTAGTGTCCCAACTCCATGTGCAATGCCAAACAAGTACGAGCCAATGAGTATGGTCCCTAAATGGGGTCTCATCCGGACTCCTATGGTAATGTTGGCCCCAGTGCGACCAGTGGCTTTAGCACCAAGAAGGATTGACCGTGGTGGCACTGGGGTTTTCTTGCCATGGGCTGTTGGATCACGGAAGCACACAAGGCACCTTCCTCCTCGTGCCCAGAGACGGAGGCTGCTAGCTCTACCTTCCTCGGGCAGCGCTCGAAAACAACAGACAGCTTCCGAATCAGGAGGAGCCAGCAGCCCTTGAATGCGTCGTCTGCATAGTAAGTTATGTTTGCAACAGCAATTTGTGATTTTTTTAGAGTACGTTGGTTGGCCTCAGAGAAGCATTTTTCCTGTTGGTTTGGGCGGATGCAGGGAACGAGGTTGTGCTCTTTGTTTGTGTTGTAGGCATAGAAGAGAGCAATATTTGCTATACTACTGTTGGGTTTCTTTCTTCTTTGGTGATGCTGTGAGCGGTTTCTAGGCTAAGCGGTTGTGGTTAATTGGTTATAGTCCTACAGAAGGGTGAACAGTATATTGTATTGAAGTTTTTTGCAGCTTCTCTTTTGTTTGGCGGGTTTGGAGGAGGCTGATTTTTATTTAAATCTCTTTTACTTCTTACAAGGTACGCACTAGGGCCTAGGGGTGAGCAAAGAATTTGTAATCCGAAAATTCAATCCGAACCAAACCCAACGAATCGGGGCCATGCATCTTTGGTCAGTTTCCTGTCAATAACTTCTTCATCCAACCTCCATCAAAGCATGGTTTGAATGCTGAAAAGCTATCTCACTCCTTTACATCTGCAATAAATTTCAACATCTTTGTATCTAACCACTATATCCAAAATTTAAAACGTGGGCTGGTTTTTAAAATTTCGTTTTTCAGCCTCTGGCTAGACATCCCTTTTTCCATGCAACTCAGCAACTCCAATTTAAAAACCAACAGAAGCTACCTGCGCCTTTATAATCGCTACAGCGCGCTAAAATTTGAAGCTCAGATAATTCAAGGGGTTAAAAAGAACCTACCACACACCAGTATTGCTTCCTTAAGTAACCACATGAAATCAATTTAGAACCATAGTGAATTCACATACACATTCCCAAGCCAACTTTCAACATTTAATCATTATTGATCAAGTTGATTGCAACCGATATAGAATACATCATGACAGATGGAACAATTGCAATTCCATAACAACTGTAGAAGGAAAACAAGTCCTCCATTTGGTCACAGAGAAAGACAAATGAAAAACACTAAGATAGAACAAATGAAACAAATGTACCTTATATACATCGGGTGTAATAACTTAGGAATAAGAAGAAGCATTTTACCAGATCATGGATCCCTTCAGTTTCCAAATTATAGCATCATCAGCTTATAACATATCCACCTCCAGCCAGGTATGAATAGTTTACACTGTATAGCCAACACAAACCATCAAGCTTTCACTGGCTCATCGTCATCTTCAATGTCCCAGCTTATATCCTCATCATCTTCCATAGCACTCAACCGCTTTTGCAATGCATGTTTAATTGGGCTATCAGTGCGTGTGGTAGCTGAGGTCTTCTTATCATCGTCACTTCCAATGTCCCCAATCTCATCCCACCCTACATCCTCCTCCTCCTCCTCCTCTTCCTGATGACTCAACACAACCGAAGCATTGTTTCCTTTCTGGGGTTCACTCTTTCCCTCAGTCATCTCCACACCGTTCTTCTCTTTGACACTTTCATCAGACTTCACCGTCTCTACCCTTCCGATATCCACAGTTTCTCCAGGGTTTGCCCCCTCAGCAGCTTCTGCAGAGTCTACACTACGCTCCTTACTCGAATCGGACTTACTCCTCTTTTCATCATCATCCACATTTACATTGCCTCCTCCCTCCTTTTCATCTCCCGAACTGCTGCTTGAATCTTGTTGTTTCTCAACTGCGTTCGAATTCTCATCATTTCCTACAATTTTACCCTCTCCAGCATCTTCTTCTTTTGGATCAATCCCATCAACATCCTCTTCATCGTCCACATCCCATGTCAGATCATCATCATCATCATCCACTGCCATTCTCTTCACAAGATTTGCCCTAACCCTCTCCTGCTGCTTCAGCTTATCCAATCTATAATAATACCTACACCAAAATGTCTCGTGATCAACCACACTGGGAACAATCTTGTTATAGACACTCTGCATAGCTCCATCCTCCCCAATCAAAAAGTCAATTTCATCCTTGTAGTCCTCCAATTCAAACCCTGATCTCCATTTCCTGTATTCTTCCACATTCTCCGGCTCCTCGCAGAAAGTGTTCAAATCATTCTGAATTGCGCTATATTGCGCTTCGAACCAACTGTACCGACCCGTGGTAAAGCTCCGATTCGTTTCCGGCGTCTCGGGTTCCCTATCCGGCGCAAAAACCAGCGATTCCTTCGCAATAATCTCGGCCGTCGATTTCAGCACCCCATCCAACGCTCCGTGAGCGGCCGAGGCGGTTGCCTCGATCGACGCCGGGAGCTCCTTCACGGCTCGGCTAGCGGTCTCGCGGAGTATCTCGCTCTCCTTTCTGAGACCCAATCCGAATTCCTTTAGGTCCCTACGGTATGTCTCGATCACCGATTCGGATTGGACAGTCAACTTTCTGATCAAATTCCAACTCCACCCCTCAGTCCTTTCGTCCGGATCACCAGTACCATCTCCGCCATGTGCTGCAGCCGGTGAACGGCCACCGGAATCATGATCATTTTCAGGCAGGGGAGGGTCCGGATCGTCCGAAATAATGGATTTCAGGAAATACATTGGACGATTAGGGTTATGCCGGTCAGGTATTTCAGGTTTCGTCGCGGTTATTGAACAAAGATAAATACAGAAATAGAAGTACAGTAGATTATTTGCTCCCTAGTCCCTACCCAAAGATGGTACCCCAATCACACAACGGTTTGAAGTTTGAACTTTCAACTAGAAGCTTCGCTTATTGGGCTAGAAATTGGGCCCAATAATTTTCTCCTAGCAGGCCATGATTTAATTGGGCCTATTAAACTAAACCCATACTCCAGTCCATTGTCAGTCGATTGCGATAAAAACAAGTTTTATTATACTGGGGACTTTTGTGTCTCTCTAAAGGAAGGCATCATACTATTACTATTATTCATGCTAAAAATTGTTACTCCCAATTTCACCATTATTTTGTGTCGATCCCAATTATGTATTTTAAAAATTTTGAAATTTTTTTTCATTTTTGTCGAATGGACAATGTGTGTTGTGTCTTTTCAAATACTAGCTAGTATAACACTATACACACCTCCACTTTAAGCCAATATTTAGTGTTGTTGAACAACAGACAGAAGAACAGGGGAAAGAGCATGGATGCATTATTCATGTGTACTTCCTCCGTTTTTTTTTTATAAATGTTACACTTCTCATTTACACGTATGCCAATGCACATTTTCAACGATTAATAACTCAAATTCGGTACAAGTAAAAATTCTAAAAAATTGATATTTAAAAACTACAAGATGAAACGAATCCAACAAGATCTCACTTGGCTATATTTTGTCTTCTATAACTATAACAAAAATAGAAGTCAGAGTGCTACAATGAACAGTAAAAAAAGTCAAAACGTAATCTAAAAAAAAGACGGAGGGATTACTATTTTAGACCACCGTTATATACCCTCAACATTTGTTAGAGGCACACACTTTTCTAATAAAATCTCACATATACCCCTAGTTAAAAAAAGAGAGGATTGGGGCACTCTTTTAGGATTGGGACACTATTTAAACTTTAAACGAGGATTGGGCACTCTTTTAGGATTGAAGCACATATTTTTCTTCATTCCCGCCTTGAATCAAAAATCAGAACCCTACTTGCACAGTTTTTACTTTTTACGATTTTACGATCTTTTACCTTCCACATTTTTCTATTCCATGGATAATGAAGATGAATACAAATAACATCAAGTGCAAGTGGAAGATGATGAATATCAATACCAACATGAAGTGGAAGAAGTCATAAGTATCTAATTTCTTCATGTTTTGTATTACGTGGTTTAGGGTTAGGGCTGTACCGTCACGTTCACGCATGGCCAATGGGACATCTTGAGAAACGGCCATATATGGCCGATGATTGTTGGCCTTGAACGGCCAACGCTGGTCGTTTGTGTATACAACGGATCGGTCAGCACACTGACCGATCCGTTGTATACACAAACGACCAGCGTTGATCGTTCAGTTTTTTTTTTTTTTCGTTCATTCTCTAAATCTCTGTAATTGTTGCTTTATTGTAGCATAATCCCATACCATTAAATGAGGAGATTGTTGCCCACCAAAATAGTGAATTGAGCTTGGACGTTCTAAATGGTTGCGCCGACCTGATTTAATAAACAAACCATACATTAGTCCAGTAGCAAAAAAACGAAAGTGAACTGGAATAGATAAAAATTACAAAAAAAAAAAGGAATGGCCGGCCATTAATGGCCGGAATGGCCGGCCTGTGTAAGAAGTAAACGGCCACTGTTGGCCGTTTGTTACTCTTTGCAAACGGCCACTATTTGTTCTTCTTTGCAAACGGCCACCCGTGGCCGTTTGCTTCTCCACGTCCATGGATATCCATGGCCGTTCGTTGCAAATGATAAAAATAATAATAATAAAAAAAAAAACGAACGTCCAACCCTGGATGTTCGTCTCTCTTCTCCACCAGAGTAGTCAGGGAGTAGTAGTCATGCCCAAGCCTTTTAAATAGGGAAAAAATTGATTTAAAACAACTTTCACAGAGTAATCGATAGCACAATAAATCTTTTATACAAATTATACATAAATCAAATTCAATGTTCAATTTAACACAAAAACACCAAAATAGAAACTAACCCTAGATTCGGAAAAGAATTACCTCCTCCACCATCCTCGCCGCCGCCGATGGCTCCACGCCCGCCGCCGCCGGTGGCCCTTCCTCCACGCGTCCTCGGCATGTCTAGTCTCCGTGTCTTTCCCTTCCTCTCTTCTCTTGCCCTCGATTCTGTATTGATGCGCAAGGGTTTTGTTGTTTTGTATGCGTCTATTTTGTGAGCCCTAAGAATGGAATGCGAAGTTGTGTGCCCTCGACTCTAAACACCCGGAGTTGTGTGCGAATGCCTGTACTCTCAATGCCAAGTATACTATAATAAGGGTAAAATAGGTAACATATATGTTGTGTGCCTTTAACTTGTTAATTTTTGTGTGTATGAGAAAAAAATAGAGAGTATATATATATCGGGAACCAGTATTTTATTAGTGCCTTTGCAATTCCTAGGTGATGAGGGTGAAGGGTTGCAGTATTCATGTGCTGTAGTATTCTTTAACATGATAAGAGTACATGAACTCTTTTAAAAGTTGGGCATTGGGCCCACACAGATTAATTCTGTTGCACTAGTCAAGTTGGAAACAACATGAAAAGCGACACGTGTTCGCCTTTATTTATGCTGTTGTTCGATTTCGGTTTATTTTTTATTTTTATTTTTATTTTTATTTTTTTTAATGTCATACCTTCAAAACCGCAACAATGAATGGTAGAAACAAGAGATGCTTGCTAGCTCATCATTGGGGCTCTTATTTGCCTATTTGGTATTCCTTTTTAATAAAGTTTGTATTCTCTCTTTATGTATCATTTTATCATCACTATCTGAAAGAGCATACGCAATCCATGGTGACACTATGGAATAGAATTTTTCTCGCAAAAAATAGGCATTCACATGTCTCCTTTTTTTTTTTTTGTTTATAAGTTTAACCCACATCAATCAAGTTCACAACATCCACATCCATTCTAAATTATCTGCTTTTAATCAATCAAGTTCACAACAATGGACAGTGTTTCACCATCATCCACCAGTATCTACAAGAGGCTGATCAAATTCGTCACGCGTTTACTAAAGGGATCGTTGTCGCCCCCTCCAAGGCGTTGTGGTGAGATCGCAGTTGAGTTCAGGCACACGGATCTTGGCACCACTCATCAAATGAAGCACTGGACCAATAACATGGATCAAGGCATAGTCGTGAGTAAGGATCGTGCGGGATTCCAAAAGGGTGTGGATAAAAAGGCAGTATTTGTGGACCATTTAGGGGGGGGTTCCGAACAGGAGGTTTGTAAACATAAAAACAGAGAAATCGGGATAGAGGGTCATGGTGGGAAAAATGATGAGGCAACAAAGATGAGCAAACAACCTCCCGGTGGTGACCGTGAGGTGATGCCGAGGCCGTTGCCGGAGACAGGATTGGTGAGGGTGTCGTCAAACATAAATGACAAGTCTAGAGAGTTTATAGAATGGAAAATGAGGGAGTTGAGCAGAAATGATACTTCTGATTCTGCTTCATAAAGGCATAACCTTCATATATTTCAGGGTTAATCTCATGTCCTTTTTGATGTTTTAATTTATTATTATGTAGGATCTTATTACTTGTAAACTTGGGGGGCTTGGGAAGGGGTTTATGCTTATAAAGAGTTTTTAGGTTTTGTCAAGTGTATTATTAAGTTATTGTATGTATGTATGTTTTTTTTTTTTTTTTTGGTAGTATGTGCACTTTCATTTGCATTTCATTTCATTCACGCTTTATAAAGCAAACTATAGTATACTACTTGTATAATGTACAAACTATACTACTCTTGTCAAAAATTCTTTTCATTCTTACAATATACTACCTCCGTCTCGTTATATTTTTTAGTTTGGTAATGTGATACTATTCACACAAACTTTCACCTAAATTTGTATCATAATTATACAAACTAAAATATAGTCAAGTGAGATCTTGTTAGATTCGTCTCGTCATGTAGTTTTTAAATATTGAACTTTTAGAATTTGTACTTATATCGAACTGGAATTATTAATGGTTTAAAATATGCATTGAACTACATGATACGATGAAAAACATTTCAAGAAAGTAGTATCACATACTCCAATATCAAACTCTCTTGAATTCAACTTTACATCATTTCTGTCTCCACTTAAATTACAAATTTTTGCGTTGAAAAAGCCCCAATACTCCAATAGCATAGGCGCAGGCCCAGTCCCAGGCCCAGGCCCAAATAAAGCAAAATTACAAAAATGCCCTTCAAGTGCACCACCATTTTCTCTGTATTCGTTGGGACTCGGAAGTGCCTCCCTATAAATAAATCAAAGCACCACGGTTTTCTTCCGTAAGTTCCTTTTTCTAGTTTCATCACTCTTCGCCTTGTTTACTCGGGAATTCAATCCCTGGATCGCCTCCGTTGAATTCATTTTGGAATAACTGGAATACACGTGCGAGACTGACAAAGTTCGTTGCATTTGCCCTAACGTTTCGAATTCATTGATCGTACATTGTCGGCGATTCACGTAATTCTTGAATGCGTTGGAATTCCGTTCTTGATGGCTTATCATTTGCGCGGATTCTTGATGAATCTCGTTTTTCTTGATCGGACGGCTTTCTTTTCTTTTTCCTCGTCAAGAAAGAGATGAGATTGAATTGTGGAATGTGACAATAATGACAAGCGTTTTACGTGGGTTTGTGTTGCCCATGCTGCTTTTGTTAGGTACGCAAAGCGAATTTGCTGTTGAGTATCCGTTGTATTAACTTCCTGTATTTATACACTCTGATGAATTTGGTTATATTCAAGATTTTAGTTAAAGTGTGCAACAAGATTTTTAAAGTTCAAATTAATGGTTATCTTGAGTTTTAAATTGGGGGGAGCGGTAACTGGGGAAGGTTTTTCTGTGTGCATATGATCTAATGAAGTTTTATATAGGAATTCTAAAACGGAAGAAAGACATGAAACTTTGAAAGGAAAACATTATTTAGGGGGCTAAAGATTCCCCCTCCCTGCTGTTAGATTGTTTTGAAAATATTTTACTTTAAACTGTTGAGAATTCCAGTTAAATAATGGGATTAACTCCTATTTATATGTCCAGGGACAATCCACTCATTATCATTTGGTTTTGAGTTGGAAGTTCATGTCCTTTTTCAGAGCCAGGTTACCCATGTGTTGGGTATGTTTCTGATCCTGAGTGGGATTCGGTTCGAGATGAGATGCCATCTCGAGGGGGTGTATTAGCCCATTTCCTTGTTTAATATAAACCATCATTGATAGATTAACCCAGGGTTGAAACATCATCTTTTTGTTTGGGATCCCATGTCTTTACTTTTGAGTGGCAATCTGTTAGACTTCTTTTGTTAGTTTCTGCATTATGACGGTCTGATTAACTTTTGCAGCTGGGTTAATGAACTGGAGTTTAATTTCTCTCATTAATTTGGTGACTTCTCTCCTTTTTCGGTTTTATCCCCCTAAGAGAGGTACTTTTTATGTATTTCTTCTGTTGATTATCTTGGTTATGTCATACCATTTACGAACTTATTTAAGCATCCGGAATGATAACATAACTAGATATTTAAATTAATGCACCCTAAAGTCATTCTCTACTGTCTAATTAACAGAAACCATTTCTCCACCCTGCTTGTGTTTCTGCAGGATTTATATTCCGAGGAAGGATTATATCTTCATGGTTTGTTTTCACATTTGCAGCATTTGTTGTAAGTGTGCAAGTGATTTTTCTTATTTTCTGCACTGCGCTGGATTCATGCAGCATTGCCGAGGCCTCGTGGATAAAGCTACTAGGAATTATGAAGTAAGATTTTCTTATTTCAGTTTCATGATTCTCAAATTGTTGAAATGCTGAAGCAGTGAAGTTTAAAAGGATCAATTGTTTAATGAACTAAAAGTTAGGCACAAATTATCATGACACCAAACTTTGAAGTCAATCAGTTTTTTAAAAGATCTCAACCTGGCATTTTGTTTCAATCTTGGAATAAGTTTCACAAATGTTGAAGTAAAGTTGAAAGAGATTTGTCCCCCCTCCCCAACTCCCTTGCCTAACATTACCTATGCCAATTACTAGTTTGATTATGCGATGCCTTTTCAGGGTCCACTCTTGGAGATCTCCCAATGCTATTTACTTCGTGTTTGCAGAATTATTAGTGGGACTTGTTGCACTCATTGAGATCAACAGGAACAAATTTGGATTAATAGAATTTCAAGGTTCCTTCTGGGGCTTTCAAGATTCTTTCTGGGGTTATCTATCATCAACCGTTAAACAAATAGGTTAGCCAAGTTTACTGTGACCCTTATTGGGTTCTGAGAAGTGATTAGTATTTTCAAAAGAATATTAAAAATAAAACTTGAACCCTTCGGTAAAATTGTTATTGAATGTTGCTACAAAGGGTAAGTTTACATGCATTAAATTGATAATATACTGATTTTATGCTAACTCAAAAGAGGATACGACAGTATGAATTACTAGTAAATATTCCATCCATTTTCTAATAAATGCAACACTTTCCTTTTTTGTTTATTTTGTTTGTTTTTTTTGGTTACTTTTCTATCTCTTACCATTAAAAAACAAACTATTTTCTCTCATTCGACTAATAAAAGCCTCATTTCTCTAGCTTCCTCAGAAATTCAATGAAAATGCAGGGAGATATTGCTTCATGCTTTTGATGCCAGTGAGTTTATTTCTTAAACTTTTTGTAATCTTCCTGTTGCATGGGGCTGGAGCCTGGAAAGGATTTGAAGTTGTGATGATGGGAATAGAAAGACCTGGCGAAACTCAGAAAGATAATATAATATGGGAGTTTGCTACAGTTGAATGTATATGGCAATGTTTTGATTGAATGTGGACGATAGTGGTGGTGATGATGATGATTTGTCCGTTAATTTATGTGCCTCTCTGTCTCTCCATTATTATCTTTGGCTGTTTCCTGATTTTTGCTTCATATTGTTTGTTGCATTGGGGATCATCAATCTTTTGTTAAAGAACTTTACTTTTTATTCATTTATTTAATCTGTATGAATTAGCAATTCCAAATATAAAAAAAAAATAAAATTGCGGGCTCATATTGATTATAATTTTGCTTTCTCCCCCATTTCTAAGGTTATCGCCTTAGGTTTGCATCCTGCTTATTGCTTCCTCTTGTTCAGCTGGCATTGGGGATCAGCAATCCATCTTGGCTATCATTACCATTTTTTATTTGCAGCTGTATTGGTCTTGTTGAGTGGTCTCTGACAAGCAACTTTTTAGGTCTTTTCAGGTAGTTGTTCATCCTTTCTGTTGACAAATCTTGTTTTTCTTTTCAAGAAATAATCTTACTAAACAATGTTATGCTAGTAAATTTTTTCACTTCCATTTCGCTTTAGAGCTTACGTTCTTATGCATGACTTGACTTGAAGGGGATGGAAGCTGCTTTGGATGTATGCTGGCTTTTCCATTTGCATGCTTTATGTGTATCAGCTCCCTATCGGGTTTCCGCATATGGTTCAAACATTCTGTGATTCAATTGGTCTGTATAAAGTATCTGTTGATTCTGACTGGCAGAAAATTTATTCCAGTACTTCTCTACTGGTGTTTTATTATATGGTATGCTTTTGATTTATTCCACTATTTTAAAATAAGTTTCCCATTTTCCGTATTTGTATGTTTGGAATAAATCTCTCATTACCATATACTCCTTCCGTCTCATTTGAGATGTCACATTTCTTTTGGGCATGATATTTTAGGTAGAATGAGTTATTGTGTTAAAGTAGAGTAAATAGTTGATGTGATGTTTGTCTGAAGGAGTAAAAATTTTCTAAATAAGGAAATGTGACAATTGAAGTGGGACGGACCAAAATAGAAAATTGGACATTTGAAATGGGACGGAGGGAGTATATAGTAATATTTTGTTACCATTTTCCTGTATCCATCTACTAATAAAACATTTCATTTCTCTCTCCATCCACCAATAAGATACTCAATTTCTATCTCTTCCTTGAATCCCATTCCGAGACCATTGAGGACATCCTTTAAAAGACACAAGAAGTATTAACTCATTCTCTACTTTCCTACATTCTCTCTAGTTCACATTGCATGAATTTGAGGTTTTCATTGATGAAAGCTACTGGTTTCATTTGTCTTTCACATGTCCCATAGTGCTTGTGTCTTATATACATTCATATTTACTGTACATTCCAAGTTTATTCCTTGGTTTATAAGTCTATGGACTGGAATATTGCCAGGAATGTCCTGATGCCTATCTTGAAATATTGTTCATGACAACAAATTGTGGTCCCAATATCAAATCTTAAAGTATTCTGAGGCGTGGTGCACTTCTGCTATCTTTCCACTTTAGGCCACATTTGGATGGGCTTTTGGAGGAGTGCTTTTGCTGAAAGCACTTCTGATACAAAAGATGTGTTTGTTTGGGCTTTTGAAAAAAAAAAACAAAAGCACCTCGAAAAGCCAAGCAGAAGCCAAAAACACATAGTAATGTGTATAAAGTCTTAAATGCCCCCACTGATTTATTTAAATTACACTATAAATATATACTATTCTCATATAAGTAGTATTTACTTTTTGGTAATTATTATATTCCTAAAGCACTTTTCATTTTTACACATCCAAACACACTTTTGAAAAAAAAAAACTGCTTTTCAAAAATTCCATCCAAACACAAAAATTACCTACTTCTACTTTGGTTTCCGCTTCTGCTTGGCTTTTGCTTTTTTTCAAAAGCCCATCCAAACAGCCGTTAGTCAATACCTTGCCATGCTCCCATGATCCAAATAAGATTTATTTTGAATTACTTAAATTGGTTAGCCATATATTATTACAGTTGTATAATACTTTTATGTTTTAAACATGTTCATTGTCCATAAAATTTTTGAGATACAAGGTTTTTATGAGCGTTGGAACTATTTTGTTCCCCTATAATTATTTATTCATCATCTCTGTCCCACATTATAGGCAAAGTTCTTTTACTTCTTGAGAAAAATTCAGTTGTCTTTACTCTCTAGGTGAACAACACACACCAAATAAAATGCTCGCTGAGTGCTAGTATATTTTCTGATTATATAAAAAATGACAATGTGATAATATGGATTTTGTGCAAGCGATAACTGACAATGAAATATTCTTTCAGCTCTCTTTTTTAAGGCATGATCTAGAAGATATGGAGTTCATGATGGCCATGAACGAAGACAGCTTGACTGAGCAACTTATTCCCTCGAGAAGTTCCATTTTTGTTCATCAACTGAGGTAAACATTTCTCATTTTCTGTCGGTATTGGCATGCTTCTTAGTCCATGATGAATTTTTTTTAAAACACCATTTGGCTATGTGCAGAAGTGCTGGTGTGCTCTTTCTTGCTTTTGTTAGGAATGAAATTATAATTAGTCAGAGTTTTATTTTTCATATGGATAAGTATCATTATTTTCCTTTTTGTTTCTGATATATATATATATATATATATATATATATATATATGGATATGGAAACGATAGTTGAGACCATTTGATGGATCGTGCTTTAAATTTTCATCAGTTGAAGCTTAATTATTGAAGTCATTTTATGTTTCTTGATTGATCAAGAAACTAAACACATAAGTTGCATATATAGTCACTGCACAAAGAGAAGAGATATGGTCTGTTCCTATTTTCGAGTAATGCATGTATGAAATATGGGCTGTTGTTTTGCCTTTGTGTTTCCTTGCACATGGAATTGGACGTAAAGCATTCGGAAGTCCTTATGAATACACCATGCCGACTTTGTGAAGATCTTCATAGTGTTTCTGGTGAAGACATGTATAGAGTAATTTGAAGTTTACACTCTGATGTATATTTTTTGCCAATGATGTTTTCGGTAACCATCTGAACCTTTTCAATTTTTTTAACCATATAAGATGAATCTTTTTCCAGTTGGACCTTAATACATTTATGTGTAGGTCGGTGGTAAATGTTAAACAAACACATCCCATTATGTAAGATTTATGGCATGCTACCTGGGCAAAACTGTCAGCTTGGTTCTCTCTTTTGTGTAGGTCAGGTGTAAGGCACACAAACATTTTATTGAGGGGACCAGTTTTCAGGATTTTCAGTATCAACTGGTTTACGTATGGTTTCCCAGTACGTATCTTCAAACTTGATACTGTTCCTATATCTCCCCACAATGCAGTACATTAACTTTTTAGCTTATAGTATGTTGTTAGGGTTTGCCACTCGGATTCAGAATTATATACTGCAGTTCTGTTTTTACTGTAGATTGAACCAAAATATTATATGCTATAGTGATTGACAGTCAAATTTACATACTTCTTTATCTTTACTTGATTACATATTAAAGTTGTGGATGAAACTATGGCAGATATCCTTGTTCGCTCTTTCGTATTGGAGCTTCCATTTTGCAAGTATTTGTGCATTTGGATTACTTGCTTATGTTGGATACATTTTGTATGCTTTCCCTTCCTTGTTTGATATGCATCGATTGAATGGGCTGCTTCTTGTCTTCATTCTCTTTTGGGCCGTGAGTACCTACGTTTTCAATGTTGCTTTGGGGTGCATGAACTGGAAACTTGGGAAGGTACATCCTTATCTTCTGGTATTGAAGTTTATTTTAGCTTGCGGATTCATATGTTTTTTAATGTTTTATAATCTACTCAGGATATGGAGATCTGGGAGATGATCGGATTATGGCACTACCCGATACCTGGTTTTTTTCTCCTAGCACAGTTCTGTCTTGGAATTCTTGTAGCCCTTGGTAATCTTGTAAGCAATTCTGTATTTTTAACCCTATCAAATGAGGAAATGCTATCCGCTAGTAGTGAGAACAAGTCTGAGGAAGGTGAGAAATCCTTTTTCCACTTTTGGCCACTATTATTGGAAAACTAAAGTGACCGCCCTTCTTTTTCCTTTTCAAATATGTTTTGAGAAGAAGACTTTTCTCTCTATTAAGTGTCAATTAACCATGTGACTGAATCTCTTGCTAGTATTATTCTTGCTTAATTTGTACATCAGGTTTTGAATCGCTTGGTTAATAAGATTTTATACCTTAACAATCTGGCTTCGTTTAAAGTCAATGTAACTTCTGGGTATTTCCTTTGATTTTGTAATTTTTTAACTTGATTTCTACGCATAAGATGGACCCTATGTTTTATCCATGAAAACTTGCCTTTTTATTTTTTCCCTAAAGCGTTCCTTCATCCAATTTTGCTTGTGTGGATATTTCTTTTCCTTGCGAGTCAACATGTTTTGTCAGAAAACTATTAGTTTTTTTCCCCTCTTCTTCTCACTTTTATGTTTAATTGCAGAAGAAGAAGATGCCAAGGTCATAGTGGTGGCTACAATTGCTTGGGGCCTGCGTAAATGTTCTCGGGCTATTGTGCTGTTGCTAATTTTTCTAATTGCTTCAAACCCGGGGTTTATTCATGCTATTTATGGTATGTGAAAGTCATTTTTTTTCCTGTTCGTTTCTAATGATGTAATGTAATTACACAATGCATGGATGTTCTTTATTGTAAAGGTGCTTAATATTCTGATTTGTTTATCATGTTTGTATTTTTTTTTCCAGTGATATTCTTCTTTGCTTATCTTCTAAGCCATAAAGTTGATAAAAGGATGCGTCAATCCCTTATTCTTTTGTGTGAAGCTCATTTTGCAATTTTGTACATTCTTCACCTTAATCCTGTTACTAGAAAATTGGAAGACAAAGATTCTCTGAGTTTGGATGTGTTACAGCAGTTAGGTACGGTTTTACTTGGTCTTAAATCATTAATCAATTACCTGTTTATCACCACATATTTACTGTTTTATTTACATTTTCTTTTCACTTCACTTTGCAACTTGTAGGTCTTCTGGAAAGTGAACATTCTTGGGAGTTCCAGGAAATAGCTTTCCTTCTGTGTTTTTGTGCAATCCATAACCATGGATCTGACATGTTGTTCTCGTTTTCTGCAATTGTTCGGCACACCCCTTGTCCTCCCATCGGGTTTAGCATCCTGAGAGCTGGCTTGAACAAGTCAGTTCTGCTATCTGTTTATGCCACCTCCAAGATCACAGATACTAAGACTTCTTTGCATGGTATTATTATCTTATCCAAGACAATACTGTTCTCATTTTCTATCATAACTACCTCCGTTCCTAAATAAATGACACATTCCTCATTTCACGCAATCCAAGGCACACTTTCAAATCTTATTAACTCAAATTGTATACAAGTAAAAATTATAAAAATTCGATATTCTAAAACTACGTTATTATACGAACCCAATAATTACTTGACTATATTTTTCTTATTTAATTGTGCTGAAAACTTTGATCAAAGTTACTCAAAGAACAGTGACAAATCCCCCTCCGTATCACTTATTTAGGAACGGAGGAAGTACATTTGAGTGTAGAAACCTCGAGTAGATCATGTTTTTTTCAAATAGTTTTATGAGTACATTTTTCTGATCTTACAGAGAGAATGGTATCGCTATATCTCAGTGCAGTTGCAAAGAAGATCCTGTCCACATACAGATCATTTGGAACCTATCTTTCATTTCTTACCATTCTTATAGCAGTGTATACAGTGAAGCCCAATTACATATCATTTGGATACGTTTTTCTTCTACTTTTCTGGATCAATGGGAGACAGCTTAAGAGGACAAAACGCAGCCTATGGTTTCCTCTCAAAGCATATGCGATTGTAGTTTTTGTTTTCATTTATACCCTTAGCACTTTCCCCAGTTTGGAGATGTGGATCTCCACAAAAATTGATCTATGTGTGTTCTCGGGCTATAATACCAAAGATTCTGTGGTTGAAAATATTTGGGAGTCATTGGCAGTTATGATTATCATGCAAATTTATAGCTATGAAAGACGACAAAGTGAACGCTTACAATCTGTAAATCCTAATCCATGTCCATTGGGGATATTGGGGTTCATTAAAAGGTTTTTGATCTGGCACAGTCAAAAGATTTTGTCCATCACACTGTTTTATGCATCAGTATCTCCGATAAGCGCTTTTGGTTTCTTTTATATTCTTGGTCTGATTTTTTGTTCAGCATTTCCTAAAATGTCCAGAATCCCATCCATAGTATCCTTAATTTATACTAGTTTGTTGGTGATGACCGAATACTTATTTCAGATGTGGGGTAAATCGGCTATGATGTTTCCTGGGCAAAAGCACCATGATTTATCTATATTCCTGGGTCTACAGAAATACGCACCAACTTTTTTGGGCCTAGAAGCTGGCTTAAGGCCAAAAATGCTTGTGATTGCTGCATGTACTCTTCAGTACAATGTTCTCCATTGGCTGGAGCAAATGCCTAGTTCGCTTCTGAACTTAGGTGGATCAGAGGAACCTTGCCCCTTATTTGTTTCTGAAGAGAATATTTCTCATGTTCCTGCAACTGATGGATATAATCACACTCTATCTCAACCTTGTGAACTATCTGCTCGAAGGATCGGACATGGCTATTTACAGTCATCTTTCAGGTCTTGTATTTATCAACTGTCCAAGAACTTGTCCTCTCATATAGTTAATCGTGGAAACCAAAAACACTCAGTTGATTATATATGGGGAAGCATGAGGGAAAGTCAGAAGTGGGAACGGAAAAGAACTGTTGCCCTGAAACAGGAGAGATTTGAAATGCAGAAAAAAGCTCTAAAAGTTTATTTGAAGTTTGGGATGGAAAACATGTTCAACCTCTTTGGCCTTGAGATCAACATGATAGCACTGCTACTTGCCAGTTTTGCACTGTTAAATGCCATTTCTATGCTCTATGTTACATGTCTAGCTATTTGTATTATGTTGCCTCGTCCTGTCATTCGAAAAGTGTGGCCAATCCTTGTCTTTCTGTTTGCTGCTATTCTTCTCTCTGAATATGTTGCTATGTGGAAAAGTGTCATGGCTATGAATCAGGAAGTGTCGAATGAGGCGAATGCACGTTGCCATGAATGCTGGAAAAACTCAACTATATATTTCAATTACTGTAGAAAATGCTGGTTTGGTATGTGATTGTGAGACCTTCACTTGTTAATTGTTATTCTAATTTTTGGTATGTATCTGACTTGTTAGTTTTCTTTCCAATCCCTCTACTTTCATGCATACACCATTTTATTGAGTTTTAAGTCACATTCTGTAAGACATTTTTAAAAGATTTAACCACGAGGTGTTGGAATTTATTCCAATTCCAATTCTGTCTTAAATTTTGGAATCTATTGTGCTACGAGATTTTTGAAAATTGAAAGGCATCTCAACTCTCAAGTGAAGTTGGATATGGTAGTTATACAATGGATCTTAAATTTAATCGTCTCAGGAGTCCCATAGAAACCTTAGTTTTAGATTATTAAATGTGCGTGTTTTTCTAAGTTTTATATGGGCAGGGCTACTCAACTAATTGCCAATTAGTTTTGAATTGGAAGCTCGCATCTCTTTGTTTAACATAGTATAGAGTAATGGGTGTTTGTGATGGTCGTGCTATCGATCTTGATTCATTTCGAGATGAATATCATTTGAGCCAATCCACTCTTTGTCAATTAGTTTTGTGTTTGAAGCTCTTGTCCCTGTCCCTTTGTTTAACATGGGCAGGGCCACTCCACTCATTGCTAATTGATTTTGAGTTTGAAGTTCATGTCCCTCGTTTAACATGGTATCATAACCATGGGTGTTCGTGATGGGTATGTTGTCGATCCCAAATTTGGGATCTCAAGGGGTGTGTTGAGTGTCCCATGTTGGAAAGATTGTGGGATTCCCTTCAGTTTATATGGGCATGGGCCACTCCCGTAATTACCAATTGGTTTTGAGTTGAAAACTCACATCCTGTTTTTAGATAAATTTCTTCGGGAGGTTGGGAACTCAATAAACCAAAGGATGCATTATGGTGTGCACAGATTTGCCAAATTCTGTTGCATGATCTGTTTCCTGAAGACTCCTTTGAGTTTTAACCTAAAATGCAGGGGTGTATAATACACACACACACACACACACACACACATATGTATACATATTAAGTAATCGAACTTTATGTCTTGAATTTTTCTGTTGAATTCTATGCCTTCTTGATTAGGTGAATTTTTTTTTATTTATTTTTTTTTCTCCCTTTGCCAGGACTGATAGTTGATGATCCTCGTATGCTAATCAGTTATTATGGGGTTTTCATGTTCACATGTTTCAAACTCCGAGCAGATCATGCATGCAGTTTTTCTTGGTCATTTACGTATGATCAGATGGTTTCTCAATGCAAAGATGATTTTGTTTGGCGAGATCTATCATTTGAAACCAAAAGCATGTGGACTTTTATTGATTATTTGAAGGTGTACTGCTACTGTCATCTACTGGATCTAGTACTTGCTTTGATTTTAATAACAGGAACCCTGGAGTATGACATTCTACACCTTGGATACTTGGGCTTTGCTCTTACTTTCTTGCGCTCGAGGCTTACCATATTAAAGAAGAAGAATGGGATCTTCAAGTATTTGTGCATTTACAATTTTGCTGTGATTGTCCTCTCTCTGGCATATCAATCTCCATTTATTGGCAGTAACGTTAATGCAGGGAAGTGTGAAAATACTGTTGATTATATTTACGCTGTGATAGGGTTTTATAAATATGATTATGGATTTCGGATAACCACGAGATCTGTTTTGGTAGAGATCACAATATTTGTTCTAGTATCATGTCAGTCCTATGTGTTTTCTTCCTCGGAGTTTAATTATGTGTTTCGATACCTTGAGGCAGAACAAATTGGAGCAATTGTACGGGAGAAAGAGAAAAAAGCTGCTCGGAAAGCTGAGCAGTTGCAGCATCTTCGAAAATCTGAGGAGAATAAATGTCACAGTAAACTACAAGTTGAGAAGATGAAATCAGAGATGCTCAACCTACAAATTCAGCTCCATCGCATGAATTCTGGTAGTGCTTGTAGCAATGATCCACCACCTAATGTAGGTTTGAGAGGGAGTAGGAATGCTTCATTCAACTTGCAGGACTTTGGGAAACTTGATACACATGATGTGTGCATCAATCCTGATCCAGGTTTATCGTTAAATGAGACTCCCACGTTCTCTAAACCCAAGCATGCTACCATGACTGATTGTGGCAGTGATTCACCCTCTATTGAAGGTATGCGAGGGAGGAATGATGCTTCACATGACATGCAATACTTATACAACCTCGATAAACATGATGGCAATATCAATCCCAATCCAGGTTTTGGATTATGTGAATCAACCTGTAATATTGAAATGGAAGATCCATTTATGGGAGGCTTTGCGAAGCACCTCACAGATGCTTCTCAATGTGATGCATCTAAAATTGAGGAGCATGCAGAAGATAATGCAGTCAATGCTCCCATGAAATCAAAGAGAGGTAAAAGTCAGTTAAAGGAAAGCCCTTTGTCTTCTGCTGTACAACTACTAGGCGATGGTGTTTCCCAAGTACAGTCAATTGGGAATCTGGCAGTCAACAATCTTGCGAGCTTTTTGAATATTCCATCGACAGGTTTGGATTCAAATGAAGAATCGTCTCTTGAAGATTCTGATGAGAGAGAAGGCCCAGATGCCAAAAGTGGAGACCTTAATTCTTCTTCCATGCAGTCTGGGAAGGGTAGAACATCTAATTCTCCAAGTTTGCAAATTGGGCATATAGTCCATCATGTGTGGTCCCAGATGCAATCAAATAATGATGTCGTGTGTTACTGTTGCTTTATTCTTGTCTTCGTTTGGAATTTCAGCTTTCTTTCCATGGCTTACTTGGCAGCTTTGTTCTTATATGCTCTATGTGCGAATACGGGGCCAAATTATGTTTTCTGGATTATCATGCTTATCTATACAGAATTTTACATTCTTGTTCAGTATTTATATCAAATAATGATCCAGCATTGTGGTTTTGGCATCCAGTCAGACCTTCTACGTGAGCTGGGGTTTCCAGCGAAACGAATAACATCATCCTTCGTTATCAGCTTGCTACCTCTATTTTTGGTTTATTTATTTACTCTTGTACAGTGCTCTATAACTGCAAAAGACGGGGGATGGTATTCTTCTGGTTTTAATGATTCAGTAGTGGGATCCATAATCCCCAAAGATCCTCACTTGGTCTCTAGCTGGACTGTGAAAGCAAAGAAAGTTTTCCAATTATTAGGAAAAATGATTCAAATGGTATTCCGTAACTGTTCTAGATATTGGAAATCACTGACACAAGAAGCAGAATCCCCTCCGTACTTTGTCCAATTGTCTATGGATGTCAAAGTATGGCCCGATTATGGGATTCAACCCGAGAGTATTGAATCTGGAATAAATCAACTTCTGAAGCTTGTGCACGATGAAAACTGTAAGAACGACAATTGTCCTTGTGCCAGTAGGGTTCACATCCAAAGCATTGAAAGAAGTACTGAAGGTGCGAATGTGGCATTGGTTGTGTTTGAGGTGATCTATGCCTCTTCATTGACTGACTGTAAATCAGCTGAGCAATTCCTCTCACTTACTCCAGCAGCTGATGTAGCAGAGGAGATCCTTACGGGGAGATGCATGGGCCTGGTTGAAAAAATTGGATTTCCATACCATATAATCTCAGTCATTGGAGGTGGAGAAAGGGAACTTGATCTTTATCCCTATATCTTTGGGGCTGATTTGACTGTTTTCTTTCTGGTTGCCATATTCTACCAATCTGTGATAAAAAATAAGAGTGAAATTCTAGAGTATTACCAGCTTGAGGATCAATTCCCAAAAGAGTTTGTATTTATTTTAATGGTAAGCAAACTGCCCGTCTGTCCTTTTTCTACTGTGAGGATTTTCAGCAAAGGTAACATGATGGGATTGGGAATGATTAACGTGTAGTAAAAAGTCACATGAGTTTGGAATTGATCATTGTCCCTGTAGCCTGTGGCTTTCTCAATTTCTGATCTTCATTAAGGTGTTTCATGTGCAAAAACTTTAAGTGGTACTTATCTGCTTCGCTTTCTTTTCTTATTATGCAGATAATCTTCTTCTTGATCGTTGTAGATCGCATCATATACTTATGTTCGTTTGCCACAGGGAAGGTCATCTTCTATATTTTCAACCTCTTTTTATTTACTTATACAGTCACTAGATATGCTCAAAGTAGAGACACTACCCAGCAGAATACTGCTGGATTTGCCCTTCGTGCAATATATCTTACTAAAGCAGTTTCTCTGGTATTACAAGCAATTCAAATACGACATGGTATTCCTCATGAAAGCAGCACGTTGTATCGCCAGTTTCTCACCAGTAGTGTTTCTCAAGTTAATTATCTTGGACACAGGCTGTATCGGGCTGTGCCTTTTCTATATGAACTACGTTGTGTCCTTGACTGGTCATGCACAACTACATCATTGACAATGTATGACTGGCTGAAGGTGTGTTCTTCAGGTTTATGTAATTGCTTTCTGTATGTTTAACTAATGCGGTTAGGATTGAGGGAGGAGTGCTAGGAGTTGAATTTATAACATACGAAGGTAGAATTCCAGTGAAACAAAGTTTTTTTAGACTATTATCTTAAATGATTTTCATTTCTTTCACCAATAAATAAAAGGTACTGCATAAAAATTAAATTGGGCACATAAAGTTGTTGAGCTCAATAAAACTTGTGTTTCTATAATCCTCCGGAAAGCTACAACTTATGTGTGTCTGTGTGTATACTATAGACAACCAGATCTCTAATACCAGGAAGGAATTCCTTATGGAAATGCAATCCTGCCATCTATAACTATGCCTAGATATGTAAAATTTGTGTTTTAACATAAATGTATTCTAACAAAATTGAAGCAGATTAAGATTATCTTAACATAGATATAATCAAAGGGTGTACTAAGCTTAATAGCTATGCTTTTTGTTTTATAGTGGAAGGAAAGCCACCCATTAGAATATTAAACCCCCGGTGGTTAGATAGTAACACAAGAGGGCAAGCAAAATTAAATAGCCAACTAGCAGCATGTAAAATGAGACAAGCTCTAGATTACTACCAACCTATGCATTAACAACTGATGCAAATAAATTATGCAATAGCTCTTTCGTCAGAGTTCATGCAATTGGCGCTCATGGTTCTGGGAGATACTTGACAATCAATATTGTGTAAATGTATGGGTCTATTGTTTGGCTATAATTATCTCACGCCATCAATTAAAATTTAACATAGCACTGCTTTGTTTCATCTTTTCAGCTGGAAGACATATATGCAAGTTTGTACCTTGTTAAATGCGACTATGTTTTGAACAGAGCTGCACATAAACAAGGCCAAAAGCAGCCAAAGATGACTAAGTTTTGCAATGGCATCTGTCTGTTCTTAATATTGATTTGTGTTATTTGGGCTCCAATGCTGGTGAGTAGTCATGACATGATACAACTCTGGTGGACAGTGAATGAACACTTCTTTTAGGGAAGCCATAACATAAATTGTGATGGAAATGCTCTAACTGTGTTTATTGTAGTTTCATTGTTTTTCATAATTTCTCACATGCTAATGTTATGAATTTCATTGAATGATTTTTATATTTGATATTTGATTACATACCTGTGGTCTATCTTCATGATGGGAGTTGATAATGGTGGAGGTTGGAGGACTGATTTTATTGATTGATAGAGATTTTACATGTGAGTCTACTTCATAGTTGACGTCCTTTTTGATAGTGAAAAAGAAATAGATGTAGTTTGTGGAGGGAGGGGGCACGGGGGAGTGGCATCCTTGAGCATGTAACGGGGAGCTTATAACTTGCCACTGATAAAGAAATATCACAATGGTGAATAGTATGAACATATTGGTTTGGTTTCTTTTTATTTTATTTTTATGTATTTATTTTATATTTTAAGAATACGTACTACAATTATGTTCTCAGCAATTGATAGCGTGGCTCAACATTTCAGCTCTCACATTGTGCTGCAGGGCTCCAGATTAGGAATACTCCTAAAGATCTCTTTGCATGGCATCTGGAAAAATAAAAAGTTTTCCTTTTATGATCTGTACATAACAGCACCTCAGTTTACTAACATCCTGTACTGGGTGAAAGAGTATAAGAATCTCATTTTGCTCGTTTAGTTTTTAGGGTATCATAATCAGTTGCTGACCTTGAACCTTCAGTATTAAAGATATTTTCGTCCATCAACACCATTTTTAAAGTTGGGAGAGTTTTGTCTAATTTAATGTAAATGAAGAAATAAAGTAGAGCCTATTATACTGTCATTTCTTTCAGGTGAGGTTGTCACATATGTTCACTGCAGAATGTAGTAGTTATCAGATTATTAATTTCATTAAGTTGGCCCCTTAATAATAAAACGGTGGATGAAGGACAATATTGAAGGATTTATCTCCTCCTGCGTATAAAGCTGACAGTTCTCTTGCAGATGTACAGCAGTGGCAACCCAACAAACATAGCCAACCCAATTAATGACGCCAGTTTTCAGCTTGACATTAAGACCAGTGGTGGAAGCTTGACCTTGTATCGCACAACTCTTTGTGAAAGGCTTGCATGGGATCAACTCAATGCAAATATTGATCTTGATCCCAATCATTATTTGGCTTCTTATGATGTGAGAGATATTCAACTAATCTGTTGCCAAGCTGATGCAAGCAATCACTGGATTGTTCCTAATGTGGTTCGAAGACAGTTTATGCGGTCTCTTAACCGTAGCCAGGTGGAGATAAAATATTCTTGGGTCCTTATGAGGGACAGGCCAAAAGGCAAGGAAATGGTGAAGTATGAAAGAAATGTGGATCCACAAGATATTCCAAAGTCATCAGAAATTGAGGGTGTTCTAAATGGTTCCTCCAGAAGCTTTCGAATCTATAGCATCTACCCAAGATTTTTCCGTGTTACTGGTTCCGGTGAAGTCAGGCCTTTTGAGCAGGAGGTAAGGTTTAGGTTTCATTCATATCACTCGTTATTCAGGAATTTAAATTTTGTTTCTTTTGGAAATGATATCACTTTCGCTATTATGCACTAAGTTCTGGTAGCTTACTGGGACGTTTGGTTGAAGGCATCTTAGATTCCCAAGTGGAAACCTTAGGTTCAAAATACAATATTAACATGTTTGGTTAGGGAGATGACTTGACGGGGAATACCACATTCCCACCATAGTGGGAATATTTGTAGTTCTGATTCTAGATTATCAGACTTCTTTCAATATGTCTTACAGTATTAACTGTGTTTTGTACCCTTACTTTTCATATTCATTTTATTATATAAATTTGTATAACTATTTTAATTGTAAAAATTATACTAAAATGAATATGTAATTTGAAAAACTTCAATATAATTAAAATTTTAATTCTTAAACTTGTTTTCAATATATAATTTCTTAATTTATTTAAACTTTTATTTATATGCATATCTAAAATAATACTCCCTCCGTCCCATTTAACTTGCCTTGTTTGACTTTTGCACACAATCCAATGCACTCTTTCAATCGCTAATATCTCAAAATATGTACAATGAAAAATTATGTAAATTATATATTCTAAAACTATATGATCATACGATTCTAACAAGACCCAACTCGACTATTTTTTTCCAAATATATCATTGCAATAAAATTGAGTCAAAGCTGAACAATGAATAGTGTAAAAAAGTCAAATAAGACACAATAGATGGGACGAATGGAGTAATAACTTAGATCAACTAAATTAATAATTATCATACAATAAATTACCATATCGAAACAAATTCATTTTTTCTAATAAAAATTAAATTTAAATACTTTCTATTGTGTAGTAAAATGACATACTTGTAAATTTTGTTTAATAAAACTCAATGACATTATTGTAAATTAGGCCGAATTAGAAATCTAAGATTCATAACTTAACCAAATGCATAAATATTACTAAATGTCAAAGATAATATTTCTGACAACATCATATACTAAACAATCTTATATTGTTGGTAATGTAAGATATCTCCAACCAAATGTCCCCTAAGGGTTTCCATGGATCTTACACATCTTTGGTCACATAAGAAGCTGCATATGTAGGATTATTGCCAAGGGTGGCTGTTCCTGCCGCTTTTGGATGTGACTAGGAAGACTTGAGCTGAGTCCAGGAAGATTTTTGTGGACTGGTTTACAAATATTTCCCCCTTTTCAAATTTGGAACTCCTAGAACAAAGCTTTCTAGTCCTCTCCTTGCATATGAACTGGATTGACTAAGGGATTAAGAATAATATGTAACCTTTTCATAATTATTTTCTACCTTCAATCCTGCAAGTTTTGATCATTTAGATGGCATGTTTGGAAGCCTTCTTAAATTGATTGCTACTTAACATCATAGACTTTGGAGATGAGAGGATCATACTAGTTTCGATAGTGTTAGCTGGTTACGGAAAAATAAGCTGTCTGTTTGCATGTGCAGGGTTTGTTAATTTGTCACAATTTAATCCTTAAGACTCCACACGAGTTTTCCCAGGTTTTCTTTTTCCCCTCATGGGTTCCCAAGTCGCATAGCTAGTTCCTGGTATTTTTTAGTTAAATGGATCGTCCTTCTTAATGCAAGAACATGGGATGGAACTGTGGAAGTGTAGTTTCCATCTTAAATTTCATGTTTATATAAGTGTGGTTGACGATTATTGAGGGAGATTCCCTTTGGTTTACACCCAGTACCAATTAGTTTTGGGTTGAAACCTTCTATCCATTGTTTAACATAGTATTAGAGCCATGGTACTCAGGTTGGGTATGATTTGATTTCGAGATGAGTATCATCTCGATGAGTGTATTCAGTGTCCCGCATCGATGAATGAGTGTGATTTCCCATTGTTGATAGGAGCTACTTCACCTATAACCAATTGGTTTTGGGTTGGAATGTCCTATCCCTTGTTTAACACTTGTTAATTGATTGAATTTAGATATCCATGGATTAGTACAACTATCCTGAACAAGGAGGGGAATGGTAACTTCTCTTATCAATTTTCAATAGGTAAATGATGTAACTGCGGATCTCACTTTCCATTGCGAAAATCATGAATGGTGGTCCTTCAATGATATCAGTTCTTTGGACGCATATGGTTGTGGAGGTTTATCAGGACCAACGGCTATCGTCGTCTCAGAGGAGACACCTCGTAAGTTTCTTCTCAACTGACGAAACAATATTTCACAGCAAGCATGTCATTGATCAGAAATACTACTCCAGAGGGATTCCTTGGAGAGACTCTCAGCAAATTCAGCATCTGGGGTCTCTACATCACATTTGTGCTTGCTGTTGGGCGGTTTATCAGGCTGCAATGCTCTGACCTGCGAATGAGAATACCATACGAAAATCTTCCTTCATGTGACAGGTTATTAGTTAAACCACTTGCTTTTTCTAATCAGAACTTCAAACTTGCTGGTACAAAGCAAGTGTTATTGTATCAGTTGAGTATTCTTGCTGAGTTCTCTTCTCCAGGTTGATAGCCATCTGTGAAAACATATATGCTGCACGAGCAGAAGGTGAACTAGGAGTAGAAGAGGTTCTTTATTGGATGTTGGTGAAGATTTACCGGTCTCCACATATGTTGCTTGAATACACCTGCCCTGACTAGCTTTTCTTAGCCATTACAATCAACAAAACTTCCTTCTCACAGATGATACATGGCTAACCATCAGTGTCAAGGTTAGCTTCTCAATTTCCTTTTTGTTTACATTGCCCGCTTTTCTCGTGAGTCTTCTTGCATTTCTGCAGATGCTGAGTGTATTTTTAGTCTCCTTAAAAAAGTATAATATATACGTACATATGCATATGTATTTCAATGTTATGAATGTATTTCTTCTATTGATTTTTATTACACAAGTGGTTTGTCTTGATGAGTGACAGCACTTGTGTGTGTAGAAAATGAAATGCAAGGAATTCGTGGATGTTTTATGGCACTGACACAGCCGACTTCATCAAGGGTTGTCCAGCGTTTATGGTTGTGTATACTGCAGTTGTCAAATCGGTGAGTTTAAAACTGCTCCCCCCTCCCCCGGGTATGATGTACTATATAAAGTTGACATCTGTGCTTTCAAGCCAGCCCTTATATTGCATCAGATCACCCTTAATTCCTCATAGGAATTTGTTTTTATGTTCTTGTCCCTCTCTTTGTGACATTCTTGTTTTCCAGAGACTAGTATAGAAGACAAAATGCAATAGAAGTCTACTAGGGAAAACAAGATTAATAGCCATAAATAAAGTGCAGTAGGAATCCTAGAGCAATGAATCCCTTTTTTTTTTTTTCTAAAGACTATTATTGCATAGATTTAATTATTAAGCCTGTGAAAATATCAAAAAAGAAATCTTATTATGGCATAATTCTGTGGTTAAGCTCGAGACTATCATCACATTCACCGCCTCTAGTCTATTATTTAAAGTCTTTCCAAATGTTTATTATCCCTACTCCCTAACAAAACTCATTTATAAAAATATTATATTCCCAAGTATGAGTGAGGTGACACCCTTTTTTAATCATGGCCTACCAATTTCAAGACAGCCTGATAAGGAACATTGTCATTACGGTTTGAGCTGTCATTTTGGAACAAATAATATCCTATGAACAACGCTTAGACCCTTGTCACACCCCACATTGCATTTATCCACATTACCACACACACACACAAATGCAAATATATTTGTATGGTAGGTGAAGAGTTGGTACATGGTACAATGTATACTTTTGTGCTGTGAGAGAGACATACAACCTGAGCAATGGAGCTAAATTATTCAAGGTGGCTGTTTGATGATGCATGTAACTCACATTTTTGGAGTTACACAGAGAAATTCCACAAACAACAAACTAATGATGCCATGGAAAATACAAACTTGGCCTCTTCTCACTTGGATATTCTGTATTAAATATATATGTCATGTTTTGTAGGGCTTTCATTTGGCATTTTCCTTGGGACAGCCTAGCTAATACTCCTACCAAATACCCTATAAAGAATTCAAATATAATACATGTTTAATTTGCTGTCTTTCTTATAAGATATAGAGATTAATTGGAAAATGAATATGATTGGTTCCATGTGGTGGTATCCATGTTGCTAGAACATTCTTTAGCAATGATAGGATGAATTGAAACCGAGTAGAATCAACCCCATTTGTCACTGATCTTTAGTCCTTTTTCTTTTCCCTTCTCTTGCAGATCAAACAAACTCAACTTGTGAATACATGTTGAACTTGAGCTTTCGGATGAACTATTCATATTAAAGTATACTTATTGATTTTTATTGAAAAGGAAAAACACCCATCAATTTTATCCTAGTATTCAATTCTTGATACTTGTTCCATTTTTCTTCAAAAAGCATGTTGACATTTAGGTACTCTGCCTTCTATTCAAAACTGTATTTTAGCAACTTCAGTTGTTGAAGATTGGAAACACTTACAAGGAGGTTTTGTTGGGTTTTTTTATTCTGTATGTATATTGTATTATGTATTTATGTTAACCGAGAATTTCTTTGAGGGAGAAACCTCTTTTTTGATTGATGAGTATCAAAAGGATTACAAGAATTGCAGAAAGAAAATACACGAAAATAAGAAAGCTGTAAAGGAATGGAAAATTTGCAGGAATGTAAAAGCAGGAATTGAACTGCAGAATGAAACAAGTGCAGAATGGAAATGCAGGAATGAAAATCCTCTTGAAGGAGTTGTGTGAGGGGTCTCTGTTGAGTGCCTCCCTTCCTCCTTTTATAGGAGGAAGCCTCCTTCTGTAGCCTCACGGGAGGCTTCCTGTGGAGAGGCATGATGCCTCCTGTAGAGCCACGGGAGGCCTCTCTACAAGCCTCCTTCTGTAGAGCCACGGGAGGCCTCCTGTGTAGAGGCGTGATGCCTCCTGTAGAGCCGCGGGAGGCCTCCTGTAGAGAGGCGTGAGGTCTCCTGTAGAGAGGCGTGCAGTATAGGAGGCTTGACTTCAGGGGTGGCATGAAGCACGCGGATGGCTTTGATTGGCAAGCTCTGGTTATTATCCGGAAAAATCTTGAATTGGACCGTGCCAAGAAAAATAGATTGGGCCTTTTGGAAGTGTGTTCTTTCTTCCGGATATATTTTCACGGACTGGGCCTCCGGATATATTTTCACGGACTGGGTCATGTAAATTTGGATGGGCTATAATATAAATTTTGTTGGGTTAACAGATGCCCCCCTCGCGCATTTTGTCTGATTAGTATTTTAAGACAAATTTGCGCGCTTACTTTTGGAATTTTCGGCCCATTAGGGACAAAACCCTAACCATATAAAATCCTTCAAAACTCTTCCACCCATCATTTTCTTTCAACACTTCTCTCTCTTCTTTTCTTCCTCCCTCATTCTCTTCCTCTCTTCTTCCCTTACTCCTCCACCGGCCATCGGAAACCGCCGCCGTCGCCCAGATTCCGGCCGTAGAAATCGTCGCCGGACGTCGCTGGAAGCCGTCGAGGCCCCGCGCCGCCGCTGCCAGGCCGCCCGTCGCCTCCGCCTAGGCCGCCCGGTGCCTCCGCCTAGGCCGCCCGGCGCCTCCGCCCAAGCCGCCTCGCCAAGCCGCCTGCCGAGGCCGCCTGCCCCCATCGCCGAGGCCGCCTGCCCCATCGCCCAAGCCGCCCGCACGAGGCCGCCTGCCCCATCGCCGAGGCCGCCTGCCATCGCCCCAAGCCGCCTGGTCTCCTGCCAAGGCCGCCTGCCGCATCGCCGAGGCCGCCTGCCTGCCAAGGCCGCCGTGCCTCCGACCGCCCAGCGCCCCCACGAAGCCGCCTCCCGCGAGCCGCCTGCCGCCTCCACGCGAGCCGCCCGGAAGTCGCCTGAAGCCGCCCGGAGTATCGCCGCCTGAAGCCGCCCGGACCACCTCCAGAAGCCGCCTGGCCGTGCCTCCGCCAAGGCCGCCTGCCTTCTCGCTCCTTGAGGCCGCCTGCTCCACGCCAAGGCCGCCCGTCGCTGCTCCAGGCCGCCTAGCTCTGTCGCTCGAGGCCGCCCATGCCAAGGCGTCGTCCTACGCGGAGGCCGCCCGAGGCCGCCAGCCCTCGTCCAAGGCCGCCTACGCCCAAGGCCGCCCACGTGAGGCCGCCTAATCGAGCCGCATACGCCTGAAGACCGCCAGCTTCCATCGTCAAGCTCCAGGCCGCTGTCGGCCAGCTCCAAGCCGCCATCCGAAGTCACCGACTACTCGGCCTCCAAAGCCGTCGTCGGCGTTTCAGGGCCACTATCCAGGGTTTTTACTGCCCAAAGTTATTGCTTTGGCCATCACCCTTGGTATGTCTTCTTCGTGTTTCAATTTCTCAAAACGAGTCCCGTTCATAGGTAGACGCTTCTCGTCTTGTTCCTTAAAGAACTTTTCCAAGCGGGCCGCTCTCTCGGCCAGCTGGGCAAGGTCACTTGCATCCTGCACAATTAAATGTTCTTTTAATTTTGGTAACATGTTAGCCACTGCTATATTGGCTATTTCTTTATCCGGAATCGCCATAGTACATTGGCCTTTAAGGCGTTGCAATCTGTTAATAAAAGCACTTGCAGTTTCATCGGAAAATTGCTTAGCGTTAGTGAGATCTGCAAGACTAACCTGTGACAGGGGAGTGTAAAACCTGTCATGGAATGCCCGCTCGAGATCGGCCCAATTTTGAATTGAATTTGGCCGTAAGGATGCAAACCAGACAAATGCGGGTCCAGTTAAAGAGGAACTGAACAATCTTAACTTTAGCCAGTCGTTGGCCGCTGCTTCCCCACACTGAACAGTAAACCTGCCCACGTGTTCTACGGTTGATTTGCCGTTGTCTCCCGAGAATGTGGTGAACTCGGGCATTTTGAAGCCTTTAGGGTAAGGCTGCATGGTGTCTACCCAATCCGGGTATGGTTTCCTATAATTGGGCCGTTCCATCGGCCTTAATTGAATACCGAAATGTTGTTGCATCATATCTGCTAATAACTCAGGTGACACTACAGGCGCCTGTGCAGGCATGACAGTTTGTTGATATATGGCGTCCGGATGAGCCATGGCGGCCTGAGGTATGGCGGCCTGGACCATGGTGGCGGTCGAGACCAAGTTGGCGGCCGGATGACTCATGTTGGTGGCCGGACGTTGCAGGGCGGCCTGATGTGAACTCGAGGCCTGATACTGGGCAGCCAAGTGTGGACCGGCCTGTTGCTGGGTGGCCAAGTGTGGACTGGTCTGATGTTGGGTGGCCTGATGCACTGGGGAGGCCGCCTGATAGGAGGCCTGATGCAAGGGGGAGGCCGCTTGATAGGAGGCCTGATGGAATGGAGATGCCGCCTGATAGGAGGCCTGATGCAATGGGGAGGCCTGATGATGGGAGGCCTGAGGCAATGAGGAGGCCTGATGATGGGAGGCCTGAGGCAATGGGGAGGCCGCCTGATAGGAGGCCTGATGCAATGGAGAGGCCGCCTGAGCGGCCTGAGGCACTGGGGAGGCGGCCTGATGGGTGACCTGAGGCATGTGGGCAACCAAAGGTATGTTGGTGCCTTGAGGTTGCATGTGTCCTCCTCCAGTATTTTGCATGGCGGCTGGGATGGGAGTCGCCACTCCAAATGGCGGAACAGATGCCATTAAGTATCCTGATGGAGCATACATCATAGGTGGTGCTCCAAACTCAGATAGTGATGGTTGGCTAGTCCCCCAAGTCTTTTGTAGACCGCCATACGGTCCTGTAAGGCTTGGTGACATATTCAGGCCAGGGATATATCCCTCTTGTGGAGTACGCAGGGATCCACATATCCTGTCAGCTTGGTCGGCCATTGCAGGCCGCAATACATCCATAAGGTGCCTTGTTAGTAAAGGCATGAATTCAGCCATCGATTCATTCATCGATAGCCGTATTTGTTCCGAAAAAGTTGGGACTTGCATTATCCCCTGCGGTTGTTGAGAGGTAGTCGCTGTATCATCGACGTTCTCAGATGGTGTTCTTACTGGAGTTTCTTCATGCAGCGACATTTCTCCAAATCTTTGTGTTAAATCCCTTACTATTCGTCCGGATCTGAGTTGCATACACTTTCAAGCGGATATGGTTTCCACTTCGTGTCCCACTGGGCGTGCCAATTTGTTAACCGAGAATTTCTTTGAGGGAGAAACCTCTTGTTTGATTGATGAGTATCAAAAGGATTACAAGAATTGCAGAAAGAAAATACACGAAAATAAGAAAGCTGTAAAGGAATGGAAAATTTGCAGGAATGTAAAAGCAGGAATTGAACTGCAGAATGAAACAAGTGCAGAATGGAAATGCAGGAATGAAAATCCTCTTGAAGGAGTTGTGTGAGGGGTCTCTGTTGAGTGCCTCCCTTCCTCCTTTTATAGGAGGAAGCCTCCTTCTGTAGCCTCACGGGAGGCTTCCTGTGGAGAGGCATGATGCCTCCTGTAGAGCCACGGGAGGCCTCTCTACAAGCCTCCTTCTGTAGAGCCACGGGAGGCCTCCTGTGTAGAGGCGTGATGCCTCCTGTAGAGCCGCGGGAGGCCTCCTGTAGAGAGGCGTGAGGTCTCCTGTAGAGAGGCGTGCAGTATAGGAGGCTTGACTTCAGGGGTGGCATGAAGCACGCGGATGGCTTTGATTGGCAAGCTCTGGTTATTATCCGGAAAAATCTTGAATTGGACCGTGCCAAGAAAAATAGATTGGGCCTTTTGGAAGTGTGTTCTTTCTTCCGGATATATTTTCACGGACTGGGCCTCCGGATATATTTTCACGGACTGGGTCATGTAAATTTGGATGGGCTATAATATAAATTTTGTTGGGTTAACAATTTATAAGCATGAAACAAAAATTCTCTTTATAATTTTGATTAATTAATTTATATGACAACCTCCATCACAAGATAGTTACTCCATTTCAGATGTTTTATTTGGACTTTTTCCACTATTCATTATGCATGTTTGACCTAAATTTTTGTTGCTAGAAATATATAGGAAAAAATATAATCAAATGGGATCTTATTGGGTTAATCTTTTCACATAGTTTTAAAATATATATTTTGAATGATTTTTATTTCTCTATATTTTAAGATATTAAATATTAAATAAATACACCATCTGTTCTTTTAATAGTGAAATAGACATTGTTCATTATTTATTTTGACTCATATCTTTATTATAGTTATACAAGAAAAATATAGTTAAGTGAGATCTTGTTGGATTCGTCTCATTATATAGTTTTAGAATATGAACTTTGTATAATTTTTATTTATACACAATTTTGGTTAGTAATCGTTGAAAATGTGTATTGAATTGCGTGTATAATATGTATGTTGCAAATTCATGAGAACGGAGGAAGCACATGGTACTACGTGTTCAAAAATTTTGAGATATTTTAAATGGAAGAGAGTGAGTATTTAATTCAGAGTACTTCTTTGTGACAACTGACAAGTAAAACATTTTTACTACAAAGTGGCAACTATTTCGTGATGAAGTTAGTCATATTTCAAAATATTTATTACCAGAGCGGTGTAGGGTGTCGAATATTTTAGAGCGGTGAACAAGATTTCTTTTTTATTTTTTATTTTTAAAAATTATCCCATTAATTATTTATAGCTCGAGAGAAGGAAAAAGCAACAGTATTTCAAACATATAATAAGTACGTATTTTTCATTTTTATAATAGCTTACATAAGAAATCAAACAAGACACTTTTTTCATAAAAAGAGCAGAGGCTGTATTATTCTTTCTTTTCCTTTTATACATTTTTCTCTTATTATTATTCTTCTTTTTTTTCTTTATCTTTATTTTTCTTCTGTTTTTTTTTTTTTTTTTTGCTGTTGTTTCTTCCTCATATGGGCTTGTTTAATTAGGTTTTTCCTAGTCATTTTAGGCATGAGATGTTGTTGCTTTTGTGTGTTATCCTTAGCAAACTGAATTTGTGAATCACGAAATTCTATTATTATGTATGAAACCTAAATGTATCCGACATGGGGCATCAATAATAGCTAGTTACATATCAATCATTGCATTGCATGAGACCATCTCCTGCCCAGTTTTTCTTTCTTTCTTTCTTTAATTTCGTCTTCTTCTTTTTTTTTTTTTGAAATTAATTTTTATTGTGTATATAGGAGTATTCATTGTCCCTAAGGGCATGTTTAATTTGTGTGGATAGATTAGATTTGATATATATATTATTTTTATTGAAGTTAATTATATATTAACCTTAAATAATTTTTTTTTGCTTAAATAATTGATTTTGATTGATTATTTTATTAAGATTATTAAATGTATCCACCTTTTTGATAGATTATATATTAACCTTAAATAATTGATTTTGATTGATTATTTTATTAAGATTATTAAATGTATCCACCTTTTTAAGATTATTTTGGTGTACACTCTACTACCCTTGTTAATATATAGGGGTTAACTTGGAGTCTTGGATGATTTCGATCACGTTATTCATCCTGTTTTCTATGGATGCTTCTCGATAATAAAATTGTTCACCTTTCAAAACTAGCTATACCAGAAAGCAACGATAATACTATATAATTAAGGTAATGTACTAATGTGTATTCTCCATTAATAAATAATACTGTAAAAATCCGTTTTGTTGTTGATAGATTTACTAACATATAGCGGATTGAGTGAGCATATTCTCTCACAATTATCTTTCCGAATCTGCTATCCGCTACCGAATCTGCTGACTTTCAAACATGTCCACTAGTATTAATTAATAATGTACATGGGTTGGCACTTGGCATGGATACCAAGTAATATCTCATATGCCATTTCAAGCCTAGTCAATTTTCATTGAATATGAAAATTTATTGGGAGCTCCTAGGATCCCCTACACCCCATCCCCATTTGATGATTTGAATGGAAATGGATCCATATGGTGTCGAGATCCGGGAGCCGCTGAAAAACACCCCTAAAAATGAAAATAAAAAAGAGTTGTATATATCTTGCTGCATGAGCATGGCATCTAACTTTTAATTTTATCTCTACATTGAAAACGATGTGCACTTGGGGATAATTAATTCATATATGGATCCACTATACATATATGCTTGCTTTTATTTCGGTTTGCCAATTTGCTACAATTCATCATTGCTTTAATTTACTTTTTCTTTGACGACTCATATCATATACTTCCTCTGTCTCATTATAAATGCTACGGAGCACTATTTAGCACTATTTACGGTTTGACTTTAATTCAAATTTTTATCATAGTTATGTAGGAAAAAATATAGTCAAGTGAAATCTTGTCAGATTCGTCTATTCTTATAGTTTTAAAATATTAACTTTTTATAATTTTTACTTGTACACAATTGAAGTTATTAACCGTTAAAAATGTGTATCGATAAGCGTGTCATGACAGCGTAGCAATTTCAATGAGACGGAGGAAATATATACTTTAGCATCAAGCCCTCAACACTATAGGAGTATTATATTGTCAAAAGAAATACCCTCACAAGAGAGAATTCACCATAGTGAAAAATATAGGAAACTAAAGCAAATTATAGATAAAGAAAGAAAGATTTAATTATACCTGCAATCATTACATCTTAATGATCATGACATTTTTATAAAAGGGTGTTTGACAAACTCTTAATGTTGTCAACCCGCTCAGAATTCGCCCACATACTTTTTATAATCATTAAAATTTCGAATTTAACACTTTGCTTAGTATCTGTTCTACATGCAGTTTTGAGGAGCTTTAGATTTTATATTAAGATGATAGTCTCGTTTTGCACACTAGTTTTTAAAGGTTTTAGTTATAAATTGCAGCTCCGAAAAGCATCAGAAGCTACCCTGAATAGCTTTTATCTTTTGAGAGTTTTCGAAAGCTATGTTTCAATTTAATTATTTTCCTTTTCAAATTACTGAATTTATGATAGCTACAACCACTGCAACTGAACACTTACGTAAAAACTGATAGCTACAGCTCCCAACACCTACATCTCCCCACAGCGAAAGCTCCCAATAGCTACAGCTCTACGCGCAAAACAGACCCTTGATCAATCAGAATTCCATAACCACTCAAGATGGCGGTTGTTGCCTCATTTTTTTAAGACCTAGTTTATTGTTATTTTTACTTTTTCTTACTCCCCCCGTCTCATTTAACTTGTCTTGTTTGACTTTTGCACACAATCCAATGCACTTTTTCAATCGTTAATATCTCGAAACATATACGATGAAAAATTATATAAATTATGTATTCTAAAACTAGATAATCATACGGTTCTAAAAAGACTCAATTCAACTATTTTTTTCCAAATATATACTTGCAAAAAAATTGAGTCAAAACTGAACAATAAACAACGTAAAAAAATCAAACAAGACATATTAACTAGGACGGAGAGAGTATTTTCTTACAACATAAATGTAAGGCCATAGTCATAGACTATTGAAACTTGAAAGGTGCCCTCATAACTAACTTGAAAGGTGTCCTTATACTTTATTAATTCTAAAAAAAAATAATACTAAACCATCCAATATACTATATGCCTGTGAGGAAAAGGAGGAGGAGGTAGAAAGAAAAAGAAAAGGCACGGAAGGGAAGGGAATAAAGAAATTAAATGTAGAAAAGGAGGATCCAATCCAACTTCCAAGCAAGTCCAAAAATAAAAATAAAAAATAAAAATTATGATGATTGCATTTGCATACTTAGTAGTAGTAGTAGTAGTAGTACATATATTTTGCATGGGAGTTTGCTTCGCCGTGTTTTGGGTGACGTGGCGTTCCATGCATTCCATTCCATGTTACTCTCTCTCTCTCTTTGACTCTCATATTTTAAACATTATTGCTTAATTCAAATCAAGCAAATGCCATTTATTTTTATAACAATTGAAATACTCATCTACCTAAAAATAAAGGTAGAAAACTCTATGGCCATTTCATGTAAGAGTATACTAATTTTTTATATTACCTATACCAAACAATTATTATATATATACATTGAATTTTTAAATTACCTGAATATGGCTTTCTTTACAATAAAAATGAGATATATAAAAATAGGATTATACTCCTACTCCCTAGTGTTGTAAGTACTTCTATATTTCTTTTTTACCTTTATATTTTATTTATAGTAAAATAGTGGAGAAAATTAAGTAGCATATCTGGCGAGGGAAGATGTCAATTCGTACTACTGTGTATATAAAATGGTGGGAGCAGTTGGAGACTTAGATATGTGTAATTTAAATTAATACAATTTGCGACAATTCCAAACAGATACTATTACTAATAATAAATAATAAAAATAACTCATCATCTCTGTGCTTTTATTTTTATTTTTTATTTTTATTTATTCATATATTGCGATTGTAGCAGGTGAGAGTGAAACCCATTCTTTTGGTGTGGGTCTCGCCTCGTCTTCCTCAATTATTTTGTCCTCCATATTAATTCCATCTTTCCCCAATTTGTTTCATTAATTATTCATCATTCTCTACACTACTCTCCACCAATTTGTAGCAAACCCGGCTATATGTGAATGCATTAAATTTTTCTTATTACTATTATAATTCTAACAAAAAAACAAAATTGCTTCAAATCCCACTTCTAATAACTAAAATATAAACAAAGTAAAAGTCTAATAATTAAAATAAAATTGGTCAAGTGAAACACTGCTACACTTATAAATTTTTTTTTTTTTTAGAAAAAAAGGTGTTTGGACACTTATAATTTGTTTTTGTATGCAAAAAAAAAAAATCAAATGAAAATGATAACAAAAATACTTTAAAAAGCAGTATCGACAATATTTCTTTCTTGAAAATATAAATGTGGCATATGAATTATTTTTCTAAGGCCAAACAGTGACAAATGAATGGAGGCCATTTTATTTATAAACATTGAGTTATTTGAAAAATAACGAATTTGTTAGTGGAAGTCCAGAATTATCAAACAAACTTGGTAGGACCAGAAAAACTTTCCCCCATGTCACAAGGTACCTGTTGAATTTATAAACAATTAGGATAGCTCGTTTCAACAACTGTTAATAATACTATTAAATATTTGTATAATCATAGAAGCTCCTGGAGTTCACGTCCGCGTTAATTAACGCCGTTCATTCATTGATACATAAAAATCGACTTTGCGGAACAATTCTGGATCTCAAACTTCGGGACCTTCCAAAATGCGGGCATTGACCTGCTAAAAAGTCACCTTGTCCAGCCGGCATTTGTTTCTTCTTCGTAGAGCCAACTCTTCCTTCCTCCCTCCTTCATAGTCCCATCCTCTGTTCCAATTTTCCGCTCGATTTTCCACAATTCCGCAGCTTCTCCTCCAAAAAATGGCCATTTGATCACATTGGGAAGCTCCGGGGTTCAATCAGCGTGTTGAAAAAATGCTCAGGCTATTCAACAAGCAGCTGCGACGCATCTGCTCGCGGCTGGGATGGCCGGCGCGCCGCCGGAGCCGGCCAAAGATCGTCGTGCGGAAGTTCGGCCGATCCAGCTCCAGGTCGCACTCGGAGGTCAAGGATAATTCGGGCAGCAGCATATCCTCCGCCGTGATTCATCCCAGCACAGGGGATTTGTCCGCCCCAAAATCGGTTAGGGTTGCGACATTTAACGCCGCGCTTTTCTCCATGGCGCCGGCCATTCCGTCGAGATCGGGGCGGGGTTTCGACTCCGACGACGACGAATTCGCCCGAAAACCACTCGCCGGCGGATTCGACCGCCCGAAGAGCATCCTGAAGCAGTCCCCGCTCCACCCCGCCGCGCCGGAGAACCTCTCCTCCAGGCAGCAGAAATTCGCGAAATCGAGGCTCCGAGTGTCGATCAATCTCCCGGACAACGAGATATCCTTGAAGCGGAGCGGCCAATTGAGCTTCCCCGGCGGCGATACTAGGGTTGTGAATGTGAAGGGGAAGGCCCCAATTAGGGCGAACAGTATAAATTCCGGCAGCAGAACCGTCGTGGAGGTCTTAAAAGAACTGAACGCGGACATTCTAGCTCTGCAGGACGTGAAAGCGGAGGAAGAAAAGCATATGCAGCCATTGTCGGGCCTCGCCGGAGCTCTGGGGATGAACTACGTCTTCGCCGAGAGCTGGGCGCCGGAGTACGGCAACGCCATTCTGTCAAAATGGCCAATTAAGCGCTGGAAAGCTCAGAAAATTGCCGACGATTCGGATTTCAGGTCCGTAAGTCCATTTTGCTGTTCAAACAGAGCGATCATGAATGCATTGTTTAATTACTGATGCTGATTGTTGAAATTTACTACAGGAACGTGTTGAAAGCCACCATCGACGTGCCTCAAGTCGGGGAGATCAATGTGTTCTGCACCCTACTGGATCATCTGGACGAGAGATGGAGGATGAAACAGATGGACGCCATCATTCAATCCACAGGGGTTCCTCACATTTTAGCTGGAGGATTGAATTCCTTGGACGAGACGGATTACTCACAAGAAAGATGGACAGACATTGTTAAGGTAGTACACAACACAAATTCACTTCATTACTCAACTACACTACTGTCCAATTCTTCGATACAGTTGTTTGATGATCGATTCGCATTGATGTTCAGTATTACGAAGAAATGGGGAAACCGACTCCTAAGGTGGAGGCCATCAAGCACCTAAAGAACAAAGACTACACGGATGCCAAAAACTTCGCAGGAGAATGTGAATCGGTTGTCATGATCGCCAAAGGACAGAGTAAGTCCATTTTAGGCCAAAATATGCTAAAATTTTCAGGCTTCAAAAACCTTCAGACTTTACATGTTTGCCTATCCATTACCCTTCCTTAATGATTTTGATAAGACACCGTGACATGTAATGCAGGCGTGCAGGGGACGTGCAAGTATGGGACGAGGGTGGATTACATACTATCGTCTGCAAACGCGCCCTACAAGTTCGTTCCAGGGTCCTACTCGGTGTTTTCATCGAAGGGAACTTCCGATCATCACATAGTGAAAGTGGACGTGATCAAAGTAGGGACAAGCACGCAACAAGGCTACGCCAAGACGAGGAGGAGGCAGGAGAGAAGGCAGACGACGGTTAAGATCACACATTCGTCGTCGCCATCCAAGGGCATATGGAAGATTCATTCTTGACCTTCATTTCGTAATATACTGTCTACTACTGATATATACTAGTAGTATATATATTCTACTCTATATACATATACATACATAATTTGTTGTACGTTGGTTTTAATTTGATTTTTTTGTTGTTTGTAAATTGATTTGGATGGGGAATGGCTGTATGGAGAGGATTGCAGCGCTGTTTTTCTTCTTGTATGTATATGTATGTTTGAATTGTGTTTGGTGTTTACACTAATTTAGGGGAGAAAAAAGATGATGAACAACTTACACCTCCATATTACAGTGTGAATTTTTCATTGTATATACTACTATTAGATTCAACCACCATATTACAAACCACTTTCTTCGTTAAATTGCTTTTACCTTTTTTTAATTACTTTTGCTCCAATTCGGTTACGGTGCATTAAAAAAAAAAATGTGCATTTGGTGAGATAGTAGAATTATGTGATGTGAGAGTAAGATTATGTGATGTATAAAAAATTAATACCATAAAACCATACCCTAATATCACTATCATAAACATCACAACATTCATCAAAATTATCACTTTCTCACCTCTACATCACAAAAATTACCCATCTGGCCATCTCAAGTCTCAACACATTATGTAGATGCATAATATGCACCATAACCAATCCCTTGCTCATATTTACACTAGTATGGCCGTTTGGATAGGCTTACATCCTTGCTTTTGGCTTGTAATTTAGATAATTAAAAAAATACTTTTGTTATGTATTTTTTTTTTTTGAGAAATCGAAACCAGAGAAAGGATGGTTGGAGCCCATGCATTACAAAGGGAACAAATGGGAGGGATAGGAGCTGGGTGGGGAATCGAACCTCAAACCTAAGATTGGAAGGCATAGATTTTGCCACTTGGGCTAATCCTCATCTTCTTTTGTTATGTGTGTTTGGATTGACTTCTGCTTAGAAGTTTTTTTTTTTATTTAAAGAAAAAGACCTAAAAGTAGAAATTCTTCTTTTAACAATAAATCATTCTTTTTTTCAAACACCCTCTAAATAAAGAATAGCTAATGGTCAAATGAACATGTAATACTTCCTCCGTATGTTTTTGTTCGTTACGAATCATTTTTTTTACACAAGTCGGACGAATCTAACAAGATCTTTCCTATGTTTTAACTTGTATAACTATGATAAAAAATAAAAATTAAAAAAATTAAAAAAAAAATTAAAAAAAATAAAATAAAACAAAGTGATACGGTGAACAGAAAATTGAAGAGAATCTTAATTGGCAACACAAATCGAGAACCGTGCTTCGGCAATCGGCACCAAATGATTTTCTATAAGGATGGTCTTATTGGGCTAAACAAGCCCATAATTATTAGCTTGTGGGCTGTCGCAGTCACTTGGGCCGACATTAAGTTGAGACTTGAGACTCGAGGTACAATTTGGGATAACGTGACATAGCGAAATATAGGTCTCAATTCAAAGGCTTTAATTAATTAATAGGGTTAAGAATAAATGGAGTAATATTTTGACATAATGCCATACATGCATCTTCTGCTAATTACTTGCATGCATTTCGGACATTAAATAGAAAATCGAATTGGTTTCTATGCAGACTCTGCATTTGCTGACATGCTTTTTAGATGCAATATTTGTGCTATGCTTTTTAATTCATACATATGGTAGTATAATTACATATTTTGTTTCCTTATTAACATTGTGGTAATTGAATCTATTTTTGGGCTAATTTAATAACCGAATTTGTTGGCATTGATTGTGGAGGACTGTCATTGTCCCACACGTGTAATGGGCCACCATTATTCTATATCATTTGGTTCAGTTTTAAATAGTAAAAGTGCTTCATTAGTTGAATACAGGTGTTCCACTGGTGACATGTATATGTTCTGGCAAAAAATAAGTCATGCTTACTTGTTATGAGATGTGTGTTGTACTGGTCGACAGTGTGTTCTGTGAACTCTTACTAGATGCTATTCACAAACTGTTTGATATTCTTATCTCTAAAATACATCGTATGTGCTGCCAAGAAGATGGCAGTGTGTTCTGTGTACTCTTATTATATTCTATTCACATCCTTCTTAATTTTATTGTCTCTAAAATAAATCGTATGCTGTGGAATGGAAAGATCCTCCTAAATTGACGTTAATCCCACTAATTTGGGTAATTAAATATCCACCTTCCATTTGTTATTAATTGGCTTTCATTGAAAAGAAATGTCAGCCCAATGCACGTAGCACTAACTAGCTTATTTGAGAACATGTCTGCATATGGGGATAATTATTTGTCAGCATAGTAACTCAATTGATAAAAAAATTATCCATCCACTAAAAATAAAGACCCCTAACATTTTGAGATTCACTTAAATGTCCACACTGATAAATGGAATTGCTTTTTTTTAGGTGTTTTTGGCTTTTACTTCTGCCAAAAGCACTTTTGATAAAATTAAAATAGTGTATGTTTTGGCTTTTTAAAAAAAGCAGAAACATCTCGAAAAGCTGTAAAAGTGCTTCTGGGAGAAGCACCGAAAAGCAGAAGCCAAAAGCACCTAGTAATGTGTGCAGAGTCAGAAATATCCCTACTAATTCATTTAAATTACACTATAAATATATAATATCCTATATAAATAGCATATCCTTTTTGGTAGTTTATATATTTCAAAAGTATTTTTCACTTTTACACATCCAAACATACTTTTGAAAAAAAAAAAAACTGATTTTCAAACATTCCATCCAAACACAAAAGTCAATCCAAACGGGCTTTTATTATAATGTTTCTTAAATAAATAAATATCGAAAAGCTTTGTTGTGACTACAATTCTACAAAAGAAATCAATCGATCTTGGTATTATATTCTATATATGTGGGTATTTCAGCAACATTTGTTATTAAATCGTTTAATTGGACGGGGTTTTAATTCTCATCTGCTCATTTATTTTCTACTCCATCTCATTTAAAATATCTTATTATGAAATATATATTTATTTTATAATTTTTATTTCTCTATATTTTAAGATATTAATAATTAAATAAATATATTGGACTATGTCATATATTATATATATTGTTATATATATTTATAATATATATAGTGAACTGAACACCCGAACTCTAATAAGATATTAGAAAATTTTCTTTACATATATATACTTGAATTTATAATTGAATTTGGTAAGATCGGTCATCGGTGGAGCCAAAGAGGTTTGCTGCCAAGACACCACTGCAGTGCACTCCGTCATCAATACATGACTAACATCCGTGCAGTATTTGATAATCAGAAAATGGATAAACATGTAAATATTTTATTCATAGTTACTTTTTATTTTTATGAACAGCCCTATATAAGTTATGAAATGAGTCGTGGGAATCAATGTCATATAAATTACAAGAGATAAATGGTCGGATGGAGAATCGAAAACAGGTGTTTGAATTGGCTTTACAAAAAAAACAAAAGTACCTCGAAGCCACAAAGGAAGAAGTTGGTGGTGTTTCTCTAAAAAGCAGAAGCCAAAAGCATCTATTAATGTTTGCAGTGTTATAAATGCCCTTGCTCATTTATTTAAATTACATTATACTATCACATATAAATAGCATATCATTTTTCATAATTTACGTATTTCAAAAGTACTTTTCACTTTTACACCTCCAAACAAATTTTTAAAAAAGCTTCTTTTCAAAATTACATTCAAACACAAAAGTTACATGCTTCTGCGTTTGACTTCTACTTCCAGGCCCGTTTGGATTGGCTTTTAAAAAACACAGAAGCCAAAAGCAGAAGCAGAAGTGGAAGCCAAAAGCAGAAGCATGTAACTTGTGTATTTGGATAGAATGTTTGAAAAATAATTTTTTTTCAAAAGTGTGTTTGAATGTGTAAAAGTGAAAAGTGCCTTTGAAATGTGTAAATTACAAAAAAAGGATATTCTACTTATATAGGACATTATATATTTAGGGTTACCTGCTTCTCAAACATTCAGAGGGTGTTTGGATTGGCTTCTACCAATGTGCTTTTGGCTTTTACTTCTGCCAAAAGCACTTTTGGGGAAAAAGAAACGTTTGGTTTGGCTTTTTTAAAAAAGCAGAAGCACCTCGAAAAGCTGCAAAAGTGCTTCTGGGAGAAGCAACCCATGGGGTGCTAAAGCACTTCGTAAATTGTGCAAAGACTTAAATACTCTCATTACTTAATATAAATTACACTATAAATATATCTTATTATCATATTAAGTAGCATATCCTTTTTGATAATTTATACATTTAAAAAGCACTTTTCACTTTTACACATCCAAACACACTTTTGAAAAAAAGCTGCTTTTCAAACATTTCATCCAAACACAAAAGTTACATGCTTATGCTTTTGGCTTTCACTTCTGCTTCTGCTTTTGGCTTCTGCTTTTTTCAAAAGCCAATCCAAACGGGCCCTCAATCCAAACACTCTAATTTATAAAAGCCCAAAAAAGCTGTTTTTCAAACATTCAATCCAAACACAAAAGTTACCTGCTTCTGCTTTTGGCTTTCACTTCTGCTTCTGCTTTTGGCTTCTGCTTTTTTTAAAAGCCAATTCAAATGGAGCCTAGGAGTCTGTTTGGATGGACTTATAGACAAGTGTTTTTGGCTTTTGCTTTTGCCAAAAGCACTTTTGATGGAAAAATTATCTTGGATGGGCTTTTAAAAAAAAGCAAAAACACCTCAAAAAGCTACAAAAGTGTTTTTGGCTCTGAAAGCATAAGCCAAAAGCACCTAGTAATTTGTGCAAAATCTTAAATGCTCACACTAATTTATTTAGGGCTTGTTTGGATTGATTTTTTAAAAAAACAGAAGCCAAAAGCAGAAGCAGATAACTTTTGTATTTGGATTGAGGGGCGGTTTGGAATTGCTTATTTTGAAGTGCTTTTGGCTTTTGCTTCTGCCAAAAGCACTTTTGAAGGAAAATGAGTGTTTGTTTTGGCTTTTGGGAAAAAGCAAAAGCACCTCGAAAAGCTGCAAAAGTGCTTCTGGGAGAAGCAGCACAGGGGGTGCTTCTCCGAAAAGCAGAAGCCAAAAGCACCTAGTAATGTGTGCAGTCATAAATGCCCCTATTAATTTATTTTAATTACACTATAAATATATACTATTATATATAAATAGCATATCTTTTTTGGTATTTTACACATTTCAAAAGCACTTTTCACTTTTACATATCCAAACACACTTTTGAAAAAAAGTTGCTTTTCAAACGTTCCATCCAAACACATAGGGTTGTAAAAGAATCAAATATTTTTGGTTCGATTCGTGATTCGATTCGAAATTATTTGAAGTTTTAATATTCGATTAATATTTGATTCGATTCGATATTCGATTTTATATTAAATTATATATAAATATATAAATTTATTTTGTTAAATAATTTAACAATTTAATTTTAGTGACTATATTTACTAATTAATTTAAATATATTTATATATAATATTAAAATATTAAATTTGATCTATAAATCGAATTAATATTTAAGTTTAATAATTAAAATTAATTTTATTAATTATTAAATTACCTTATAGAATAATTCGATTCGATTCGATAATATTCGAAAAGCTTATCAAATCAAAGCGAATATTGTGGTATTCGGTTCGATTCGGTTCGTTTACAACCCTACAAACACAAAAGTTACCTGCTTCTGCTTTTGGCTTTTACTTCTGCTTCTGCTTTTTGCTTCTGTTTTTTTTAAAAGTCAATCCAAACGGGCCCTGAATGTTTGAAAAGCGGCTTTTTTTCAAAAGTGTGTTTGAATGTATAAAAGTAAAAAGTGCTTTTGAAATATGTAAATTACCAAAAGGATATGCTACTTATATGGAATAGTATATATTTATAGTATAATTTGAATAAATTAGTGGGGCCATTTATGACTCTGCACACATTGCTAGGTGCTTTTGGCTTCTGCTTTTCGGAGCAGCACCCAGGGCCTGTTTGGATTGGCTTTTGAAAAAAGCAGAAGTGAAAGCCAAAAGCAGAAGCGGGTAATTTTTGTGTGTTGGATGGAATGTTTGAAAAGCAGTTTTTTTTCAAAAGTGTGTTTGGATGCGTAAAAGTGAAAAGTGCTTTTTAAATGTGTAAATTACCAAAAAGGACATGCTACTTAATATGTTAATAAGATATACTTCCTCCGTTTCCGTGAAAGTGCAACATTCACCCAATGCACGCAGTCCAATGCATCTTTTGAACCATTAATAACTTAAGTTCTGTATAAATAAAAATTTTAAAAATTTGATATTTAAAATCTACAGACGAGACGAATCCAACAAGATCTCACTTGACTATGTTTTTCCTTGTATAACTATGATAAAAATTAAAGTCAAAGTCGAACAATAAATAGTACTAGCAAATAGTGCTTTGTTGCACTATCACAAAAACGGAGGTAGTATTTATAGTGTAATTTATATTAAGTAATGAGGGTATTTAAGTATTTGCACAATTTACGAAGTGCTTTTGGCTTTTGCTTTTCGGAGAAGCACCCCCTGGGCTGCTTCTCCCAGAAGCACTTTTGCAGTTTTTCGAGGTGCTTCTGCTTTTTTAAAAAATTCAAACCAAACGTTTCTTTTTCCCCAAAAGTGCTTTTGGCAGAAGCAAAAGCCAAAACACCTTGGTAGAAGCCAATCCTAACACCCTCCCAATGTGCTGCTTCTCCCAGAAGCACTTTTGCAGCTTTTCGAGGTATTTTTGCTTTTTTAAAAAGACAAAACAAACACATTTTTTCATCAAAAGTGCTTTTGGTATAGCAAAAGCCAAAAGCACCTTAAAAAAAGCAATTCCAAACGCCCCCTTAGATTACACTATAAACCGGGGCGGACATGTACATGGGCTGGGGTGCCCAGAGCCCCCATTATATTTTAGTATTTTTTATTTTGTATATATATGTATCTATTTTTATTTTATATATATCTCAATATACTTTTTTCTTATCCAATTTAAACTAAAATTCATAAATTCTTTTTAGAATTTCTTTAATTTCCCGTAAGTTTAATTGTAAGAGTCTATATGCCTAAAAATTATCGACTAGTCAATTGTTTAATCATTTTCGATAACTATATTCTATTATAAAAATGATATTATAAAAATGTGACTCTTATAACATCTTAAAACAGAAAGAAAAAAAAATTATTTATTTTTAGTTAAGTCGTGCACCCAAAATATTGTCTATATGACAAAAGGAATTTAACACATATGTAGTTCTTTACAAATGTGTATAAACTTTAAACTTTACAAATGCTTATAAACTTTAAAACAAAAAACTACAATTGAAACTTTTTTTTACAGAGAATAGCCGATTTGCACTCAATGCTATATGTACGAAATATCAAAAGTAAAACTAGGGAATATGGAAAAATGCCGAAAAAATTAATAATTATTTTTTTAAAAAAATCCCAAAAAAATAAAAATTTCGTGGAAGATCACGTATTGCATAGCGTATTAACCAACCGAGATTAGGGCCGCTTTGACTATAAATATATCATATTCTCATAAGTAGCATATAATTTTTGGTAATTATAACATTCCAAAAGTTCTTTTCATATTTACACATCCAAACACACTTCTGAAAAAAAAAACTGTTTTTCAAAAATTTCATCCAAACACAAAAGTTACATGCTTCTGCTTTTGGCTTCCACTTCTGCTTTTGTTTTTTACTTCTATTTTAAAAGCCCATCCAAAGGGGCCCTAAGCCAAGTCCTCATCATCGTTACTCTTTTTTTAATACCTCAAAAGTAATTAATATAAATAATTAAATTATGAAAAATTAGTATGTACAATTGATGTCTCCCATTTAGCCTTTGTATTTTAGACGTTCCTCCCAAAGCAGTTTTTTTCGCTCGAATCTGAGACATTGCTTAAGTTACTAGAGCCTCAATCCATTCAAGCCAACTTTTATTGGTTAAATATCGAATATCGGTTACCTATTTAATACTTAAAAAATTATCTATAATTATTGTGCTTTGAACCTTTGATATTTAGTTTGATTGATTTTTTTTTGTTTAAAAGCATAAATATATATATATATATATATACATGTTAGGAAATTGATAGTGAAAGTGTATGACATACAAATTACAATGTGATGAAGGAGAGGAATAAGAAGTCGGATTGAGAATCAAAGCCCAACATGAAAATTGAAAGTCATGGAATTCGACCAATTAGCATATATCACATATAAATACATTTAAATTATTTAATAAATATTGTTATTAAAATTATATTTACAGTTGTTTAACAAAGTTAATATATAGTTTTATGTATACATATAATATGAAATTTAATATTTATCGAATAAAAAAAATTCGAATACAAAAAAATTTGAATCACAAATCATATAAAATCATTCAATTCATATACAACTTTTATGTTGAAATGTATAAAATATATATAATTCATCTTCATATTTTGTTGGTTTAATACAGTGGCGGCTGTATATAGGCTTGGGGTGCTGGCTTCCGAGTTCAAAATTTCCATTAATTTTTCATAATTATATAAATTTTAACTATGGTAATTGGTATGAGACATTTTTATGTATTTCACCCTTCCCAGCTCAAAGTGTGCCATTAAATGTTTATATAGTGCTGTAAATTTTACATATGGTAGAAATAATTTTTCTGTATTTTACATTCGAAATAAAGAGGAAAAAGAAGGTACTGAGTTTTTTTATTGGTGAGATTTTATATATATATATATATATATATATATATATAGACCCATCTAACTAGTCTTTCATCTTAGTAAGATAAAATAAAATATAAATAAATAAATAAATTTGATTCTACTATCTAAAGTTGTAACCAATGCCGAGATCAAATTCGTATCACATTCAAAGAAAATGTCTAGGGTTTCCTCCGCTGCCCCTGGGCCCTCGGCGCCGCCGCATGTCTCGTCTCCCCCCCATGATCTTGGCGGCCGGACCGCCACCTTCGCTCAAGTTCTAGCCGACGACAAGATGGAGACGGACTCCTCTCCAGTTTCTGCTGCACCCCGCCGCGATCTCCTGGCAGAAAAATTGATTCGCATGAGTTTCGTCGATGGCAACCCCTCCCTGCCAGAGTTTATTATAGACGATGACTTGGATAAAGAAGCCGCGCTTGCATGGACTGATGACCTTATTGTCAAGCTCTTGGGAGCGTCTGTTGGTTACATGACTTTGTGTGACCGTTTGAAAAGTATGTGGAAGCCGCAGGGTGGTATGGATATCATCGACGTGGGTTTTGGGTGTCTTATAGTGAAATTCAAGTTGGCCGCGGATAGGGAAACGGTTGTGAATGGGGGGCCTTGGATGTTGTTTGATCATTACCTCGCCGTCATGCCCTGGACGAGAGAGTTTGATCTAAGCACCACTAAAGTTAACAAGACGTTGGTTTGGGCGCGTCTGAATGGACTCCCTATGCACCGATATAGGGAAGATATTCTTTGGGCAATCGCTTCTGGCATTGGTGACGTGGTCAAGTTTGACACATGCACGAGTGCCTCGTCTAAAGGGAGGTTCACGCGTGTCTGCATCGCTCTGGACTTGACAAAGCCGGTTACTAGCAAGTTGAGGGTTAATGGCCAATGGATTCCTGTCGCATATGAAGGGCTTCACCTGATATGTACCAAATGCTGCCAATACGGTCACTTTGATCGCGATTGCCCGCACCCATGCTCCCAGGCCCCAGTCTCTGAAGGGAAAGGGAAGGAGACAGAGGGAGATGCTAATGAGGGAGAGGCTGTTAACAAGGCCCAGGCCCCTACGAAGGCAGATATTGAGGATTCTGAAGCTGAGCAGGTATATGGAGATTAGATGATGGTGGCACGTCGCCGCGGTCGTCCCCGAAAACCAAAACCAGTGGTGCCCGCAAATGGGGTAGACCGAGATGATGCACTTCCGAGCAAGGGTCCTGATGTTACTAGCTACTCTAAAGATACACTCAATGGAAAGAAGCCAGGGCGGTTCCATACTAAATCTGATGACAACGGAGTGCAAGCACAGCAGCCTGTCGGCGCATCTGGCTCGGGGAATGATATTAGGGAGGCCCCTCCTCCACATGATGAGCGTCCACAGAATGCCTTGGCATTGATCCCTACCCAACCTAATAGATATCGAAGGCAAGTTCAGCTGTTGAAAAGGCCTCGGGTGTAAGACAAGGAGGGCTCTTGCTCTCAGGCTTCCGATGATTTGCATGTCACAGGCCGGTTCTCGCATTTGTTGGAGGATTTTGAGTCCAAGGACGATGAAAATTGGATTGATGCGGATGACGCTAGTGTGCAATAGCTAGCGGTCTGTAAGTCTTTTCTTCATTAATCTTTTATGGAATTTAAAGATTTTACGATTATTGCATGGAACGTTTGTGGTTTGATGAGCCGGACGGCTCAGAGATGGATGAGCGATCTCGTGCGAGATCATAGGCCTGATATTCTTTGTGTTCTGGAACCTCATGTTCAGTTCTCTCGACTGCGGGCTTTTTTTATTCGCTTGGGTTATGTTGCTGTATTTATTCAAGAGGCATTGGGAATGGGTGGCGGGCTATGGATTCTGAAAACCCTTGCTTGCGATTGTGCTGTAACGGTTCGCAGTACTCATGGCCGAATGATTACAGTTGAATTGCTTAAGGGTTCGTGTTGTTGGGCGTTCACTGCATTATACGCAGATCCTAATTATTAACGGAGGAAAAGGGACTGGAATGTGCTTCGAGATGTCGCAGACACTATTAATACACCTTGGGTTATTCTTGGTGACTGGAATGAAATTGCTAGTGAAAGTGAGGTCAGCGGTGGAGTTTATTTAGCCGATCGGGCAGCCGAACTTCGAGAGGTATTTGATTATTGCCAACTGATTGATATGAATTCCATAGGTCCTGCTTTCACTTGGACGAGAATGGCTGGCGAAGGACGTATGATAGCCAAACGACTTGATAGAGGTATGGCGAATGTTGCTTGGGAAACTCTTTTTGAGGATGGGCGCATTACTCATTTGCCTCGGCTCGGCTCGGATCATTGCCCTTTGAAATTATCTTGTGGCGGCGATAGACCTGGGCGTACCCCTCGCCCTTTTCGGTGGGAACGAATGTAGGCGGAATACTCCCAATACAAGGACGTCATCCAGGCTGCCTCTGATGCTAGTTCGGGTGCCTTGCTACCCCTTCTTTCGGACGTACGGGATAGGTCACTCACATTCAATTCCGAAGTGTTTGGCCACATCCGGGACCGGAAGCGTAAACTGAAGAACAGGTTGGCAGGGATTGAAAAACGTCTTGTGTTGGTTGATTCTGCATGGTTATGGAGGCTTTATGACGAAGTGAGAGGGGAGCTAGCGGCGGTGCTCCTCCAAGAAGAATTAATGTGGCATCAAAAGTCACGGGATTCTTGGATACATGTTGGAGACCGTAACACAAAATATTTCCATGCCAAGACAAAGGTGAGGAGGAAGCGCAATAAAATTTATGGATTGGAAATGGATGACGGGCGATGGGTTGAGAATATGGTTGAGCTTCAAAATCATGCACATGAGTATTTTTCTAGCATATTTTCAGCCCCTGAACGCCTCTCTATTGGTGATGAGTTACCCGATTTGGCCTCTATTTCGGCTGTCCACAAGCAAAAATTGAGCGCTCCCTTCACTCCAAATGAGGTTGAATCTGCTATGCTCTCCATGCAATCCTATGCCGCCCCGGGGCTGGATGGTTTTCCCGCCGGCTTCTACCAAGAATACTGGGAATCGCTAAAGGATATTGTTACTAAATTCATTCTGGAAATCATTAGAACTCGCGTGCTCCCCGAAGGATTGCACATGCCTTCTTGTGTCTCCTTCCGAAAGTTGATATCCCTCGATCTATTAAGCAATTCCGCCCTCTGACACTGTGTAATGTCACATTCAAGATTGTTACTAAAATCCTTGTTCGTCGATTGAGACCTATTCTATGCGATGCGATTGGTCCTCAGCAGTCGGCCTTTCTGCCGGGGAGAGGAACTTCAGATAATGGTATCTTGTTGCAGGAGATTGTAGCTTCACTTGAGAGGCCCCGTTCGGTGGCTAAGGCCGCTGTCATCAAGATAGACCTCACTAAAGCCTTTGATATGGTTAGTTGGGATTTCTTGGCTAATTGTCTGCATGATCTTGACCTCCCTTTGGCTTGTAGGGAGCTTATTATGACATGTGTAACCTCTTCTAGCTTTTCGATTTTATGGAATGGATCGCCCATCGGCAATATCAAGGCTCAGCGTGGTTTGCGCCAAGGCGACCCGTTGTCGCCTTATTTATTTGTTATTGTTATGGAAAAACTCTCCAGAACAATTCTTGAGGCTACTTCGCAGGGGTTTTGGAAGCCGTTGAGATTAAGCCCGGGAGGGGTGGGTATTTCTCATCTCATGTTCGCCGATGACTTGATTTTCTGTATAGAATTGGAGGCGGGGAGTATTTTCAGTATGGCCACTGTCTTGGCTCGTTTTGGAGGTCGATCTGGGCTTCACATGAATGCGAGTAAGTCCACAGCGTTTTGCTCGCCAAATGCATCGGACTTGGATCGCGCCTTGCTCGAAGAATTGCTTGGTGTAACAGTTAGTCATGATATTGGAAAGTACCTGGGCTTTCCTATTATCCATGGGCGATTGAAGATTTCACATTGACTGGCTCATTCGAAAGATTGAATTAAAGCTCTCTTCGTGGACGGCCTTCCTTCTTAACAAGGCTGGTCGTGCTACTCTGGCGAGATCAGTACTTAATGCACTACCTATCTACGTGATGCAAGTACATATGCTCCCTATTGGAGTTTGCAATACCATCGACAAGTTGGTGCGACAATGGATATGGAAAGGAGCCGAGGGCCACGGCTTACATCTAATTAACTGGGAGGTTGTTACTCGGCCTAGGAAGCACGGTGGTCTGGGGATTAAAAGGAGTAGGGAGATGAACCTAGCCTTGCTAGGGAAGCAGCTTTGGCAATTCCTCAATAAACCTGACAAACTTTGGGTGTCGGTGCTGAGGGAGAAATATGGTTTGGAGATTGGTGTCATGCCGCGGGCTCATCATAATGCAACCAAAGTCTGGCGTGCATTTGTTAAAACTACAGATATCTTTAGGCCCGGCTATGGTATCAGGATTGGAAATGGAACCAGCTCGCTATGGTTCACACCTTGGTGGGAAGGACAATATCTTGCACATAGGGTCCCCTTTGTTGCTACTCAAGACCTTACTCTCCAAATTAAATATGTCATTTTATAATGGTAAGTGGTCGATGGATCGCTTATATTCCTGGCTTTATCAGGATCTCAAGAATGAAATTGAAGCCGCGCCAGCGCCAATCTTGAATCCAGCCGTCACGGATTTGCTGCACTGGAAGGGCGCTATAAATGGAGTTTATACTGTCGCTTCTGGATACTCATGGATTTGTAAGTTTCCAACATCCTCAACAGGCTGGCATTGGATATGGAAAACTTGTATTCCGGAGAAGATTGACATCCTGCTTTGGTTGATTGGGCATGGTGCTTTGCCATGTAATAATTTGAGATATCATCGCGGGCTCTCCTCATCGCCGCTTTGCTCTATTTGTGGGTGCACATTGATGATTGGCGGCATGCACTCTTCTTGTGTGCATGGACTGAACAGGTTTGGACGAAGGCTGGCTTCTTGATTGAACCAATGATTAATAATCTATCTGATGGAGATTGTAGGCATTGGTTTGAATGGGCTTGGCATTCTTGGGGTTCACGGTTCCTCGCCATATTATGGACGATTTGGTGTGAGCGCAACAATCGAATATTCCGTGGTACATGTTTGAATATCGACAGGATTATTTTTCAAGCTGGTAGTCTCAATTGCTCCCTCTTGAAGCGCTGCACTCGTAGTAGCTCTCCACCGCGCACCCCTGTACTTGTTCGCTGGATTGAGCCTGAAATTGTAGGGAATATTTTGCATTCAGATGGTTCTGTTTCGGAGTCTGGGAGGGCATGGTTTGGTGCAATTTTGAGATCTCATATAGGCGCATGGCTTGGGGGTTGTGGTGGCTCCCTGAGCGGATGGACGATCATGGAGGTAGAACTCATCGGACTCCGCTTTGGACAGCTTCTCGCTTCGCAGCTAGGAGTGATGTTGACGAGGTGTTACGTAGATTCTCTCGAAGTCCTTCGGTTGGTCTTGGGCGATGCTACTCTTCATCACTCCCTTTGGCCGTTGATCAAGGAGGTGCGTGATCTTATTCTTCGCATGGATGGCTACACCATATGTCATGTGTTTCGTGAAGGCAACAAAGTAGCTGATTGGATGGCTCGATCTATGATTAACTCGGAAGATTTCTACACTACATGGGCATTCCCCCCGGATGGCATTGCGGATTTGATTGCTAGAGATGCGGATGGAGCTGCTTTCCTCCGTGTCTAGTTCCATTTTGTTGCTTTGCTATTTTTTCTTTTCCTTTGCTCGCCTTTATAGGCTGTTTCACCAAAAAAAAATAAAGTTGTAACCAATGCCTATCTAATTGCTTAATTAATTACCTGAATTTGTAACAAACGAGCAAAGGGAGAGCTTATTTTTGACCCTACCGAAAACAATGAATGGAAGTGCAGTTGGCATTGATAGAACTTAGAAGGAATTTCAATATTCGGCTCTCTAATAAGTCCTTAAAACAATAAAAAAAAAAAAAATTGTTGAGTCGAAGACTGATATTATTTTCGTTTAGAACCGGCTTATGCTATTAGCATTGGTGCTACTATTGATATATACTTTCTACATCGAAGATTATTAAGACAGATTTCTGTAACACGATGGGTGATGATTCTCTTAATGACTGTTTAGTATGTTACGTTGAAAATATATTTTTGTAAAATTAAGAATGAAAAGATTTTGCAATGCTTTCAAAACACGGCGACTCGTATGTTATAATTGTTGCCCCTAATATAAAAGTAAAATATTTATAATGATTTTTTTATATTATACTCCCTCCGTCCCATTCCAAATGTCCTACTTACTATTTTTGGATGTCCCATTACAAATGTCTTCTTTCTATAAATAGAAATAATTTTCCCCTCCAACAACTATGTGGACCCCACCATATACTCACAAACCAACAATACCTTAATTCCCGTGCCGAACAGTAACAAGACACTTGGAGTGGGACGGAGGGAGTATTATTTTTTATTGTTCTACATGTGAGAAAAAAGAATTACAGTAGAGTTTCTTCCCCGACCTCGATAGTCTGCATGCGCCGCTGGTTTCTTATATTGCTAGTATTTTTTTCTTTTTCAACTTTGTGTATGATCAATAGTTAAATATAAGGTCTGTTCTGCACGGAGAACTGTAGCTGTGAGCTGTAGCTGCAAGCTGGAGCTTTAGGGAGTTGGAGCTGTAAGGAGCTGTGGGAGTTGTAGCTGTCAGTTCTATTTAAGTGTTTTGTACAACTAGCTGTAACTGTGAAAAATGTATGAAATGACATGAAAGGACAAATATTTATGTAGAGTATTGGATAGTCGGTTAGTTATTGGGTTAAAATTTTAATTGCTAAAAAATAAGCTCCTAGCTTATTTTTTAACGCTACTACAAGTAGCTTCTAAAAAGAAGCTTCCAAAAGCTCCCAAAAGCTAGTGTGCAGAACGGGACTTTTGTTTTGAAATAAAAGCTAAAGCTACCAAAAGCTCCCAAAAGCTGCGTGCAGAACAGACCCATACATTACTTATATACTACTTCCTCCGTTTTTTTATTCTTGCAACATTTGGTAATTTACTAGTATACTACTGTTCACTCACACACCTTAACTTAAAGTTTTATCATAGTTATATAAGTTAAAATATAGCCAAATGAGATCTTGTTATATTCGTCTCGTCATGTAGTTTTTAAATATCGAATTTTTTGAATTTTTACTTAGAACAAAATTGAGTTATTAATGACTTAAAATATGCATTGGACTGCGTGTTTGGTGGGTCCGTAAAAAAAACAACAACAACAGCAGAGGGAGTATAACATTTTGAATTTAATAAATAATGAAAGTAAAGGCGGAAAACGGGTAAGGTTAGACGAATTTCGCCTTGAAACCTACAAAACTATAATTTGTAACTATTTACTAGTATAATATGATAAATAAATAACTTCATATTCGAGAAGTGTTCCACAAAAAAAAAAAAAAAAAAAAACTCCGGTGATAAGTAGAGTATATATCCATTGTATATTTCTCATATTAATTACACATTAATTACTCAATATTGCATGCATCCTTTCATTTTTCAAATTCTTTAGCAATTTTTATTAAAAATAATTAATTGTATAATTCTTAATTACCGTGTCTCGGTACAAACATTTCCCGAAGGAAGTGCACTTCTCTTTTTTCCTTCCCCCTTTTTTTTCGGTTACAGGAGATACGTCATGCTTTGGGGGAGAGTGGGAGGATATTTAAATCCATTCAGATTCTATAATATTTATATTTAAATCCCAATATACTGTATAATTTAGTGTTAAAAATTACTCTAGTTGTTCCATTATTTTTGTCCTAAAATTTTTATGTATAAAGTTCAATGCACTTACTTAATGAAATAAATCTAACAAGATGTATTTTGATTATGAGGATATTTGGGAGCTATTAGCTAACTGACGAGCATATTTTGATATACTTCCTCCGGTTTTTTTTTTTAAAGGTTGCACTTCTCATTTGCACGTATATCAATGCACATTTTCAACGATTAATAACTCAAATTAGGTACAAGTAAAATTCTAAAATTTTGATATTTAAAAAAATTACAATATGAGACGAATCCAACAAGATCTCACTTGGCTATATTATGTCTTCTATAACGATAACAAAAATAGAAGTCAAAGTGCTACAATAAACAGTAAAAAAAAGTCAAAACGTAACACTTAGAAAAAAATGGAGGGAGTAGTATGTTAATAGATATGTTAGTCCCAAGCAGCCCTTATATATATTTTTATTATATACTTTCAATAAAATTGAGTTGTGGGACTATGAATAATGTCAAACAAGTCAAAATGAAACACAAATAATGGTACAACGTGAGTGTTTTACATACCAATCTTCAAATTATGTGCGATGACCTAGAAAAGTCTTCGGGAAATTCAAGGTAAATTAAAAAATTTAGACGAAATTATGAATTTTTAGAATATTTATTGGAGAAGTTGGGGATTTTTTTTTGACTGAACAGCTTATACACAGGCTAGGAAAGATGTGGTGGGAGCGCCCATCCCACAATTGTGGAAAATATTTGATAAATAATAGTACAATAATAAACAACACAAAGTTATTTGATTATTTGCACTAATGAGATAATCTGATTATTTGATAACCTAATTATTTATTATAATAAATCAAGTAAAGTTATTCAACTATTTGAGTTAAAGGGGATGAGGACTTAGTCCAAGTGGTAAAGTCTCTCAACTTTCAATGGAATGTTGGAGGTTCGATTCCCCACTGACCACATATCCCTCCCTTTATTCCCATTTATAATTTATATGGCATGGGCTCCCACCACTCATTTCCTAGTCTGTATAGGCTGTTCAGCAAAAAAAAAAAAAAAAAAACTATTTGTGTTAAAATAATTTGGTGCAACGAATTAATATCCAAACAATCTCTGAATGTGGGTTTTTTCTTCACACAAAATCACATGGGCTCGAACATTTTGTAAAAATAGACATGGATGATATTTCCAAGGCTATGGTTATGTTTTTGTTCATGTGTATCAATGGAACGGTATCTTTGTGGAATATTTCCTAGGCATAAATTTATTATTTGGGTGTTTGGGGCATAAATAGTCAATCCGGTGAGTCACCCAGAAATGAACGGCCATCAACTAATTTAAAAAATAAAATAAAATAAAAAAATCCATGGCAATAAAAATAAAAATAAGAAATGTGAAGGCAAATCGGAAAAACTGATAAGAAACCCCGTTACTAATCAGATAGGCATAGGCATATGAAAAATGAGGTGGAGTCCTGACTGGCATCGCAGAAACATATGCGGTTGGATATGAATAATATGATATGAATAAAAATAGAAATAAAATTTTAAAAAATACTACTATACTACTTAATATTAGTAATAACAACTGGATAGGACAATCGTACCTTCTAGTGAAAATTTGAGGTCTCCCCTCATATCATGTTATAAATTTATCACCAATACACATTAGACAGGAGGGTATAGTATAATCCCCAACATTTTATACAAATTTACAGGGAAAAAAGATGGTTTTAGTCCGTTTCCTTTTCAGTAATTTTTTGCTCCATATAGTCATTTATGTTTACTAGTAATTCTTTTCAATTCGATCATAATTACGTAATTAGCATGAGGTTGCTGACGTGGTCGAGTAAATTACATTTTACATCCAACGTGACCAATCTGGAGTCCCTACACATAGCACACCAGTTTCATAAATTTTTGAAATAAATGTTTTAAGACTGTCATAACACATCACTACTATAAAAATATCTCCAATTGGTCAATTGAGCCCTTCTTCAGTGGGTTTAGGGGCATAGTCTCCACTTGGTTCGCATTGAGCCCTCATTGGGGTTACAGAACTCACAAAGAAACAACAACCATTCACAATAATAACAGAGTTCACTTTCATTTCTATTTCGAATATACTCAACAACCCTTATCTCAGTCTCTTTACCACGACAAGAAATTGGTGTTCTTCGTAAACGTAGGTCAAGCGACTCTCTCCTCTGTGCGAAGCCCATTCTCGCATCGGATTGGGTTGTGCCTTCGTTGGATGCCATCGGAATTTTGATCAATAGCTACCGCAGCGGATCTTCTTTTAGATCTCGGTAGTTTTTGGTGTTTCTCAAGAAAATGAAGACCATTTGTGATATATAATGTGTGCAAATGAATGGTTGCTGTTTATTTATGGGTTGAGTAACCCCAATGATGGCTCAATACCAACTAAGTGGAGACTATGCCCCTAAACTCAATGAAGAAGTGATCAATTGACCCGCTGGAGGAATTTTTTAGAGTAGTGATGTAATATGACAACATTCAAAGATTTACTTCAAACGTTTTATTAAGCTGATGTGTTATGTGTAGAGACTCTAGATTGGTCACGGTGGATGTAAAATATGATTTACTTCGGCCACACCAGCAACCTCATGCTAATTATATAACTAGAACCGATAACGCAAAAAATTACTAACGGACCGATTTGAATTTTTTGAAAAGAAAAAGGACTAAAAGATTTTTTTCCCCAAATTTACAGACCCAAAGTATCGGTGTCTAAATAATCTAATGATATTGTCTAAATAATCTAATCCGATCTATGTTTTCTGAATTTCCGTCATTCCATGTCAGCTAAAGCTTGCTTGTTCTTTTTTTTTTTTTTTTTTTGTTTTTTTTACCACGGTTACTTGATTTGCTGTAACAAATTTTGTTACTGTACAAGTTTGAGTTCGATAACCATCGCTAAATAAATTATCTATTATCTAGCCTAGTTGACTCGCAATCAAGTTCTTATTGTTCTTTAAAAAAAAGTAATTAATTGTTTTAGGATTTATTTTGGCTTTAATATAGTAGTATTTCATTATCTTTATCATATAGTAGTATACTATTTGGGTACAAAGAGATTTCCAAGCATCAACAAAAAGTAAGAGTTACAGAAGATAGCTACACCACCAGGAAAATAAAAGTCAAACGCGGCAGGAGAACATTAGTAAGAACTGTGTTTGTAGGGTTCGGGGAAAAACTTTTTAACCTAGCTTAATGTTTTGCATATGTTTATTAGCCAAAAAGTCTAGCACAACATTATCTTTTCGCACAATATGGAATCACTTAAAAACCCGAATTTGCCACCATCAACCGTTAAATCTTGTATACAAAGGTGATGTTTGGGAGTCAGCGGATCCGCTAGCAGATAGCAGATTCGGAGAGAGAATTGTGAGAGAATATGCTACTCCAATCCGCTATATGCTCCCTATTCTACCAACAACCAAACACACCCAAATACAATAGACCGAATCATAGAGAAATTAAAAGGGATTGGAGTAGTGATCAGCCCCAACACCATTAATGAGTCATAAGGCATCATCCATGTACCTAAAGTAGCAAGTAGCAAGTAGCCTGCCCTAACAGATTAATAAGTGAATGTTTGGGAGTTAGCGGATTCGGAGAGAGAACTGTGGGACAATTTGCTCTCCTAATCTGCTATCTGCGAGCGGATCCGCTGACTCCCAAACATCCCCAAATGCGGAGCAAAGCAACCCAGCCATTAAACATACCATGAACCGAAATATTTTAGTCATCAGTATTTTAAAATTAAATTATTTGAGGTAGAATTTTAGCATATTTGTTCATTTATTTAAGGAATATACAAATATTTAAATTGGAGGATAAAACTAATAGTATTATAGAACCTATGGAGATTGACCCTGATTCTCTCTCGACACCTTCCCCCACGAACCCGCCGCCGGAACCACCAGATCCGACGGAATCCTCCGTCCCTCGTCCTAAACTTTCTTTCCGTGATATCACCTTTCGAAAAGAACCTACACTGAATAAAGACGATCGTCCGTTATCGGAACTTACGAGCATTGGTCTTGTTGATGGCAACCTTCTTCTGCCGGAAGTGAATTTTTCTACTGAGGCTATGGACAGATTGTGCACTCCTTTTAAGGATGCTTTGATTGTTAAGGTAATGGGTCGACGGTTTGGTTTAACGCTATTGAAGGAGAAATTGAATCGCATCTGGAAACCTACTGGATACTTTGAATTGCTGGAGGTGGATCGAGGTTATCACTTGGCAAAGTTTGACACACAAGAGGACCGTGAAAGGGCATTGTATGGTGGTCCTTGGTCGGTGTTTGATTATCACGTTGCAGTTATTCCATGGTCCATGGAGTTTCTTGATCCGGAAAAAGATGTTACTAAGACGACGGTATGGGTGAGATTTCCGGGACTCAACCCTGTATACTATAGGGAAGAGGCATTGGAACTCATAGCGGGGAGAGTCGGGAAACCTAGGAAGTATGACATAAACACCTCGGACGTCCAGAAAGGCCGGTTCGCGAGGGTTTGTGTTGAGATCGATATATCATCTCCGGTGGTCGGAAAGGTTAGAGTGAATGGATATTGGCAATTGGTTGCTTATGAGGGTTTGCATAATATATGCACCAAATGTGGACATGTTCGAATGAATCGCGAGTACTGCTGCCGAGAAACTGGGAACAAGGCGGGTGGCGTTCCCCAAGCGGCTACGGTGGATAGAGATGATGCACCGGTGAGTCAGGCGGCGCCGACAGGGAAGGAGAGCCCTAGAGAATCTCCAGATCCTATTTCCAAAAAAGGGTCTAATTATCTGCCGAAAGATAGGGAAAATATCCCCCATCACGTGGATAATAATACACATTCCAAATCTGCAGGAAAAAATAAGGGAGTTGCCAAAGATAGTGCGTCAAGCTCCACTGCATCGGTGGAGACACATGGAGAATGGGTTACGGTTACACGGCCGCCACGCCATGCACGTAGGCCGCCGACTAAACAAGCGGGAACCCCATTGGCAAATATCACCAACAACATCCAATTGGGACGTCCACCAGAGCGTAAGAACATGGAGAAACCCAAATCTAATGTTCCATCAGTGGATATTGATAATGAGAATATTACCTTGGAGTTTAATGAAGGTGTTATTGACTCGGATGGCCGCTACAAGGGCAAAAGACCACGCCGAGCTTTACAACCGAAACTGCAAATTAGTAGTAAGACGGGCAATTCGTTTGCAGTCCTTGCTACTGAGAACTCGGCCATGGAGCTGGGAGAGGATGGGGGAGAGGGATCGAAGGAACCTGACCCCGGTGTTTAATGTTAGTGTTCAACGATTTTTCAGTGCTTGCATGGAACGTTCGTGGCGCCATGCAAAAGCCAACTCAACGCCACATTATTGATGTGCTAAAAAGGCTTAGGCCTTCGATCTTGTGCATATTGGAGCCGCAAGGGCCGTTTGATCGGCTGCGGGTTCCTCTCTATCGTTGTGATTATGAAGAGGTTCATGTCATTCAAAGTGTGGGACGTGCGGGAGGTGTTTGGATTCTTCGGAGGATTGGAACTAACTTCACCATTCAGGTAACCACTGTGCATGATCGCATGGTTACATGTTGCATCAGTGCAGGCTCCATCTCTTGGAATTTGACGGTAATATATGCTAGTCCTAATGTGACTGCTCGTGCATTAGACTGGCAATGTATGCGGGAAGTGTCACAGACTATTCAGGGCCCTTGGATGGCTATAGGAGATTGGAATGAGGTGCTTTCTAGATCGGAAACGATGGGTATGGAAGTAGTGAGTCAACAGTGTGATAGATTCAGAGACATGTTGATGGATTGTGGGCTCGAAACGGTGCACACAGTGGGGGACACATTCACTTGGCAGCGTAATACCACGGGGGGGCCTTTGGCTAGAAAGAGACTTGATCGGGCTGTGGCGACGGCTGCATGGATCACACTATTCCCTGAGGCGAGAGTGGAGATCCAACCTCGCAGAAGCTCCGATCATAATGGATTATGGCTCAAGTGTGTGGCTTCGGCTTCTTTCTCGGGACCAAGACCTTTTAGATGGGAAGCCATGTGGACGCACCATCCACATTATACTCATGTGGTGGATGCGGCATGGCATATGGGAGATGCAGAGATAAGCTCGAAGCTTGAGTCGGTCAAGAATGCCTCCATATATTTCAATGAGAAGCATTTTGGCAACCTGGGGAGAAGGAAGAATAAGGTTTTGAGGCGCCTTAAGGGAACCCGAGAGTTCTTGAATAGGGTGGATTCGGTAAGACACAAACTACTGGAAATTCAACTATTACAGGAACTTGATGAAATATTGAAGCAAGAAGAAACTTTTTGGTTCCAAAAATCGAGGGATAAATGGCTATCCCATGGTGATCGTAATACGCGATATTTTCAAAATCAAACCAAAGTTCGGAGACAAAGATCTAGAATCCAGGGGCTGTCTATTATGGATGAATGGGTGGAGGATGATTCCATACTTCGAAACCATACCCGTAATCATTTCTGCCACTTATATGGGTATACAGCGCCTACAGGGACTTCAATAATGCCATTAGCCCCTCTATCGGCCCTACCCGAGACAGGCAACCTTGAACGAGAGTTGAACCTGGAAGAAGTCCATGATGCAGTGAAAGACATGTCTGCGTTCTCCGCCCCGGGACCAGACGGATTTCCGTCGGAATTTTATAAAAGATATTGGCATTCTGTGGGAGAATCAGTTTGGGATTTCGCTAGACATGCCATGGTAACAGGTCAATTTGATGTGAATATTGCTGCCACTTTTCTATGCTTGATTCCTAAAGTGGACATCCCGACGGAGATTAGGCAATTTCGACCAATTAGCTTATGCAATGTGAGCTATAAAGTGTTAACGAAGGTGATTGTAGGCCGTCTCAGGCCTTATTTGAAGCAATATATCGGACCTTATCAATCGGCGTTTCTTCCCGGAAGGGGCACCTCCGGCAACGCCATCATCCTTCAAGAAGCTATGGCGGCTTTCAGGAATCGACATAGGCGATCGGAAGATTTCCTTCTGAAAATTGATCTGGAGAAAGCATACGATAACATCTCATGGGACTTCATAGAGGGCTGTTTGACAGAAATGAATATCCCTCATACCTTGCTTCGCCTCATCATGTTCTGTGTACGATCACCCTCGTACTCCATTCTATGGAATGGCACGGCACTTGCACCTTTTTCCCCGGCCAAGGGAATTCGCCAAGGGGACCCGATGTCACCTTACTTATTCATCATTGCCATGGAAAAACTATCGAACACTATCCTGCAATGTGTAGAAACCGGTCAGTGGCAACCAATTTTGCTGAGCAGGAACTCTCCCCCGCTATCTCATCTAATTTTCGCTGATGATCTCCTCATTTTTTCGAAAGCTTCCATCGCTAGTGCTCAGTGTGTGGATGCTGAGTTAGCTAGTTTTGCTTACCATTCTGGATTGAGAATCAATACGGTCAAGTCACTAGCTCATGCCTCCTATGCGGTATCTGATAATTTGAAGGCAAGTATATCCTCTTTGCTTAACATTAATTTTGCTGCACATTTAGGGAATTACCTGGGGTTTCCCATTGTGCAAGGGGCTGTGAGACATTCTGATTTTGACTACCTGGTAACGAGAATGTACAGCCGACTGGGAATGTGGAAGCGAGCATTACTCAATAGAGCTGGACGCACTACTATGGCTAGATCTGTACTTGCATCGATTCCGTCATATGTCATGCAATGTTATTGGCTCCCTGCCTCTACATGCGATCAAATAGATAAATGCATTCGAGACTTCATATGGAAGGATGTTGGTGGTAAAGGGATTCCCCTTGTCAGTTGGGACAAGGTGACACGCCCTCGGAGTATGGGGGGACTTGGTCTTCGGAGTGCCCGGGATATGAACATCGCACTTCTTGGCAAAGCCCTCTCGGACTTCATTATGGCAGTGGCGAAGCCGTGGGTGAGGATCCTTGCAAGTAAATATGGTAGTAGTGGAATGGAGCTGAACAGTAAACCAGGTTCTTCTACATGCTATCGATCTCTTGTTAAGGTGGCGCCTTTCCTCCTCAAGGGTTTTCAGTTAAAGATTGGTGATGGCAGTAGCAACGTGTGGTTCAGCAACTGGCTTCAGGGGGGACCTATTGCACCCAGGCTGCCCTATGTACACATTGCTGACTCCGAATTGAGAATAAGAGACGTGTTTGATAATGGCAATTGGCAATGGGATAGACTGTATACGTCCGTTCCCCAAGAGATTAAATTAGAAGCTCAGGTTTTTGGCCCTCTTGTATGCCATGCTATGGCTACGGATAAACTCACATGGAGTTATGATCAATCTGGCCAATACACAACCAAGTCGGGCTATGCATGGCTTCTCCAACAGCGAGGTCGGAGGGGCGACAGCTCTAAATCTTGGGCGTGGAAAATTCGAGCGCCGGAGAAGGTACGTATGTTTGCATGGCTGGTGGCGCATAAATCTGTTCCTACAAATGAAATGAGGTGCCATCGTGGCTTCACCAATTCGGCCTTATGTTCCATTTGTGGTGAGGAAAATGAATCGGTAATGCACATGTTATTTAGATGCTCGTGGGCTAAAGAAGTTTGGCAAAAAATGGGTGGCTTGCCATCGGTCCAAGGGATGATCAACCATGAGGATGCTGCGGATTTCTTTTCCAGTTGTGGAGTGCATTGGACTGGCATACAATGGTCTACAATTTGGAGTATTTGGTTGCGCAGAAATGATATTTGTCTGCGCGGGGAAACACCTACTGTGGACGAGGTGGTGCGTCGGGCTCGATATTTGGGAGTGGAGTTCGAGAGGGTCTGTGGCCGAGCCACCAGGAACAGGGAAATGAGGTTGGTCAAGTGGCATTCGAGACCCTTTACAGGTACCATCCTGCATGTCGATGGGAGCTCTCTTGGGAACCCGGGGCGTGCAGGATTTGGTGGTGTTATTCGGGACTCAGATGGTCGTTGGCTTGAGGGTTTTTCGGGTTCAATCGGGGTGACTAGCAATATGAATGCTGAACTCCATGCGATATGGAATGGCCTCAAGCGTATTCAAAACTTGGGCATTGAGGTTAGCTGCTGCTATTCGGATTCGGAAGAAGCTCTTCGGCTTATTAAACAGGAGTTAAGTGTGGACCATAATCACTTTGCTATAATCAGAAACATACAGGATATTCTTGCCCTCCACCCGGACTACAAGTGGTATCACATTCTTCGGGAAGGCAACTCTGTGGCTGATCACTTGGCCAAGCGGGGTGCAAGATCGGAGGAATTTTTTACCACCTGGGCCTTCCCCCCGGATGAAGTTCGACCGCTACTTTCTGCAGACATGGCAGGAACCTGGTTTCCTCGCCTATAACCTATTGGAGTTTATTGTGTCTTTATTTTCTATTTGATTTTTCTTGTTCTTTGCTGACGCCTGTGCGTCCCTTGTCACCAAAAAAAAAAAAAAAAAATAGTATTATATATTATCACATTATACAAAATCATGAATTGGGATGAGAACTTATCCAGTAAAAAACAAATCATGACTTATTTATAAAATCGATTCATTCGATAATGAAAATCCCAAATGCAACTCTATAATAGGTTGAGGACGGGGGTTAAAATTTTTAAATAAGATCCTCATATTTTAAATTTTTTTAATTCCGATTACTCTATGAGGATGTTTGGGAGTCAGCGGATTCGCTAGCAGATAGCAGATTCGGAGAGAAAAATGTGAGAGGATATGCTCTTTCAATATGCTATATGCTGGTCAATATGCTGTCTTCCAAACATACTCTATGTATGTGATTTATAGACATGGAAAAAAAAATCATTACAATGAAAATTGACTGGCATAGTTTGTCTTGAAAGTTGACATGTCAAATTGTAAATACTCCTATTATTTTTTCACAGCAGAAAATTTTATGAAATAACTATTCATGAGTTAGATGGTGTTTGGATTAGCGATATAAAAGAGATTATTTGATTATTACGTTTTCAAAACGCAAATAATCAGGTTTGCAGCACCTATTTTTAGCGGTTAAACTGATTATTTGCGTTTTGTAAACGCAATAAGCAGATAATCTATTTTATTGCAGCTTATCCAAACACCCTCTTAATATTATTACAAACTTATAAGATACTCCACTAATTCTTTTTTTTGTTCCAAACTTGTTACACAAGATAATAATAATAATAATAATAATAATAATAATAATAATAATAATAATAATAATAATAATTAAATTAATTAATTAATTTAATTATTATTATTATTATTATTATTATTATTATTATTATTATTATTATAGGACGGTGTATATGTTGAAAAAAAAAACATTCCGATTGAAGGTTACTTGTTGATGGTAGTAGTTGTATTTACAAATTTGAATTTTGTTGTGACTTGGGGGAATAAACAGATAGATTTGCTTACAGCACAAACTACTTAACAAGCGGAGGGCATCGCGTGCGGCTCCCGGCTCTGTGCCCACCACTATATATATATACTTGGCCTAACCCAAACGGAGTCCCGACTCGACACGAGAGATTAACCATTCCTTTTCAAGTCAAACTTCAAATCTCATCAATTTCAATCTCCCAATCTCAATATCCTAATCTGCCCAATCTTTCCTCATTTCTCGCCGATCCTAGATTTTTCATGATTGATCGGACCACGACTCACGCCTCGGCGGACGACGGCGGTGGACTCCAATCCCAACTTCCTGCTGAGTCGGTGGTGGTTGGGAAAGGCTGAGGCCTGAGGGAGAACTTTTATTTATTTATTTATTTATTCATTTCTCATAGATTAGGTTGAGCGATGAAGAAAGCCAAGGGGAAAAACAGCAAGTTGCTGCCTAATTCCTTCAGGATTATTTCGTCCTGTATTAAAACTGTATCGACGAATGCTAGCACTGCCGTCCGCTCCGCCGGTGCTACCGTCGCCGCTTCCATTTCGTCTCCTGGAGAAGATCGGAAAGAGCAGGTTGATGTTTTGAACTTCGTTTTCATGAATATGTTATAGTTTCTTTTATGTTTGCGACTTGCTTAATTTGTTGCTGTTGTTGGATTCAGTAGTTTATTTTTCTTTCTTTCTTTCCTTCGGTTTTTTTTGGGGGGAACTTGTTGCTTTATGTAGTTGCGGTATTATCCTTAATTGAATCCCGCAATGTTAGGTTACCAATTTTTTTTCCCCAGCTATTTCGTTTTTAATTGTACAATTATTAAGCTATGTCCATATTTGGTTTCTTAACCCACCAATTGATCAATTGGATTAGATTGTTATCACTAACTGTTTCGTGAAGTTATGATTCATATTCTGGAATAGTTATGTGTTCCTGGGATTTTCCTGGTATCCCAATAAATGTTTTAAAGTTTCTTGTCTTCTTGATTGAGTTGGAACATAATATAAATTATTTAAGGGCCATTGTAGTTCTAAGTGTGCTCTTAGCTTTTTTTGATTTTTTGTACTTCTAATATGTTTTGTTAGTTACTATAGTCTATTGCTATGTTCAATTGAATTGGAGGGGCTAATAACTCATGCAGTAGCAATGATAGGCTTTTTAATTGAATTGTTTGTTTTCTCCCTGTTCTTAGCTTCAATTTGTTTGTTGAAGTTTGTAGGAATTTTTCCTAATTTGTTGGACTAGATATTATATACCAAAATGCAGGGAGCAAACAACAGCTTTCTTGTTTGATTTGAGTGTATATAAAGATGGATAGTAGTTTATGAAGCCGTGAATAACACACCTACTAGATGCCATATTATAGTTATTTCAGAAATCATAATAGATACCTGTTTGGTGCATTTATCAGGTGTTGTGGGCTGGCTTTGACAAATTAGAGCTCAGCGCAACTTCCTTTAGACATGTCCTATTACTCGGTTATTTAAAGGGATTTCAAGTCTTCGATGTCGAGGATGCTGCTGGTGTAAGTGAACTGGTTTCTAGGCGAGATGGACCAGTTACGTTCTTACAAATGCTTCCAGCCCCTGCAAAATGTGATGGTCTTGTAAAGTACAGATCGTCACATCCAATGCTGGCTGTTGTTGGAGGAGAGGAGGATGAAAGAATCACCACACTTCAGAATCCTGTAGGGTCTGCCCGATATGGATCAGCAGACTCATCGTGTGGGAGCTCTTTTGACCCACCTACTGCTGTTCGTTTTTACTCCATGAAATTGAATGAATATGTTAAGGTTATAGATTTCAAATCATCAATATTTATGGTTAGGTGCAGCCCTAGAGTGGTGGCGGTTGGTCTCGAAGAACAAGTGAGTGTTTCTGTTAATTTGTAATAACATTTGTTACTTAAATGAAATATTTTTTACATGCACACACAAAAGAATTGTGTTGGAGGTAGGACTGAAGATGAGAATATTGAAAGTTTCATTTGCTTTGGGGATTCTCTAAGCACGATAACTTCTGTTGGAATATAGATTGAAATGCTCTGGTTATGATGGAAAATTTGTTGCAGTCTCCTTTCATATTTATGATACAACTTACATGTCAAATTTGGTTCATTCGTGTAGCATGAGTGGTGATTACTGATTAGGTGTATATTTTTTTGCGCAGATTTACTGCTTTGATGCTCTGACTCTCGAAAAGAAATTCATTGTCATTACCTATCCAGTTCCTCGAGTTGGAGAGCAGGGAACTTACGGAATCAACACTGGATATGGTCCAATGGCTTTGGGGCCAAGGTGGTTGGCATATTCTCCTAATCGGCCATTTTTCTTAAACACCGGTCGGGTGAGTCCTAAAAATCTTGCCTCTAGTGTTAGTCCATCAACATCTCCTGGGGGTGGCACAATGATGGCTCGTTATGCCATGGAATCAAGTAAGCACTTAGCCGCTGGGTTACTTACTCTTGGTGACAAGGGATACAAGAAATTATCTAAGTATTGTCCAGAGCTGCTTCCTGATAGCCCTAGTTCTCCAGGCTGGATTTCCGGGAAGTTAGCAGTTTCTGAACCTGAAAATGCTGGAGTGGTAAGTTCAAGTAGCCAAGTATTGATGGTATCCATTCATTCTCTTTACATTCTGATAAATATTTATTGAAAAAGAGTTCAGGTTTTTGAAATTTTGTGTTTTCAGTTATGTCTGTTGCTTTTTAGATTTTGACAAAGCAACATCATTTATCGTTCTAATTAAATTTTCAATTACAGATCGCTGTCAAGGACCTCGTGTGCTCGGAGGTCATTTCACAATTCAGGGCTCATACGAGTCCAATATCTGCTTTGTGTTTTGATCCAAGTGGGACCCTTTTAGTTACTGCTTCTGTACATGGAAATAACATTAACATATTCCGCATCATGCCTTCTCATAAATGTGGTGTATCTGGCTCTGGTGACTGGAGCAATAGTTATGTGCATCTTTACAAGCTGCATCGTGGGATAACTAATGCTGTGAGTATATTTTCACATTTCTTTCCTAATGCTCTTATTTTGTACACCTTCTCCCTTCAAAGGTCTTAATGCTCTTACTTCTTGGCTCCTGTATGAGTTATTCAACAGATTATCCAAGACATCTGCTTTAGTCCTTACAGTCAGTGGGTTGCTATTGTATCGTCAAGAGGAACTTGCCATATATTTATTTTGTCTCCCTTTGGGGGTGATGATGTTTTTCAACTTTTAAATGTTAATGGCCGAGGTACGTCTCTGTTTTTAGCCTCCACCCAACCATGGTGGTCTACGTCATCTTTCACTGTACATGATCAACATGCTTTGCCACCACCTCCTTGCACCCTCTCCGTCACTTCAAGGATAAAATGCAGTGACTCTGGCTTGCTGAACTCAGTAAGTAATGCTGCTGCTTCAATGGTGGGTAAGGTATGGGTGCCATCTGGTGCTATAGCTGCAGTTTTTCACAACTCTAACTCCACCAGTTCTCTGGATGTTAAGCCGACTGGTAGTTCACTGGGGCATATCTTAATCTATGCTCCATCTGGCTTTGTGGTTCAACATGAAGTTCTGTACTCAACGGGGCATGATCTGAGTGTGAGTGGGACGGAATGGTCAACTGCTCCACAAGCCAACCCACCACAAAATGAAGAGTTCAGAGTAAAAGTTGAGCCTATACAATGGTGGGATGTGTGCAGAAGGTTGGATAATATGGAGAGGGAGGAGTGTCTTTCTGACAGTTTCTTTGATGAACCTAGTGATCCTGAGATTCACGATGACTTGAAAATGGTTTCCCAGGATAATGCAAGTTTTACAGAGAAGAAACTGATCAAGATTGATCCAATGAGGTCCCCTGAGAGATCTCAATGGTACCTATCTAATGCTGAAGTGCAAATGAAGTCGTGCAGATTGCCCATATGGCAAAAATCAAAGGTACTTGTTTTTTTTTGTTCTTTTCTTTAACTACTAGTATTTTTTGATATTTGATTGTCACACTAATTCATTATTGGTCTAGATTCATTTCCACGTAATGGAAACTCCTGGAGCAGAATATTGTATGGATGGAGAATTTGAAATTGAGAGTACTGCTTCACATGAAATTGAAGTCAGACAAAAGAATTTGTTGCCAGTATTTGACAATTTTCCACGAGCGAGATCTGGTTGGATTGACAGGTGAATATTTTTACACCTGATGGTTCTGGGTTACATCTTTGTTTGGTTTCTTCATTTTTGCTTCATTGTTATGTTTTATGATCTGTTCCTGATTGGTAGATGAATCCCTTGTTTCACAACATCAAAACTACTGGTTAAAGTGATTTGGCCTTGGATTGTCTTATGCACGCTATATGTAGTTTTATGGGTTCTGTATGAAATATTGAAATGTCACTCATGATTGTTTGGTATCATGAAGTGGTATTTCTGCAAAGTTTAAAATGCTAGTTTTCCCACTATCCTTATGTGCTACCGCCTACCAGTAGAGCTTTTCACAGTGGTCTTGTGATGCATCCTTACAACAGAATGATATCTGTTCCTTTGCATGTTTTAAATGCAAGTTGTGTCACTATCCATATGTGCAGCTAGTAGTACCTTTTGGAGTACTCTTGTGATGCATCCTTATGATGGAATGATAATTGTCCTTTGCTCTTGATCCAGTATTACCTAAAAAAATGCTTTCTTCCTCGACGGTTAATTCGTTATGTGTGCTGTTTGTACCTTGATATTATTTTTTTGTTTATTTTTCCGTAATTCATCACACGTCTTCCAATGTAAAGTTATGGATTCTGGTTATGCCCTTCCAATGGGTTCTTGGTTGTTTTATGCAGATCGATACCTTCAGAAGGGAGACTATATAGTGCTTCCTCCGGTAGTTGTCATGCCAAAGAAAAGACGAGTAAGGCTAGTATTATTTGTCATTCAAAGCCCTCATCATTTAGTTCTACTGAAAGCTCTGATGGAGGTAAACTATAACGCCTTGGTTCTTTTCCTTATTACTATTTTGATTCTTCCCAACCCCCTTCTAGATGTTGACATCTTCTGAGGCTTTCGAGCGCAACTGCCTTTATTTGAGATAAACCTTTACCTTTTGTGCTCAATTTCATGCGGAGAAAGCGTACACTTTACATGCATCAACTATTGCATATTTTTGCTACAAAACTATTTCACTTTGTCACCAGGATCATCCAGACGCATGGAGAATTTTCTTGATTTGGATCACATGGCCATGGATAGATGCACAGCAATTGTTAGCCCTCTTCCAAGTGATGTAATCACAGAAAGAACCGCAAATATGTGTGCCAAAGATTCCTCAACAGACCAGGGACCAAGACCTACTATGCCCTATCCATCTGAAAACACCAATGCTGCTGCCAATTTGGTGGTTAATAATGTAGCCATCAGCAAGTCGTCCTTGCCTGATGATGAAATTCCATTGTTGAATGCTAACAGTACTGACAAAAATCCAAATATTCTTGACCCTTCAAGAACTGAAGGAACAGTAGATTTTGCTCAATTATTTAAGGAAGGTTACTGTAATGGACCAGAATCCCAAGATCATGACAAGACAAGAGAAATTGTTAGTGATGAGATGGATAGCAATGGCGATATGCATGAAGAGGAAAAACCAGAAGAAGAAGGATGGATTGGTGGAATGTTTGATTTCTCTGAAGAAGGTGGGAATGTGAAATGGAATGACTTCCACTTGTCTCAATTAACTTATCACCTTTTTTGCATTTTTTTGATGGATTCAACATTCATTCTTTCTTTTGCTGGCAGGTTGATTACGGGTATGGTCTGTGCTAATTTATCAGTTTCATAAAGTTAATCCCGGTGTACAAAGTTCTGATTTCCTGAAGGTTGAAAGAATGTAAGTGTACCACATATGGTATCATCTGTTCTTCCTCCTTTTATATGTTGTTTTCTGATTTATGTATATATAGTGCATTCGTTAAGTGTCTGGAAAAGTGACCATTTGAAAGGAGTTTGTTTATGGGGGACTTGGGTTTTTATTGTTTGCTCTTGGTTGCTGAATCCTTCATGTAAAGTTGGCTGATTGATTGGTTGCTTCTAATTTATGTAACATTTTTTTAAATCACACAAAAAATGAAATGAAAATTAGAACGAAATATTTGTTGAACCATGATTCTTCAGTTTTTCTTGTTTCTGCTGCACAAGTTTGTGATTAGTATTGAATTGTCGAGCCCATATCCTTGTTTGACTATATCCAGGTTATGCATATCTATCAATGTTTTTTGTTTTCTGTGTACTCCCAGTAACAAGCAAAGACAGGATGTGCAATGGTGCTCAATATCAATCAGTTGTATGGATGAGTCAATTGGACTTGCGATTGTAAAATGGTTTCTAGTCACGGGCTTCCATTATAATTGGGTATATTTTCTTATTGGACCTCCTTACGTAACCTGCGGCTATGAAATATCATGTAGAAGATTCTAGTATTAGATTTTAGCAGGCCCTTAAGAAGGTGTTTTTCCCCTCCCCTTGTTGGTAAAGAAATTTCTCAAGCTAAAGCTTTTTAGGCATATTTGTGGGTCTGTCAAATGTCAATAGCAGGATTCTCTAGATGGATTAAGCATAATGAAGCTGTTAGCAGATTCTTGAGTGACACTATAAATGACTTTAACTTAGTATTTGTCTTATCTCCTTATTCACTGCTCCAAGAGGTAGCATATTTATCCTCAAGGAGTTCAGGAATCTGATTTTTGTTCTCGCTAACATCCCTTTTGTTGCTTTTAATAGAAAAAAGGATTTCAATTTGTTTGCTTCATCTTTGGACTAACATAGTGATATTTAAAAGCCTCCCTTTCTTTTCATAACTCCTAATGCGTCCGAAGCCTGAATTAATGGGTATCGCTCCCTCTTTTGGCCATTTCTGTGGGGGTCCCAATATTGGTATAGTTGCGTTATCCTTTTGTGTGGATGCTAATACCCTTTATTCTTGATATGTCAGTTTTCACGAACTTTAACGTGATTCTAATCCATGGTTAATTTTCCCATAATTAAACTGAACAGAGACCTCTTATAACCAATGTTTATGTTCGTGTCCATTTTCTTTTTCCTTGCTCCATCTTTTAGCAAATTCTCCTTGGCATGCTCTCTGTGAAGTCTCTTTAGCTATTACCGTTTTAGGGCCTTTTATTTATGGCCACATTTTGCCTCCCTTTTACTCCCAGCTTTCTTTTTCCATCTTCCCTTTTATGTTTTTCTTTTTGCTTTCTCAGCACCCGAACATACACTTTGGTGGTTCTTTTTTTTCAGCTGTTAGATGTTTACAGCTATTGCTTATTCTCAACATCCATAACCATAATTACTACACACCATGTTCAAGAGCTTTTAAGGCTGGGCTTCTTGTTGGTTTACTATTTGAGTACATATTCTTATTTGAGGAATTGAGTTCAACTTGTTTTACCTTAAACAATGGGATATTGAATTCAAATTAAAGTAAATGAGAACTATTAAAGCAAAATAGAAGCAATGAACTTACATGAGAAAAATAGTACAATAACCATTAATGATAGAAAGAATAGCAATAACCAAAACTGATACTCCCTCCGTTCTTTTTTAACTTTACCCTTTGCATAGTATATACTATTCATTAAGTAGCTTTGATTCAACGTTTTAGCACAGTTATATAAGATAAAATATAATCAAGTGAGATGTTGTTGGATTCGTCTAATCGCCCAGTTTTATAAAAGCAAATTTTTATAATTTTTACTTGTATATAATTTGAGATATTAATGATTGAAAATGTGCATTGGATTGCGTGCTGTGTAGAAATGGAGAAGTTATAAAAAAACGGAGGGAGTATAATTTTCTAGTTTCAGCTTAATCCAAGCTTGAATACATATGGAACTTGTTCGCAGACAGATCAAAAAATAGCAAGAACAAGTATCACTACAATAATTTTCGGTAGCTAAACCTTAGAATTCAGTTTAGCAACCGAATAGGCTACCTAACTTATTAACCTTCAAATGGTAGCTAACACATGAATCTTTTCTAACTTGAGCTTGCTCAGAAAAAGCTCGATTCATTGATGGCATCCTTATTCGTTCTTTGCCTGTAAATAATACCAAGATGATGACTGCATCATCCATGCCTTGAGATGTTCCTATCATTTTTTGCATGACCACACACCCCTTACCTATGTGTGCTTGCTGATACTTGATCAGTGAATTTTGAAATGTTGGGTTGTTTTGGGATTGAACCTTACACTAATCCTAGAAACCTAGTTGGGGCTGTTAGATTATCTTGACTGAACTATGCATTCCCAATAATCCCCATACCTTAGGGGTTCACAAATCTTGAATCAAATTTCTTTGTATTTCTAAATTTTGTCAGTAAATTTTTGTTCCCCCATCCCCTGCATATCATCCTATAGTCACATAATGGGAGAATAGTTGCTTGTGCAGCATAATCATTCACCTGCATTCTTCTTTCTCAACTCTACACAAATATGCATGAGTAGAAGTGATGGTCTAAATGATTCACTATATATTGTTTACAAGCAAGGCCATGTTCCATTTACATCTTTTTCTGCCATGTAGTGGTAATGACTAATGAGAATAAGAGAGTGGACACACACACACACACACACAGAACCTCACACAACATTTTCTCTTTAGGCATATGAGGTTAACAAAACAAGTGTAGCTGGATGAAAGAGACATCATACCTACTAAGCTGTATAAATATATGCTCACATGTCATCCTTGTACAAAAATATCATAGGAGTTTATCACATTTCTCCTCCACCCCTTCCAATGATAATTTTTTGCTCCATATTTTATGATTTTTTGTACAAATGGAAATGGGTATTTTTTCAAGTGATGTTGATGATGGGGTTGTTGGGGTTGGTGAATTAAACACACATCTCCATGCATTTAATTTACTCTTTGATAGATAGGGCCATATATTTTCTTGAGAACTACCATTCATGACTTTGTTTTATATTCATTCCCTTGTGCTGCTATACTACTAGTAGTAGTATTTATTAAGTAGTAATGATGTTGCCTCTACTCTCAATTGTTTAGCACAATCATACTAGCTTACTTTCTATTGAATCCTAAAATCATGTCTACATGTTTACTGCAGTTGAAAGATTTCAATTTTCATTGATGGGTGGTTGTAGATGTAGTGTTTCACATTTTCGAGCCAATTGTGGAACTCATTGCTAATAATTCAACCAATTTGGGTTTTATCTATTTTTAGAAGTTCTTGCATCGTTCTTTAGAGTTGTCACACTTTTAGATCCAATGTTACTTTCTTTGTATTTATGTATTTCGTGCGTAATGTGTGTTAATTAATCATATTTGGCTCAACATATTGGTTCCCATTTTAGGCTTCTAACAACCATGTTGCTACCACTTTAAAATCACCATCATCATAAAGTCTACCAAATTCAATTATGCCTTTCCATGTAGGAACTGTGTAGCCATCATGATGAATTAACCACAAAAGGGGAAAAACAAAAAACATAAAATATAATCCCCCCCCCCCCCCCCCCCCCCCCCCATCTCCTAAGTTTGGATTTCAAATCAAGTCCTAGGATGATGATTTGGCCTAATGATCAAGTTCTGACCTCCAGTCTTATGGTTATGGTTCGATTTCTTATCCGACCCTCCTATTCATCCTTTTACTCATTTGCAATCGGGCTCACACCTCTTTTTCGAGTGTCAATATTTATCAAATAAAAAAAATCAAGTCCCTCTAAAATGATAGATATAAAATCCTTTACTAAACTCAAATTCATGCATATAAATGCAACCTTAAAAGAGCTACTAGCTAATTACAAATATTGCCTTAAAAGATACACAAGCAAAAGGATAGTGGGGACTCACAATACGTGTTGGGAACTAACAACCAGAAGTATGTGTACTTATTTTGGCTTTAATAAGGTCCCAAATTGTCTTTCTAAAATTTGTTTTATGAGAGGAACACAGCAAATTATTTTGCTTCTATTACTACTACTATTTAACTTGTCACGATAGTTAATTACAAAACTGAAGTCTGCCAAAGGTATTTAATACGTGACATTGACCAATTTAATATTTTTACACACAACAAAAAATTGAAGAATATCTGTATTCTGCATATGTACAACTATGACTTCATTTTTGTAACATGCTAAAAGCCTATTAATAGTGAGTGTGTGGATAAAATAGTGGGACTTTGATGGATTACGAGTCTATGGCTAATCTTTCGCCCCCCAAATATTAGGACAAAATTAGATATAAAAATAAAAAAAATAAAAAAAATCAATTGAGAGTTGGCTCTTTATAATTTACTGTACTGAAAAATGAGAAAATGAATTGATCTGCAGACTGCAATACGTATAAATAGTAGTAACTGGACATTATAGTAGTACGAGTAGTATTTATTTATGTGGAGGGTGGGTCTATTTTGCATGCATTTATAAACATTTTGCAATCTTCAAATGCACTACTACTACTACTAGTAAAATTTGAAACTTGAAATCGTTGCATAGCATAACGTATTAATTATTTATTGTGGCTTAGCTTCATGAATGGGGAAGGAAGTCTAACCATTGCCTAACATTATTATTTCTTCCATATCAAACCATCAACTTAATGCATATATGAAAATTTTATTTTAATTGTTTCATCATATCCGCACATGTTTCTTTTTTTTCCTAATTTTTATTTTTATTTTTAAATTTTTTTTTCCGTCAACCAATAGTAGTCCAATACTATGTTAGTATAGCCCCAATATGCTTTTGTAAACAACACATTGAATTAGTTGATTCGATTCAATATGCTAAAAACTAGTAGTAATTTTTTTACGTGAGGACATTTGAGAGTCATATCCGATAGCATGTTATCTTACAATATATATATATTCGTCAATTTATTGACTCTCAAACATCTCGAGTCCAAAACATCTCGAGCTATCTTTTTAAGCATATTGAATAACAAAACAATCTGTTAATCTACCAAATGCGTTTAACAAATATGGTGCTATTATCTACGGGCTAAATTATTACTTCCGCCATTTCTTTTTTAGTGTAACGTTTCTTTATTAATAATTCAAATTCGGTACAAGTAAAAATCCTAAAAATTTAATATCTAAAAGCTACAAGATAAGACGAATTCAACAAGATCTCACTTGGCTATATTTTTTCTTGTACAACTATTACAAAAATAGAAGTCAAAGTTCTACAATGAACTGTAAAAAAAAAAAATCAAAACATTACATTTATTTTGAAACAAAGGGTATTAATTTTTGTTAATTTAATCTGCTAGTTGACTTCGAAAGGCCAATAATGATGGGAAAAAATGATAAATAGGTCATTTTTCTTTTCAAAAAATTCAAATCAGTCCTTTTTCTATTTCATTACCAAAACAGTCCTCTACAAATGCTAATTATGTTCAAATCAGTCCTTTTTTCACTAATTATATTCTAATTGCTGACATGGCAAGGGTTTTAATTTAAACCTGACACTTGTGCATAATATTAGTCCTTTTTCTTTTATCTTTTGCCAATTCAGTCCTAAACTTTTATTTTGTTCTATTTAGTTCTCTACCCCAATCACTCATTTTTATATTAATTGGCCTCAAACCTTTAAAATTATTTCATTTTAGGCCCAGAACCTTAATTTTTTTATTATTACTAATACATTTATCAAATAAATGCCCAACATACTTCCGTAAATAAAATTAAATACCAAACCTCATACATTGGGTTTGACCGCCTTGTTACCGGGTCTTCGAAGTTCCGAATTTTACGGACTCTCTCTAACCACCCGACCGTAACGATGGTTCATTGGTTCTGGTTTCCTTCAGCAACAATCAGCACAATCATACTTTGTGGACAATAAAATTCAGGCTATTTTTTTAATATTTTTAATAATATTAATATTTTTCAATAAAACCAAGGCTTCCTGTATCCATAACCTTCCAAAAATTCAAGTTAAATCATTTACTCAAATATTGCTACATCCTAAGGTAGGACGCAAAGTAAGATTCTGTTGATTGTTACTGAAGGAAACCAAAACCAATGAACAATCGGTTGCGGTCGAGTGTTATTAGAGAGAGTCCGTAAAATTCCGGTACTTGAAAGACCTGATAACAAAGCAGTCGAACCCAATATATGAAGTTTGGTGTTTAATTTTATTTATGGAAGTATGTTGTGCATTTATTTGATAAATGGATTAGTAATAATAAAAAATTTAAGGTTCTGGACCTAAAATGAAATAATTTGAAAGGTTTGAGGCCAATTAATATAAAAATGAGTGATTGGGGTAGAGGACTAAATAGAACAAAATAAAAGTTTAGGACTGAATTGGCAAAAGATAAAAGAAAAAGGACTAATATTATGCACACGGTCAGGTTTAAATTAAAACCCTTGCCACGTCAGCAATTAGAATATAATTAGTGAAAAAAGGACTGATTTGAACATAATTAGCATTTGTAGAGGACTGTTTTGATAATAAAATAGAAAAATGACTGATTTGAATTTTTTGAAAAGAAAAAGGACCTATTTATTCTTTTTTCCAATAATGATGACTGGTGTTCAATTTATTGTGTGATTCAACTTCTTAGTAGTATCATTCTTCCAAATAAATTTAATAATTCTTTTTTTTAATAATTCATCTCTTTTCTTGTTTAACAGCCTATACAAGTTAGGAAATTGATAGTGGGAGCCCATACGGCCATACCACAGAAATTACAAATGGACAAAGGGAGGTAGGCATGATGAAAGCTCGACTCATTAGGCTCGATAAATTTATTAATTAAATTTAAAAAATATATTAAAAAAATAGACACAATTCAAGCTTTATCAAGTCTAACAAATGCAAAATTATCAATTTAAATTCAAATTATCTACTATCTAGCCTAGTTGAATTTGAGCTAGAGACTCGACTCGATAATCACCCCTGGAGTAGGGGCTCGGGTGGAGAATTAAACCTTCAACTTTCGTTAGAGGACTTGATCACTTGACCACCTCCTCATCCGACTTTAACAGTAGTAGTTATTTTTAAGCTGATATATATAAATTGGAACCAATATATTTGCACAGTTTAGTTGTATACTTTTGTTTAGCAAAAAAAAGTTGTATACTTTTTTCAATTTTCAATTTACTTACTAATAGTAGTATAATTTAATGAAAAAAAATTGGTAACAAATAGATATGCATATACACTATAGAGTCGCGAGAAGTAATTTTGACTTCCAACCATTATTATCCATGGCTAATGTATAGTACTAGCAAAAATGTTCCAGGACATTTAGACAAAGGTCAAACCTTAAAACCCTCGAGCCAGCCGGGCGACAGCAACCGGTAAAACAAAGCTGGACCGGGCCACCGCCAGCTGTTCCCCCCGGCTCCTACGTGGCAGCAATCTATGACCAGTCACAGTTCCTCCGTGTCTCCAGGTCTATATGAAAAGCGTCACGTGGTTCCCGAGCCTCCCACCCCACGTAGGCTCGGACAACCGTTTGGCTATCCGAAGCACCACCCAAATCCCAATAAAACAATTAATTGCAGAACTCCAAAACACAAAACAACCAAAGAAGCCCTTGGCCCTTATACTAGATCTCTCCTCCCTTGTAATCAATCAATCTTGTTACACTTCTTCCTTCCACCATCTTCCCTAATTTCCTTTCATGTGAAGCCACTACTCCCACTTTTCTTCTTCCCCCAACTTTCTCTGCTGTCTCCATTAATCCCCTTCACAGAAAAAAGCTCTACTTTCACACATTCCTATATATATATATATATATACATACATACATATATACTCCCCTTCTTGTCCAATTTTGCAATTTCATCATTCCTCCTCGTCCAAAAATGTTTCCTTTTCCATTTCTGTTTCTGTTTCTATGGAATTTGATGTTTCTTGCACACGCATTGCTCGACCCCATTGATTTCCTCGCGCTCCAATCCATTCGAAAAAGCTTGAGCGATTTGCCCGGATCAAATTACTTCGCCTCCTGGGACTTCACTTCCGATCCCTGCAACTTCGCCGGCGTTTACTGCGACGGTAACAAGGTCGTCGCCCTTAACCTCGGCGATCCCCGCGCCGGGTCTCCGGGTCTGACGGGTCGGGTGGACCCGGCCGTCGGAAAGCTTTCATCTTTAGCGGAGTTCACCATCGTCCCGGGTCGGGTTTACGGGACATTGCCGTATTCCTTATCGGAGCTGAAATCGTTGAGGTTTTTGGCCATTAGCCGGAATTTTATCTCCGGAGAGATTCCGGCGGGGTTGGGGCAGGTGCGCGGCCTGCAGACGCTTGATTTGAGCTTTAATCAACTCAGCGGGAGCATCCCCTTCGCCGTCGGGACCCTACCGGCTCTGTCCAATGTCGTGCTCTGTCATAACCGTCTCTCCGGTTCCGTTCCGCCGTTCGTTTCCCAATCCCTAACCCGCCTTGATTTGAAGCACAACGACTTGTCCGGCGCGGTGCCGCCGCTCGGCCTGCCGTCGTCGATTCAGTACCTGTCGCTCTCGTGGAACCGCCTCTCTGGAGAAATCGGCGGGCTTCTATCCCGATTGAGCCAATTGAACTACGTCGACCTGAGCCTGAACCAATTCACGGGGTGCATACCGAGCGAGGTCTTCGGTTTCCCAATCAGCAACCTCCAATTGCAGCGGAACCTGTTCTCCGGCGCCGTCCAGCCCGCCGATCAGGTGAGGATCCCCACCGTCGACCTCAGCTACAATCGCCTTTCGGGGGAGATATCGCCGATGTTCGCGACGGTGCAGAATCTGTACCTGAACAATAACCGGTTCACGGGGCGGGTGCCGGCGAGCCTGGTGGACCGGGTGCTGTCCGCCGGGATACAGATACTATACCTGCAGCACAACTTCCTGACGGGGATCGAGATCAATCCGACGGTGGAGATTCCGGTGAGCACGTCGCTGTGCTTGCAGTACAACTGTATGGTGCTGCCGGTGCAGACGCCGTGCCCGTTGAAGGCCGGAAACCAGAAAACTCGGCCAACGGCGCAGTGCGTCGAGTGGAAGGGGTAAGATGGGAATTTTACAAAAATGGATTTTTAGTAATTTGTGTTACTACTAATATACTTCTATGGTTAATTAAGTAAAATTTAATTAATAATGTTGAAAAATATTACTACTAATATATATATGTGTGTTGTTGGGGATAATGGTTTGTTGGTTTATGTGGAGGTTATAGCATATAGGAAATTAAAATTTGTTTATTTTTTCCTTTAATATTTTGGTGGCGATTATTAGTGAGGATTTAAATGTGGATAAATGAATCCGGATGTTGTTGATGATCCATCTGTAAATTAGAAACATTTACAGTTTTATTATTATTATTATTATTATTATTATTATTATTATTATTATTATTATTATTATTATTATATTTTGGAATTTTTATTTTATTTTTTTGTGTTTGGATTATTGTCTTTTGCTTCTTTTCGTAAAGTAAAACAAAACAGGAAGTTAGCAATGGCCCTTTATTCGGGTTAGGTTAATGTTTGACTACCTTTATCGTTAATTATCTATTTTTAAATCTGTTAGCTATAAATCTATAATGAATTATCTTATTATAATAGTATATGAACTTAAAGAAATTAGAGCTTTCACTATTATCATTTTAGTTTCATTGTCTTGTCTTGTATGCATATTTATTTGTTTCTATATGTTTAGTCCTCTAGATTTTGACCTCACTTAAGAATATGTAAGATCAACGAAATGTGTTGGACAAAAACCTTACTTGGAGAATATACTTGGGAACGATACATTCTCCATTTATTATTTATCTCTAATCATTATTTTTTTACTATTCATGTTCCAACATTGAGAAAGATGGTGGAAATTTCTACTATACAAATTATAAAAGAATAAATAAAATAAATAGGGAATCGGTGAGAATTCAAAATCACAATTATAAAGTTAGAATACAGTGTAATACACTTAAGTGAAAGAAAATGTCAATTACTCCATTATACTGTATATTTTTTTTTTTTTTTGAATTACTGGGTATTCTCAATTAGTCAATCCACATTAGACTTAAAATTAATTCCTTGAGAATTTTTATGGGCAATGGAGGACATCTCTTCTAAAATAACTTTTTATATACACAAGGTTCGAGCTCGAAACTTTGCTCATTAAAATCTAACACATTCAACTCTAGTTGTTGAAACCAAAAAATGTGTTGACCAAAAAAAAAAAAAAAGGTTGTTGGTTGGGTTTAGGGGGGATGTCAAATGATTGGGGATTGTTGTGTGATTACTGTTTAGTGGCAGAAGACGTTGGGAATTGTCAGAAGCCAGACACTCGTAAATCCTAATGCCCTTTTTTCCTTCTACTATTCATCATTAGAAAAACACATAAATACTCTCTTGTCCTAACATGCATATTATAAGTATATATATGGATTAAAGTTGGACATATTAATATTTCAAATTACAAATATAATACATAATATATTTTTAAAATTATGTTACTACACAAATTTAACCAAATTTTTTTATATAATTAAGATAAATATATCATATCAATTAACAATATTAAAAATTAAACCGACTCTAAGACCATCTCCATCCATCAATTAACTAATAAAAGAAAATTCAAAAATCGCTTAAAAGCCAACCCCCATGTTGATCCAAAATTAAAATGCAACCCCATGGTCTCCACTCCTTGGCCAATGAGATGGAGACATTTGTCTCATTCCCATTGGTCAACTAAAATTTTTAAACAATAAAATTAAATTCATTAGATTTTTTATATTTTAAAATAAATATAAATAAAAAATATATCAAATTTTATAATTTTTCATTCTCTACAAATAGAGATCATTCTTGCTATATTCTCATTAAATGCATAATATATCAATTTTGATATATTTAACTCATTTTAAATTTATATAAAATAAAAATAAATAAATCATTATTAAAATTTTAGACTTTTTATTCTTTATAACTAAGATAAAATATTTTATATTTTGATACATTAATTTTTTTATATTTCAACATAATTTAAAATTATATAAAATAAAATAATTATATACATAATATTGTGGTTGGATGGTTGGACTGGGTTGTGATGGATATTGATGAGTTTGGGGAAAGATAAATTAATTAAATAATGAGACATTTAGATGGTTAAGTGGTTGGGGTGGTAATGGTTAAAAATAGTCTAATATGAATCAGAAGGGGTATGTATACAATCTAACACCATGGTTCTACTTTTATTAGGTCTACCCTAAAAAAAATATGCACTGAACTTCTATTTTATGTTCTTTACAATTACAGAGGCTTGGAAGCAATAAAATAAAATCCAGTGAAGTAATAATATTAATGAAATCGTGCAAGGTCGAAATTTCGATTTAATGGATTTTTGCTGCAAAGGAAGAATGTCTGAGGTTTGATGTCTGAAATGAAAGGTACAAATTATGAAGATTTGAATGTGTACTTTCTGCTTCAATAATAGTACTTACATGGTCCACTTTTTACTTCCTCCGTCTCATTTAAATTGTCACGTTTGACTTTTTGGCACTATTCATTGTTTAAGTTTGATTCGTATTTTTATCATAGTTATGTAAGAAAAAACATAGTCAAGTGAAATCTTGTTAGATTCGTCTAATCTTGTAGTTTTAGAATATCAAATTTTTATAATTTTTTTATTGTACACAATTTAAGTTATTAGCTGTTAAAAATGTGTATCGGCATACGTATCAGGTGGGTCCGTAGCGATTATAATGAGACGGAGGTAGTATTATTTATGTACATCTCCTAATTCAAACTGTAAAAATAGTCACATTATGTTTTTCTATATAAACAAATAGCCTTTGGGAAAGCCTCAATGATTAGGTTAATTAATCAATAATAATTGGATGGTCAAAAAGGGATTTACACAAACTTAAAGCATGTTTAAACTATGCAAAAGTTTAATCATGTTGGAAAAAGCATTCTTGTCTCAGAAGAATCTTGATTATGTGCTCATCCCTTCTTCCTTCACAAGATTCCTAGTGGCTAATGTGTCCCCTTTTGTCTCACACAAGATTTTCACAAATTCATCCCCAAACATAGAGGGAAGTTCGATTTGAATTTAAAATCCTTCCCAAAGGATTACTACATTTAACTAAATTTTTTAATCAAAAAATCAAATTGAATCAATATGTAGAAAAATAATACTCCCTCCGTTCTTGAAAGAATGGAACATTTTATTAGGTACTGTTCACACAAGCGCTTTAACTTAAAGTTTTATCATAATTATACATGTTAAAACATAGTCAAGTAGGATCTTGTTAGATTCGTTTCGTCGAGTAGTTTTTAAATATAGAACTTTTAGAATTTTTACTTGTACCGAACTTGAGTTATTAATGTTTTAAAATATGCATTGGACTGCGTGCACTGTGGGTCCGTTACAATTTTTGGAGAACGGGGGAAGTATAATAATTATGTAAAGAATTAACTAGTACTACCTCCGTTTCTTTTTATTTGCAACATGTTGAAAATTGCTACTGTTCATATGCATACTTTGACTTAAAGTTTTCTCATAGTTATTCATATTAAAATATAGTCAAGTGGGATCTTGTTAGATTCGTCTCATCATTTAGTTTTTAAATATCAAACTTTTAGAATTTTTACTTATACCAATTTAAGTTATTAATAGTTTAAAATATGCATTGGATTGCGTGCAGTGTGGGACCGTAGCAATTTTTACGGAACGGAGGAAGTATTATTTAGTACTCATCAAAATATATCTATTTTTTTGTTTCAATTGATGCGGCAAATGAATGGTGAAAGCTCATACCATATAAATAAGAGGCCATGTGAGCAATCTAATTTTCAATCATAAATTTGAAAGACATAGAACTTAACCACTTGATCAACTCTTCGTCCCTTCCTAATAATTTGAATTGGGTATATATTCCAATTTTAAAATATGGTTTATTTTTAGAACTTTGGTTTCCAAAATTATCTTTTTTAGATGTAGTTGCTAATTAATATCTTATGAGTAACGGGGGTATCTTTCAAATAAATACTATTAACTTAGTTAACTTACCATACAAAAAACACAGAATATATATAATAGGTATATTGATTTAAGCACTGCATTTTCTGTTTACATTCTTTGCCAATACAGGTACCCTTTTTCCATTTTAACTTAATAGTAATAGTTTTTTAATAAATATTACTACGAACCTTGTTAAAATAATACAAAAATCGGATATGCATGGATTAATCACTCACTAATGGATTAATGATTATCATCATGGTTTATTGTTCCTTTTACTTTTTGGAGGGGTTTGTGTTAGATTCAACCACCACCCCTCAACTATTACTACTAGTACTTATTTGTACTCTGTGCATCTCTAAAATGCAAGCTACAATAACCATGTTCCAAACATCAAGTCCAATCCAAAAGAAACTTAAAAAGTACTGGTAACATTCAAGAACAGGGACAGTATAATTAATGGAGAGACAACTAATAATGTAGTAATAAGGTTATCGAGAGAGACACAAGCAAATATTGTTGCATCAACCATATCATCTGATCCATCACATCTTTAAGCAACCTCGGGTCTGTGTGTGTGCGCGCGCGCGCGAACGTATAGATTACCCTCAAGTCATTTCTGTACATTTCTATCACAGCATAGAAGCAATCGACAGATAATGGCAAAAGATAAGCCAACCTTATTCACCTTTGGAAAATAAAAATAAAAATACAATGGTACCTTGAACAATGTTCTGCAGTCACCATGCTGTATGTACATATAAACCCTTAATAGAAGTCACCTTCGAAACCTCTTCTTGTTGGCAGGTGCTGGCGCCTCCCCAGTGCCAGGGAATTCCCATTTCACAACATCCCCGTCCCAAGCAGAGCTCACCAGCATCGGATAAGTGGGATGCCAACTGCAATCTCTCACGGTAGATCTATGGTGCTGCAGCTTCGCAACTTGGGCACCGCTCACCTGAATTTATCAACACCATAGGTTTAGAAACATGGACAGAAATTAGGTCAGTAAGTAGCTGGATATAGTAGTAAGTCAAGTCAACCATCATCAATTAGATCATCTGCCATTGCGAATCAAGTTCTGAGTGCTAAGTCTGTAGATACAGTCGTTATAAAACTACAGACCGAGGCTTGATTAAGAGCCCAACAAGTGCTCAAGCCTCATAAGCTCATGTTTAGTGAAACTTTATGACAAGCTTGAGGTAGAGAGCAATAAAATTTGCATGAGACTCGATTCCCTCTCTAAATTAATAAATATGGCGAAGAATAACATACAACAGAGGGAGGGCATTTTAGTGATACTATAAAATAGGAATGTCAAAGAGAATTTATAGTAATGCCTGGATAGACATAAATAGGACGTACCAGATCGTAAACATAAATGTTGGAATCGTGGGACCCGGTGTAGATGTACTTCTGGCCAGTGCTGCAGATGATTGGAACAATAAAGCATAAGGATGTTAGGAAAAATGTAATTGTATTTTATGCAGGAGAGTGTATGGAGGAGAATTTTAGTTAAGACTGAAATATTCTTAGCACCGACCTGTATTCTGGAGAAAAGTAACAGCGGATCAGCGTACGGAGGACTGAATGGCCTTTGTAAGTAGCCACTGATTGGTCGTACGGATGCCTCAAATCCCTAGCTTGAACCGGGTAGTCCATCCATCTATAATCCCATTCGTAGTTTCTATAGCCTTGATAGCTGAAGGATAAACATATGTAAACCACAATGGAAATGAGGCATACTCATGGTGTTAGACTTTAATTGTATATAGTTTTCATGCTTCCACTTAAGCAGCCCGAACTCCGAACGCAACAACAAATTGCAACTTTAAATTGATCCAATCAAGAAACGAATTTCAGTTGCATAGCAAAATATCTTATGACTAGAAGGACCGGTACCAGCTAGCATGAGACGACATTTTCCGTATATCCCACAGTTTGATGGCTTGATCTTTGCCGTTTGATATTAGATAGCGACCATCTTTACGGCTGTCAATAAACGTAATACCTTCAAGATGGCCCATAAGGACTCCTGCTGGCTTGCCTTTAGCTAGGCAACGCCTATCCCAAACCTAAATGCAGCAACAAATTACAACTCGTTTTCATTATAAGAAAATAGCATGCACTGTTAGAAATCAATGCAAACTAAAGTGGTAGAATATTCTAGAATATTAGAGAAATTAGTGTATGGGTAGAATTATCTAGACAATGCATTAATAATAATATTCTTAGAATATTCTAGAGATGGAGTTGTGTAGAACTCCTTGGACTAATCTAGATGTATTAAATATTATACAATTATGTATTAGGAATATTCTAGAACTCATTGGCCACGCTATAAGTAGGTGTGAGCCCCTGCATCTGGAATGTGGAGTGGAGAGTTGATGAGAGTTGGAGAGTTGGAAGTGATGAGGTGTGAGTTGAGTTGTGAGTTGAGAGGTGTTGAGAGTTGAGAAGTGAAAAGGGTGATTGGTGAGTGCTTAGCTATAGGAGCTCTCTTGTAATTGTATTGTGTATTTATAAAAGTGTTATATTTTCTTAAGTCTCTCGGGTAAGCCTTACATTATTAAGTTCTTGGTGCACTTATTTTAGTTATATGGTCAGCTCTGCCGCCTAACTATCAAAGAGTTGTGTTGTGTGAGTATATTGTGGTAGGTACTCTATAGTAGACACTCTATAGACTAGTGTCACATAATTCGCTTGTAACCATCTCGAATTTCGATTCCCTTCGCTCGAACCGAAACGGGGTTCGGTAGCAATCTGAATTGCTTCAATTCGCGAATCAAACCGCTGAGATGGGCGAATTGAAACAAACACAGAGGCGGGGAGCAGGGAGCGGCGGACGAGCAGCGCTCGCGACTTGTGAAACCAGGCGGGGCAGCGGGGAGAGGTACAGTGGGGAAGAGATGGAATGAGGGAGAGGCGCAGACGGCAACAGAAAGAAAAGAAAAAATTATGGCAAACACGAGCGGGAACGGGAGGAGATGAGTAGAAGATGAATGGGGTGTATTTATTACATTTCACATGTCTGTAATCAATTACTCCCTATTTAGTTAACTAAAAAAAAAAAAAAAAAAAAAAAAAAAAAAAAAAAAAAACCTTTTTAGTAGTCCCACAAATCTATTCAAGGCTTAGTCAGTTTCCAAAGTACTGCCATAAGTACTGCTATTTAGTCTCCCAAAAGTCCCCACCGCCCACCCAAAAGTTTTCATTTTTTTTTTTTATAATTTTCTTTTCATCATGTTTGGTTATACAGGTCTAGTTAGAAATTTTATTTTAAAGTTATATGAATATATTATACTTCCTCCGTTCTCAAATATTTCTTACGGACCCACTGCGCACGCAGTCCAATGCATATTTTGAATCAATAATAACTCAAGTTCGGTATATGTAAAAATTCTAAAAGTTCGATATTTAAAAACTACACGACGAGACGAATCTAACAAGATCCCTCTTGACTATATTTTAACTTGTATAACTATGATAAAATTTTAAATCAAAGTGCATGGGTGAATAGTGCCCAAAAACCAAATGTCTCAAACATTTGGGAATGGAGGAAGTATTAGACTGAGTACAATTTTGAGAAAGGTGATTAATGAGTAGTACTACTCGTACTCGACTCGTTCGGCTCAGAAAAAATTCGAATAATCAAATCGAAATATCGAATTATGATTCAAAAAAGCGAATTGAAGCAGTATACCCCTAGCAAATCCAAAATTTTTTAACTAGCGAATTGCGAATCGAATTTCGTCCCCGTATCGAAGCGAACTCCGAATTATGTGACACTGCTATAGACACAGGTGCGTCTGTGTGTCGTAGTCTTTCCCAACCATAGTAGTCAATAGCGGATAGTGGCCCATAGCGGTCAACCCCTAAAACGCTATAGCAGATAGCGGGATGACCTCTATTTGAAAAATTTATTATATAATTGCATATGGTATACTTAAAATCCATTCTAAATCATTCAAATAACTAACATTTAAAGTGATAAAGATATGAAGTAAGAACAACAAAACAAAAAAACAAAAAAAACAAACCAACCAAAAAAAACAGAACAACAGTGGCAGAAGCAGAACACGGCACACGCACAGGGGATGAAGCAAAAGAAGGGAAGAAAAAAGGTGGCAAAGTATACTACTTTTCTTATTTGAACGGTATTATAATAAATGCAGCAGACTTTTTTTCTTGAAAGCCTAACAACTGCTCCTTTTGTTTATTAGGTTTATTTTATTAGGGTTTTATTTATTTTATTTTATTAGGGTTTAAAAAATATCCCTCCAGCCTCTCTCCAGACTCGCCTCTTTCTCCCCAATGTCGGTCTTCGACAACTTCCTCTCCAGTTCAAAACCGCTCCAGCCACTTCAATGGCAATCGCCGCTCGCCGCTCCAGCCGCTCCAGTCTTTTCTCGGCTTTCTTCCTTGACCCAACCCACCTGTTCCTGCGAAGATGCCCGCCGCTCGCTGCCGCTCCTCTGCGAATTTCCTTTCCGGACAGCCGCGACGCCGCGAACCTCGAAACGTGGCAGAGCGGCGCCCCAAAATCCGCTCCGTTATAGCGGTATAGCGCGCTATTGCGCCGCTATTGACTACTTTGTTCCCAACAAGTGGTATCAGAGCATCCAACAACTAATATCAGAGCTTCCAACATGCACACTCTTTTTTATTAATTTCATCAATGCATGTTAAGAAATCAAAAAACAATTACCTACACTTGAAGCAGCAATAAATTTGAAGGGATTACCTTACAGAAATTGTCATCACTTCCGGAATAAATGAGATTACCGCTTTCATCAGCAAAGCACACAGTGTTGACATCAGACTGCATGAAAATGATATAATATAGATATATGAGAAGACCTGCACCCTTTTTAGCAATAATAAAGGAGTAGGAAATTCAGACACGGTTGGCTCAATCTGCTTGTACACATTCTATATTTGCACGGATTGGAGGGACTGTGGTTATCATTTAGTCCACAATCTAATCATAGTTTACTACCAACGGAAGTGATTCAAAAACTATTAGAAGTAGGTTGTCAAGAAAGCATAAAGGTCGTTCTCAATATGAAAAAGACAAACGCGATTGCTCCCAAATATTAACCCCTGAGCAGTGAAAGCAACTAGGCAAAAAAAATAAAATGCACGCAATAATGACTAGACCACCTTGTGTGCAGGGATTCGAAGAGAGAGTTTGTTAGCTTCAAGGTCATAAACATATATGTCCTCATCGCTACTTCCAGCAACAACTTCTCGCCCATCAGTTGAGAATTTCAGGGAGAAAATTCCAAAAGAATATCCTCCTCCATCAGGAGAAGAGAAATCCAAACCATCATGGATTTCCTGAACGGTCAATGAACAGAATTAAGCAACACTAAACAAAGAGAAGTTTATACCAAAGATTGCAAAATAAAGCAGTGTACCAATCATGGCAATGATATAAGGCAATAATATTAGCTACTCAATGCTGTAAGTCGAAAAAAATTATACTACATAGCCCCATGAGGTAAAGAATCAACCAACATGTATAATTAGAAAATAAAGAGTTCTATAGTAGAATCTATTGAAGGGCCTTAGAATATCAGATTATATAATCTGCAAATACCGAGGTGTCATATACGAGCAGAAGTTCACGACTTCTTAAGACATCGCACGGTACATTCTACTGATAAACCATCTATTTTTTTAAATGAGAAATCCATGTCCACATTAATGCCTTCTCCAGGGAGAATTTTTTTTGCGTGAACTTACAGTTCTAAATAAATTTTGGAAGGAATTATGGAAAGAAATTTTGAAGGTAAGAAACATCACAAATACAAAGAAAATTTGAAGGCAAACATCCCAAATATATTGTAACTCGAGTGACACCAGTTATACTTGTACCTACTGTTGTACTTTTCATTTAGATATGCTAAGGTCTAGCCATAATGTTGCACACAACTTCAGGTGTAAAAGACAAACAAAATTTGATCATACAGTGATGTTTGCATGAGAGTCCCTTGTGGAAGATTCAACATTCACAATGTGGACAATTGGCGACATGCTGGCATAGACCTGCAACCAATTTTGGCATAAAATGATACCACAAAATAAATAAATAAATAAATAAAAATTGTAAGATAAATAAATAAAGAACAGAGAAAAGGTAGGGGAAAGAACAATAAAGTAAGAAAAGTACTCACGAGGTATCGTTGATCAGGCGAGAGGGACGTGTCGGTGATAGTCCATCTCAAACTCTGGGCAAGAATGTTCTTTTGAAGTTTCCATCCTTTGTCAACATCATATACTCTAATTTGACTTCCCTGTTTCAGAAAATTCAATGTCACAAAAACTTGATAGTTTCAAGATCACAGATCAACAAATAATATCAATCAAGCAATAACATTGAAACCCTTTTAATTATCATAAGCGTGCATTCCTCATAACTCAAAGTTGAGTATAAAATCCAATTTTAAATGCCTAATCTAGGAATTTTTGTAATTCAATGCCTCAATCCCCTTATGGCAGAGGCCATAATACCTGAAATGCAGCAACAAAATGAGAGCCATCGGAGGAAAATTGTGAGACATAGGCCCTAGTGGACATTTGGTCCACAACCCATGGACCATTAACTGGCAAGTATTTACTCAGAACATGGCAACGATCCCGTGATGAAAACTTCCCCCTTCCTGAAACATTTGCTTCCCGTCCAGCCAACATGTTAACAGTTGAAACAGAAAACTTACGCTTGCCTGGAAGAACTCGGCTATAACTCTCTTGAGGTCCTGAACGAAGTGTTGTCAGCTGCACAATATCAGTGTCTGATGAATTCAACTGCCTATTGGGCCGAGGGCTACTGACAAGCTCTTGGTTCGAACTGGAACCATCAAGAAGCCCAGAGTCCAACTCCAATTTGCTAAAAGCGTAGCCCATGTTTCCAACACCAACGTCACTGTCAATAGATAGCATCTTAAGCCACAGTCACAGCAGCACAAATTTGAGCACTGGACATCACAGGCTCAGTTGGTTCTTTGTATCACTTGGTAGAATTACCAAGACGCCACACCCGCATGGAACTGCATCCCAAAAAGAATTCATTTCCATGTAAGAAGAGAAGATATGAAAGTCTATAAAGCGCACAACACTCCAGGGAAACTCTGATTAATTAAAGAAATGTTTTACTAAGAAGTTTGGCTAAAAGTAAATACAACAAAAATTGCCAAGAATTTTAAAGGAAAAAGAAGATAGAAAAGATGTCCGGAAGGGAGGTGTTAAGGAACTATCTAAGGCGCCGTACCAAGAAGGAAGAAAGTAGAAACTAAGGCCCCGTTTGATTGGTTTTGTGAATAATAAAAGTCTCTCATCAGGGGAATTTTGCACCTAAGTTTCTGAATTACCACAAATTAATCATCGCCCCAATCCACCAATCACATTTCATAACCATGCTTTCTATATATTCAACAATCCTTCCGTGTGATCCATAAGAGTTCTCCCATCAACACCAGATACTATTTGAGATATGAGGCTAGATGATTTTCCACTATTGTGCAGCAAGCTCTTAATAATAATACAGAATCAGTTCACGTTTTAGCGCAAAGAATACTGAAGGTTTTGCAGTTCTGAGACACTGAAATTAACAATCAAAGAATTATCCAAAAACCAAATCCATTTTAAGAAAATTAATTATCGACAACTCCAAGTCTAAGCCAGCGACAAATCCACCCAACAAAAAACCACAAACAAATTCAGTAATAAAACAATCCCAATAGTCGAATACTGCCCAAAGATTTCGTTGGAAGCAAAAAAAAAAAAATAAAAAAAAAATAAAAAAAAATAAGAAATCAGCAAATATCATCAGAAGGGAAGACAAGTCACTTACCACTCACCGCTCCAGACCTTTTTGGGCAGGATGATAAAAAGGGGAATCTAAGATTTTGCCAAATCTGAGCAGAAATAATATCTATCCTTCCCTAAAAAATCCAATCCACCTTTCGATTGGAGCGGTCACCAGTTTTCAAGGATTCCGGCCGATATCACTTGTTTTCAACATTTCGTGTCTAGTGTTTTTTTTAAGGGTCAGATCATCCTTGAGCGTGGTGGTATCTGCTTCGCTCGTTGAAAACCCTAATTCCTATCCTATTTGCTGGAAACCTGCACGTGTCGCACGGACTTTCCACAAATACTTATTTTACTCGTAGCAGGATTAATTATGGTGGGCCTAACATTGATTAGGAATCGGAAATCAATGGGTTGATCGCGAACCCTAATTTCAATTTTGGAGGGAGGAGGAAAGGGATCAGGACAGTTTAGTGGAGGATATTACTATGATTAGGGGTATGATTAGGGGTGTAAATGAAACTGATAGGCTCGACTCGATCAAAGCTCGACTCGAAAAGGCTCGGCTCGAATTCGAGATCGGCTCGAATATTAATGAGCTCAAGCCGAGCTAACTAATACTCGGCTCGAAAGCTCGATAATAGGCTCGAATATATTATATATATATATATATATATATTATTTCTTTCTTAAAAATATAGTGTATTTTCTTTTTTAACAAATGTGAGGAAGAGGAAGTGCAACAGTAAATTCACTTCTCTTTTATTTATTTTTTTTGGAGGAGCCATTGAAGGCCTGGAAAGGGGTGGTGGGAGCCCATGCCACACAATTAAAAAGTGGATCTTTTATTTAATACTCCCTCCGTCCCACCCCAAGTGTCCTGTTACTGTTGGGCACGTGAATTAAGGTAGAGTTGGTTTGTGAGTATATGGCGGGGTCCACATAGTTGTTGGAGGGGAAAATTATTTCTATTTATAGAAAGAAGACATTTGTAATGGGACATCCAAAATAGTAAGTAGGACATTTGGAATGGGACGGAGGGAGTAATATAGTACATTATATTTTATTATGGTTAACACTAAATGAAAAAAACTAAATCACAATCTCCTTCCAAATTGAGACTATTACAAAGAATTATGAATAGTTTAATATATTTCTACAGAACTCCGTCTTTCAAGTTTTTAAGCTCATTATTGAATAATTTAAAATTTTTTAGTCTTGAGTTCAATGTGGTCTAAGGATACCCGGTAAAAAAAAAAAAAAAAAACTGAAATTTATGTCGAGCTTTTTTTTGCCCTTCGAGCCGAGCTCAATTTTTAAAGCTCGTCGAGCTTCGAGCTCGAGCCGAGCCGAACTTATACATAACCGAGCCGAGCTCGAGCCTGGTGTGGCTCGAGCTCGGCTCGGCTCGTTTACACCCCTAACTATGATTCTATGAACATGTACTACAAGTACAATAAAGTTACCGTACAGGCAGAATATTTGCCTGCACCTGCTGGAAATGATGTATGGCTCTTATAAAATGATGTTTGAATCCTTACAAAGTGATGAGTGTAGGTTTGTAGATTTTTGCTCTTTTTTTTCAATAACATTCATTCATCACTTTTTCATATTTATACATCACTCCATACACACATTGACATTACTTTTAGATGTCCAGTAGGTGCAGCCTTCAGCACCCAAACCATTCCCCTACTACAAGTATCCATCCATTTGACAAAAATGCTTCATTACTATAGTTAAAATCTCACTGTTTTCTTGTTGGTAACATTAAAGCTAAAATAATTACTAGTATTAAAAATAAAACAAAACTGTCAAAACATCATCTGTCCAGGGGATGAGGACTTAGCCCAAGTGGTTAAGTCCCCTGACTTCCAACGGAAGGTTGGAGGTTCGATTCCCACCGGCCCCTATCCCTTCCCTTTATTCCCATTTGTAATTGTGTGGCATGGGCTCCCACCACCCCTTTCCCAGGCCTTCAATGGCTCACCCAAAAAAAAAATCTGTCCATGTCTCGTTCATATAATCATATCATTCTTTTGAGCCACGCATTTCTTTCACGCATTATGTACCACATACCATGTCCAAAAAAAAAATGAAAAATCAAATGGGGATGTGTAAGTTTCGATTCATAAAGGAAGAAAGGAAAATGGATGATGTGGCCATAACAGAGTCCCAACTCCTTAAGAACACTCCATATAGGATTAATTTATAGCAAGTACGTATAATAATAATAATAATAATAATAATAATAATAATAATAATAATAATAATAATATGGAGATGAATTTATGTTATGTAAAGAGGTTCTTCCCACTTTATGTCCTTACAGTTTATGTGCCAACAGGCAACAGTTTTGTCCGTTGGAATAAAACTAAAATACACCTCCCTACCCTATCCAATACCAATACGGCTGTAGTACCTTTTACTTGTATTTATTCAATATACTAATAAAACGGGGGAAATGCCAAAGATAATTGTGGATTGCGGAGATACAAATTTACAGTACGATTTAAAAAAAGGGAACCAAAACAAATTGGGCTTGTGAAGTGGGCTTTGAAGCCCAGACATTATAGCCTATAAAACTAAAAGCTCACCCATATATCAACTTGCCATCTTCTGTAATCTGTGAATGGCCCAATTAGGTCTGTCAACTAAGCTGGACTCAATACAAATTTATTGCCGAGGCTTTCATTTATTATTATTATTATTATTATTATTATTATTATTATTATTATTATTATTATTATTATTATTATTATTATTATTATTATTATTATTATTATTTTTTATTTTTTTTATTTTTTTTTGGACACAGCCTAAAAAGCGAGTGAAAGCAAGAAAAAAAAATGAGGATAAGATCGGAAGTCAGGGCATTCAATTTAAAATTTAAACAATGAAAGTAATTATGTAAACCTTTAATTTATATGTATTAATTTATTAAACAATGCATTAGGCAATTACTCAATTGTAATGTCGTACATATATTAGGGGTCGATGTTATTAATTAAACTAGTGTTTGTAAAATACGATTTGAAGTTAAAAAATAAAAATAATAAAGTGATACCAATCCGCAAATTGAAAAACTGTACATGTTTTGGAAAATATGTTTTGTATGATGAACAAAAGCATTTTACTATCTTTTATAATTTTTAATAAATTTATATGCTAATTTATTTGGTAATTTATTTGGTAATACTTGTGTAGGATAATTCTAGTATATCCTTCAAGAATACATACACAATTAGCTTATGAAACAATAACACCAAATGGTATTTTATCCATTCATCTAAGTCATGTATTTAAATTATTGAACCCTTCAAGTGGGAGTATCTAATAATTAGAGGGTCGAATTCACATACTATCAGTCCTAAAAAATAAATAAATAAATCATTTAAATTTCAATTATATTATAGTGGAGTACGTCCTCCGTTTTTTTTTAAGGTTACATTTTTCATTTGCGCATATGCCAATGCACATTTTCAACGATTAATAACTCAAATTTAATACAATTAAAATGTATAAAAATAGAAGTCAAAGTGCTATAATAAATAATAATTAAAAAAAATCGAAACGTAACTTTAAAAAAAAAAAAAAAAAAAAAGGGAGTACATCATAATTCATAGTAAATCAGATTGAAGCAGCCAATCCCTTGTCAAAGGAAAATGCAAGACTTGGTGAGGAGATGAATTGACAAAAGTGTCCCCCCAAGGCTGCAAGGCACAGGGACAGACACAATTGGATGCTGACAAACGAAACTTAACAACAACAAGAAGAACAGTGATGTCTTGAAAAACACTAGAAACCAGCTAATCCAACAAAAGGACAAACCATAATAATAAAGAGACAAAGCAACAAGGACTACATCATTCAACAAGGAAAACACCAAAACTTTTAAATAATGCAAACAAGAGAACAAAGCTCACTATATTATTATTCTAACTATTCTTTCTTGACATTTTTTGTTTGTTTTTTGCATTTCTTTTTAAAAAAATTTTATTTATGAATATTGGGAGCCAATTGGAATGAGATATTCCCATGAAAAGTCAAGAATGAAATAGTGGAGGTGTTTTGTCATTTTGTGAGCTTGTCCAAGTTTAGCTGTTGTTACTACCACTTACCATTTAATGGTCATAAACACACCAACCAATCCCCCAAAAGCAACCACGACACCTTTAGTATTGTAGACCATATCTGGATGCACTAGTTTTTCCAGGCTTTTTTAAAAAAAACATATAAAATAAAATAATAGTATAAATCGATTAATACATACATTAGTGAATAAAAAACATAAGACCGTCTAGTTACATTGGAATAGTTTCCAAATTACATAATTTTTCGCTTGAATATAACGATGGAGTATTCACTTTTTTTTTAATATGTAGTATTTTTTTGGATTTTGCAATAAGCATGTATTTAAATGATATTTACATAATACTTTAAAATTTGAAGATATTCAAGTCATATTATAAAACAATAATCCCAAATAAGTATGTATTTTAAAATATGGACGTATTTAATTTGGATAATTTGAATTTAAGAAACTGAATTCCAATATTATTCATGCTTGGAATAAGGAATTTAACTCAATTCCCACCTACATAGATTATGTGAAATTTACAATTTGAACTAAAATAATTTGACCAATTTAGATTGGTAGTTTCAACCACCACCCCTTATAGTCTTTGAAAAGAAAAATAATTTTCCATGTTTGGATTCATTCTTGGACAAATTTTCGTTTGATATTTTTGTTTTCTTTTTTTTTTCTTTCTGTTTTTTAACGTTTTATACACAACTTTATAAATTTTAATTCTTCAAATGCCATACATATAATAAAAATAAAATGATATCATCCAATCATTACACATCACTCATAAAAATACCCCTACAATATCGAATTAAGGCTTCGTTTGGTAAATAAATAGAGTTTAGAGTTTAGAGTTTGGTTTCAGAGATTAGAGTTTGGCTTCAGATATTAGAGTTCCCAAGACCACGATTTGTAGAGAAAATCAGCGATTTCAAATCTTGTATTTCCGGAAAAACAAACAGATATAAATCTCTTAGAGTTGGGAATGGGCTTTTTGCGTTTGAACCGCTTATTCCAAACGGGGCCTAAATATTTATCATTCCTATTCATATTTTATTTAAGACTCCCTCCGTCCCATTAATATAAGCAATATTTTTCTACATGCAGTTTAATATATTTATTTAAAAATTAATAAACAAAAAATGTATATAAGTAAAAATTATATAAAATATATATTTTAAAACTATATCAATTAGACGAATTTAACAAAGTCAAACATTACTATATATCAATTAGGCGAATTTAATAAAGCCAAACATTACTATATTTTTTAATTATATTATTGCGATAAAATTAACTATTAACAATATCTGTTAAATATAGGCCATATATCCGGGACTCCTACTTTGTCACAGAAGTCCAAAACCAAACAAAAACTTTCCAAAAATCACACATAAACACTTGTATAAAAGTGGGGTAATATGATTGAAACATTTTAAAGCAATTTATGTTTGAATAAGAGTTTAAACCATAAAATTATCCATATTGGGAATTAAAAAATGGAGGAAAGATGAATAATTATATTAAAAAATCATAACATATTACTATATGCAGTTACTATTTTTTAATTCATGAAGATCCAACAATCGACAAGTACTTTTGACCGATTTCGAGGGATGACAAGTTTATCACGACACCTTGAGGAGAGCCGGGACCTCAAATCTTCACAGGCATGGCAATGGCGTCATCTAGGGGTGTAAACGAGCCGAGCTGAGCCCGAATAGTGGTAAGCTCGATTTGAGCTCATAAGAATTCGAGCCGAGCGTTGACCGAGCTTTGACCGAGTCGAGCCGAGCTCGAACTAGTATCATTTTCATTCTTACATAATTTATAAAAGAAATTATATTTAATATACTACCTCCGTCTCAATATATTTGTTACGAATGATTTTTTGACACTATTCACTGTTCAACTTTGATTTGGATTTTTATTATAGCTATGTAAGAAAAAATATAGTCAAGTGAGATCTTGTTAGATTCGTCTAATCTTGTAGTTTTAGACAATTAACTTTTTATAACTTTTCGTTGTACACAATTTAAGTTATTAACCGTTAAAAATGTGCATCGGCATACGTGCTGGGTGGGTCCGTAACAAAAATAGTGAGACAGAGGAAGTATTGTATATATATTTAATTATATTTAATTTAATCTACATATTTAAATAATTTTAAAAATATATATTTAATTAATAAAATAATATATTTTTAATTTAAAAAGTAAAAGTTATAAACAATAATATTACTATACTTTTAATATATATTTTATATAATATCTATATTTAATAATAAATAAATATATGAATAAAAATAAATCGAGCCTATTATCGAGCTTTCGAGCCGAATAGTGGTTGGCTCGACTTGAAATCATTTGTGTTACGAGCCGAGCTCGAGCTCGAACCGAACCATTTCGAGTCGAGCTTTAACCGAATTTTGACCGAGCCGAGCTCGAACAATTCACGAGCCTATCAGTCTCATTTACACCCCTAGCTAGCGTCAACAGGGCAGATCCACTCCACAGGAACATTCTAGGAAGATGTAGTAGTACATTATGTTTCATTTCAGGGCATGGCAAAGGGAAAATAAGACAGGGCAGGATGATGTACCAAAGAAAAGAATGAATCAAATCAACATCAACATCAGTATTGATTGTGAGATCCAATTGTTTGTTTGGACAGATAATGCCCTAATCATAAAATTTTGGCAAGAATATGATGATGGATCATGGATGGTTGGGGCACTGCCAAACGGGACTCCATGGACCATTGGTCCACCACTTCTTTTCTTTTCCTTTTTTTTTTTCTTCCAAAACGCTGTAATGAGATGACTGACTTATGATGAGTTCATTTATAGTGGGCATGTGTTAGCTCTGTCTTTCCAATTTGTGGACAACCAACTATTGGCCGATACAAAAAACTTAAAAGTCAATCAATATAATGTGAAGAAGCCAAGCATCTTTCTCAATCTTGTTGGGTTTAAGGTAGTGATCAAATCCTTAACACCCAAAGCCCCAAACATACATGGAATGGAAAGTTCAAACTAATGAGAATAGGAACTAAAACACAATTATATACCACTACTACTACTATATATGAGTGTGTGTACATTCTAGGGTACATTACATATCACAAATACATGGACCTTTTTTCTGCAATCCATGGGGACTAAAAATTAGTCTTCCATCATCAATAAGGGAATCGACAACAATCCGATTGCTAGAACTTGAAACCACATTCTAGCATTCTACTACTACAATATAAGTATGTACTTAAGTAATCAAGTATCACCAACAAAAGAAGCCAAATTATCGACAAATCGAGTAAACTCCAGGCGATCGCAACAATATAATAGGCCTAATCGATTAGGGAAACGACCGGGGCGGCCTTTGTTACCCTATAAGGGGTTGGAATCATCATCATCATCGACGTTAATTAGAAGCAAGGTATATATATATCGGCCACTAGCCATGGTTATGAATGGATGAAGCTTTTGATCTCGGACATTAGGCAATGGAAATGATCGTTGTTGGGCAAGAAATAGAATCCAATCGTCGCGTTCTCCAGGTACAGGAGATTCACTCGTTGCCCGGATTTCCTCAGCCCCTCGACGTACCCCAATTGCCAATCCTGTAGGATATCCAATCCGGCCACAACCACGAGGCTTTTTGGAAAGTTTTCGATACCATCTAGGGTTCGACTCCTCGGCCCGAACACATTGCAGGCGGGATGGTCCCTGTCCTCGCCTTCGGGCAGATACGCCCTCCAGTACCAATCCCGATCCTGAATCCGGACAAAGTATTTCCCGTCCAATCTCTTCTCCGATTCGGTCCGTTTCTTCCCGCCAAATAACGGGTGGAGCAAAATGTTGCCCAATACATCGACGCCTTCCTCCGCGGCCCTGACCGCCACGTGGTGGGCTATATTACCGCCGGAGCTGTCCCCGGCTAAATATACGTGGACCTTACCGTCCTTCCCGCTCTGCAGCCACGACCGCGAGTGCACCCATTTCAGGGCGCTCCATCCGTCCTCGTACGCGCACGGGTAGCGATGCTCCGGCGACCGGCGGTAGTTCACGGACACGACGGCGGCCCTGCACGTTCCGACGAGGCGCCGGCAGAAGGTGTCGTAGATGGCGCTATTGGCGGACGAATGGACGAAGCTTCCGCCGTGGAAGAATACGATCACCGGCACGACCTCCGTCGTGCTGAGCGGCTTTTCCAGCTCGATAATGCCGTGTTTGGCGTCTTCCTCGTACTGGGAAGAGAGATAGACCCTGTTGATGAGGCTCGTGGCGCGATCGACGACGTCGAAGGAGTAGACGCCGTCGACGGGGACGGCATTCGCCGTGACTTTACGGTCGAGGAACTCGTTCAGATCGCGGTTGAAGGTGCCGTCGGGATGGCGGAGCATGTTGTAGGCGAGCTTGAAGTTTGATATCAAGATCCAAGTGTTGAGCGGAACCACTCTCTGTAGAAAGACGAGAAAAGAATCGATTTTTTTTGATTAGTTTAAGGATGTGCAGGAAAATTGGAGCGGAAATGAGAAGTGAAGGCACATCCCAATCCCAATTCTGTAATAGCAAAAGAAGTTTGGAAGCGTGAAGGAAGAATCCATGGCCATAAAAAGAAAGGCTTGTAAGAAAGTGGGGAAAAAGAAAGAACTAAAAAAACACCCAACACAGAAGCATAAAATTGGTTCATGGAGAATGCTAAATCAGTATGACCAGAGCAAGTAAAAACAAAAGGGGGACAGAATAGGGGGAAGACATTACACACAATTCCCTAACCCTAATTCAAATCAATCAAAGGTATCAAAGGAATAAAAGGAAAGAAGATCCCATCTTTCATCACAATCCACAAATCAAACCTCTTTTCCTCCAAATTCATCATCCCATACCTAACACCACAAATTTCATTGCAAGAACTCATCATACAAAGCCCTGATCGAAAAACAGGAAAACACTCCTAGGCAGTAGAATCAGAGTCAACAACAGAGCTAATACATCCTTGTTGATGATTGATGGATTACCTTTGATTCATTGGCATTTACTTCATTGCTGCCTGCCATGAGGAGGAGCTATTACACAACTAACTTAGCAATCTTACACCACAACCAACACCCAAGAAAGATCGATGAGCTTTTTTCTAGACTAACTTTTCTCAAGTCTCAGCTCCCCCAATTGCAAACAACCAACTCTTTCTTCACAAGCCAAACACAAATCCCCCTCTTTTTCTTACACCCCCCGACTTCAATTTTGTCCGCTGATAAATGATGATTTGGCTTCTCTGGAAAACGAACAAAGGAAGAAGACACTTTCTGAAAACACACGCTCAGACAGGGGCTTCTGTTCAAACCCAACAGACACAGATTATATAAATTAGATAAGAACTGACGGGACGAAAAATGAAGGTTGCATATGGAAAATACGGTATTAGTCATACATACAGACATATATACATAATCTATATATACACATACTTATATAATGGAGAAGAGAGACAAATAAACAGTAAACTAGAGTGAGAAAATACGGGGGTGGGTTTGGCAGAGTCAAAGGCGGAAGAACATCGGCTACGAGGGAGACGACAAATCAGGGCGGCCTAATTATACAATCCAGGCAGGCCCACCAGTTTTTATTAATGTAAAGATTTAATCTTTACATATGTAATTGTTGGTTAATTGCCAACTACTGGAGTAATTGTTTGCGCAAAGGGAATGAGGATTGGCTAATTTATCACTAGTTCCTTTTACTACCAAAAAGGATAACGCCAGAGCTGCTTTTTCCTAACCTGTTTAAAATTTGAACCTTTTGTGTAAGGCCGTGTTTGGTTAGTCCACCATAAAAGACGAGGCATATGAGGCCTTTTCAGGGTGTCGATTTCGAAATGCCAAATAGGGCGTTGTGGAAATAGAAGAAATGTGAATCTGGAAATAGTGGGTTCTCGGACGTTTTTTTCGTCTGCCGCGTGCGGCCGACGCCACACAGAGGGCCACGTGGCGACAAAAATAGGAAAAAAGAAATAGTAATAAAAGAAACCCACGTGAACTGACCAATGAGCCCTTGCCTTTGTGTAGAAATCACAAACTCACCAACCGAGGGGGGGGGGGGGGAGCAACACGTGTTTTGTCATGTAGCGTTAAAGCGCGTGACGACACCGGTTTTTTGTCATAATTCTGGCGGTTGGGACCCACGATCCTTTATTTTAAATTATATAATGTTTTTTAATAATTTTTAGGTAGTAAGAAAAATGTGCTTTGTTTTCTTTCCCGGTATTTTCTCTACCTTTGGATTTTGTCTGTTGTCCGCTTCACAATAGATGATCCACAAAGATGAGGACACGTGGAGGATATTGGTGGGGTCCAGCTGAGATCACTCCACTGGGCAGGACAGTGGGGCCCATGTCCTTTCACACTGATATTTTTTCTGCACGTTAGTCTCGGTTCAACAATTACAAGACTTGAAGGGGGTCACTGCAAATTTCATTAAATGCAAACAAACGGTGCATAAAAGCAACCAAAAAAGAGTTACCCGCCGCTATAAAGTGAGATTTTTTCCTTCTCTAATTTAGAGAGTGTGTGGATGTGCTCTATGAAATAAATTATCTTATTATTGTATTTTTAAAATATAAATAGGGGTAAATGTTAAAAAGGGCCATAATAAGGAGGTTATTACATTTTTAGGCCATAACAAGTTGGAATTGTAAAAACAGGCCATAACAAACACAGTTTGGCAAAATTTAGGCCATAGGACCTATTTGAAATTAATAAATGACCCAACAATTTTTTCTTCTTTCATTTCAACCCCAAAAAAGTTTGATTTTATTTACTTTAATCCTTTCTCAATATACTTAATTTTTCATTATATAAATGACACCCAACGCGCATGAAAATTGGTATCAGAGCCTAGGTTTTATTGAAGAACATATTAATTATATTATTTATAATATTTTATTTCTTAATGGAGAAGATTTAATTATTTAATGGATTCAATTAATTTGAAACCAACATGTTATTTCCAAATTTTGGAAATAAAAAATAGAAATTTCCCAATAAAATTATTGAACTTGTCTATAAGACAAGATTTTATTAAAAGAAATATCTTTCATGAAAATGAGAGGAACTGACTGGAAAGAAATTGATCCGGATAGCTCTAAGTTCTCACAAAAATTAAGAGAAATCCAAAAGACGATTCAAGATTATGGTAACCGGGTATTAATTATACCTGGAAAAATAGATAACTTGAATCAGTCAACAGAGGAGATCTTGAAATTATTTCAGGATTTAAAGAAAGAGATTTTGAATATGAAATTTGACATTTCGGATATCAAGAAAAGGCAGAAGGATATTTCTAGATCTTTCAAGAATAACCAAGCCAATATTAGAGATGCATTTGGACCAGTACAAGCTTTACACCAAAAAGGTAAATCAACCATGGTTCCAAAGCAGAAATCACAAGAATAGCTTATGATCGATCTCCTGAAAACAGTCGAATGAGTGTTTCCAGGGCAGATCTATCAGATCTACAAGAATTAGCAGAATCATTTTCCCAACTTGAGATTATGGATCTGGTTAATGTAAAACACAATGAAGTACTTCAATTGGGTTATGCGGAAGAATCAGGATCCAACGTGACCCACGATGGACCGCCTGATGTCCCAATGAGAGAAAATACAGACTTTCACATGAACAGGTATTCTGAGGTGCATCTCAATGCTAGACGAAACCCAGGACGGAACTCGAGTAGAGCACCAGAATCCACACCGTGGGCCAAGACGATGTTACAACCGTTAAATCCATATGGCATAACACTGAACCTCGATGTTATCGATTTCCGAAATATCGAAGATCTGGTCGACGAATGGGTAGCTTCAATGAAGATTGCAGCAACCACTCTGGATCTCGATAAAGAAAACTTTGTCAGATTAATAGAGCTAAGTCTCGAATGATCGGCAAAGTTAGGCTGGAAAAATTCCACGGCGGCTCTAAAGGAGCAAATACTTGAAGGAGAATCCAAAAGCACAATCTGCGAAAGATTTGGTCTCTTATTCAAAACCCATTTTGTAGGAGATGGTTATTTTGAAGAACAGAGAACCGAAAAAATCAAGGTCTATACCCAAGCACTGTTGGGTATGGAGTTAAGAAGTATTTGCGCAGTAGACGAATATATCTACTGGTTTCGTAAATACTATATTCGAATGGCATGGATGTGCGTGTCCCGTTGTTCAATACCTGCAGTTTACCTTAAAGACAGATCCCATACATTATGACAATACAATAAGCTAACAGAATTACCAAGCAAGCAGTAGTAATAATAAAAATAATCATTCAGCAACTTCTAAATAAGTTGCTAACAAAATTAAAGAATAGATCTCTTGGGATGTCCTTGTTATTCGTCCATAGTTATCTTGCAAACCATGGCTCGAATTCACAAGGTGCGCAGTATATAAAAATAATACCACAGCATAAGAATAAATCCACTAGCATATGACAATGCATACCTATCCTATATGCAATCCCCGCACACCTCACCACATACTTTTATCAAGTTTAAGCACATAGGAGCGAAACCGCTCTGATACCACTCTGTGACGCCCCGAAAATCTGAAACCATTTTCGTGACGTCACCGCCGTATTAACTGTTCTAAACTGTCGATTACTCAGCTTAGACAGTCAATACAAGGCTAGATACAAGTACAAAGAAATAACTGTAGCAAGAAAAACTATCATAAGCAGTGAGCAATCCCAAATTTCTCAAACCAACAACCAAACCATTTCCCAAATTTCTCAAACCAACAACCAATCCATTTTAACAGTTAGTATATTCCAAATCAACCATTCCATAATATCTTACTTCCAAACCCAAGCAAGTCTCCAACTATTGGCAAATAAATTTAATATCTAATTTAAGCAACACCATATTTGAGAGAATTGCCAAGCTTTCAACGAAAAATTCCATCAAAATCTGAAGAATCATTATCTACCCAAATTCCATTTCAAATACTCCAATTTCTTTAACAAATTTAACATTTACAAAATTACAATTACGAAATCTACTAGAATATTCAAACACCCAATTGATCCAGTTTTTAACAAGGAATTTCATCTTTCAACAATCCATAGGATCCAAGTCTTCCACTTCCAATCAATTCAACATCCTCACTATTTAAGAATCAACTCATTAATTCAAAAATCACCTCCAACACTTCAAATTGGCACATTACAAATCCATATACAATTACGTAATTGATCTAACAAACCTCAAGTACTAATTACTCAAAAATCAACCGCTTAGTTGTTGTTATGAATCCCCCGCTTAATTACACATTCAATCAACAAGTTTGAGATTAATTTATAAATTTATCTAACTAATTACCAAAATCATGTAGCTTCTACAATCTATCATTTAAGCAATAATCAACAATTAAATTGTACTTCTAACACTCAAATCTACAATAGGGAAAGAATTAAACCAAAATTCTAACACCATCAAAAATGGGAAGAACACCCAAAACCACCACCACCGACAGCCATCACCGCCACCACGCCGCCGGCGACACGCCGCCGCCGGCCGACAACAGCAGCGGCGAGACGCCGCTGCACAGCAACAGCAGCAGCAGCAGCGGTTGCTGCTGCTCCGGCGGCGCGCCACCGCGCGACGCCGTGGCCACCACGCCGCAGTCACCATCTCCATCTCACCTCCGCCCTCCAGCACCGACGCCCCTCCTTCTCCGGCGAACCGCCAAGCTCTTCGACAAGAATGGGGAAAATCCCATTCCCTTCCCAAATCCAAAAATCAGAGAAATGAAGGAGATGGAGAAGTGTGCATACCTTGAAGATGTCGAGTCCATGATTAATTAATTTAATTATGAAATAATTATCCGGGATGTTACAATCCCTCCCCCTTAGGATCATTCGTCCTCGAATGAAATAAGGGTATGTACGAGGAGGTTATCTTTATTGATTCCCTAGATATTCTCTTCATCGGATAAATAGAGTATCAATGAGAACCATTCGGATGACCTCAAGAGTGATTTGACAGTACATGCCACAACCAAAAGAGTTCACTCGGAGAGAAGAACTGGTACTGAAACGTACACAGTAGGATCTTCAAAGAAGCAACGGAAATAGTATAGATATTCACTTTCTCATAATTAAGAAAATGAAATGAAAGGATTGAGAAATAAAGCATATCCAATAAATAAATAATTATATATATATATATATATATCTTTAAGATTTAAAGATGTCTAAGATATTATTCTCATGCTGTTTTAATCATCTGCCGACAATGGATCATCATCACATATTCGAATGGCATGGATGTGCGTGTCCCGTTGTTCAATACCTGCAGTTTACCTTAAAGACAGATCCCATACATTATGACAATACAATAAGCTAACAGAATTACCAAGCAAGCAGTAGTAATAATAAAAATAATCATTCAGCAACTTCTAAATAAGTTGCTAACAGAATTAAAGAATAGATCTCTTGGGATGTCCTTGTTATTCGTCCATAGTTATCTTGCAAACCATGGCTCGAATTCACAAGGTGCGCAGTATATAAAAAGAATACCACAACATAAGAATAAATCCACTAGCATATGACAATGCATACCTATCCTATATGCAATCCCCGCACACCTCACCACATACTTTTATCAAGTTTAAGCACATAGGAGCGAAACCGCTCTGATACCACTCTGTGACGCCCCGAAAATCTGAAACCATTTTCGGGACGTCACCGCCGTATTAACTGTTCTAAACTGTCAATTACTCAGCTTAGACAGTCAATACAAGGCTAGATACAAGTACAAAGAAATAACTGTAGCAAGAAAAACTATCATAAGCAGTGAGCAATCCCAGGAACATCACATTGCATATCCGGGCTACAAGCCCTGAATAAATTATCGACATGCTTACAATTTCCATACCAGAAATTAACACATAATAAAATTCAAGTGCTTCAACAATCACCTCGATGAACGACAACTAACTCTACATCAATTAACCGATACATGTGTATAAAATATATTCCAATTAAATAAAAACATAAAGATGCACCCTAGCTAGTTCGCTCAGTCCATACCCCCATCATCATGTTCTGCGCCGTCCGTAGAAAGATCTATAAAACAACCAAACAACGACAAGGTTTCAGCACAACATATCGTTGTACTGGCAAGGAATAGAAGTAGCATATCATAAAGAATCTATAGCAACAGTTAATAACAATAATTATAGACATAAAGTAAATTCTGGGCATATTCCTCGAGTCATATACAACATGATCATATCCATAATCCATTAGTTACCAATATCACCTCTCGCCCTGCATATATGTCAAATATGAAACCAATCCAGTGCACCATAATCCAATAATCAAGTATATGTCAGATAAAACCAATCCAACGCACAATAATCCATCAGTCAAATTATATGTCAGATGAAGCCAATCCAATGCACCATAATCCATTAATCAAATAATATGTCAGATGAAACCAATCCAGTGCACCATAATCCATTAATCAAATATGAAACCAATCCAGTGCACCATAATCCATTAATCAAATATGAAACCAATCCAATGTCCATAATCCATTAGTCAAATTATATGTCAGATGAAACCAATCCAATGCACCATAATCCATTAACCAAATAATATCATCTCTCGCCATGCAGAGGACTCTATAACTACTAACACCGGCATCCTAGACTAGTTTTCAACTGTCTAGGGTTATAGACACATACAGGCTTATCTCGCCATGCAGAGGACTCTATAACTACCAACACCGGTGTCCCAGACAGTGCTCCAACTGCCTAGGGTTATAGACACATACATGCTCTACCCGTAGGAGGGACAATTACCCTCATCCGATATCCGAAATTCCATATACCATGTGGCTCATGCATTGGTTTCATAAGACGTATAATTTACCAAAACCAAACCATAAATTGAACACATCATAAGAGTTGTCAAGTATCATAAAAAATGTCTTGAAATACACCACATAAAAAATGTCTTGAAATACACCAATCTCAACATAACAGTAAATATTCTCTAAGTCATAGCGCAAGGAACCCGTCCACCCTGTATTCCTTAAGATTCTAAGGTTTGACATAGTTGTTAAAGCATCATATGATTCGCGAGAACACTTAGATTCATCTAAGGCATAATAATTCAAGCTCGTCTAAGGCATCATACAATTCGTGTGGAACACTTAAATACGTCTAGGTTATCTAGAAATAGGTTTTAAGCATTCCTAGGAATAATATTCCTAATCATCTAGATTCACATTGTGTAACATCTCCACTTATCTCTTTATGCAATTATGCTATTCTAACCCTTGCCTTTATTATAAATCTTCAAAGCTTCCTTTGTTCGTCTTCAAAATTCCAAGATTTCATGAGCGATCCCTATACAAAAATATTATCATGAGAATTTAAATAATCCTAACAACACCAACACATTCATCTCCTCCTATCTCCAATTCAACCATCCAACACTTCCCATTCTATGTTTATCAACATAGAATTAGGTAACTCCGAAATAATTCGACAAAGCCAAATAATAAAGACTAATACAATACTCAACATAATATTCTAAAATTTAAGCATAGCCAAAACATCAAAATAACTCATGCTTTCCAAATACACAATAGTCCACAGGTTCACAAGGTACATAATTTCAAGGCAACATAGCGATAGCACTTGATTCCCAAATTCAAGATCTTTAAACACTTAAACAAATAATAGTCATCCCTCCATTTCTCAATTACACATTTAACTTTAATCACATTAGTACTATCAAGTTCTCAATCATCAACATAACATCAAGCAAGAGTATATTTTAATTTTAAAGCCAACATTTCTTAAAAGCTAGCAAACTCAATTTTAATTTGTACACATAATATAGGACAAAACCATTACAACCCTTACACTAGCAAACCATAAATCTTGAGAATTCAAATCCACATAATTTTATCATAACTTCCATATACAAGAATCAAAAATCAACATTTCACTCATTCAAAGTAAACTCAATCCTCCAATCGATTAAGTAATCTAATATAAACTTCAAATTCAATAATTAAAATCTCCATTTCAAGGTTTACCAACCAATTTAACAATATAACATTAGAAGGCAAGCTCCAATAATCACCAACTAACATATAAACAAGAAATCCCCAAATCAACAACTACCCAATCAATACTCCAATTCCTCAAATATTTTAACATATAACCAACAATTTCAACATTGAAACCAAGAACAAGAACAAAAACACTTCAACACCACCACCACACTGTCAACACCGCCACACCACCGCCGTACAGCCGCCACACCCCCACGCCGGCGAATCGTCGGCGCCACCACAGCAGCAGCGGTCGTCGCCGCTGCTCCCTTCCACAGCGCGCCTGTGCGCGCTGTCACCACCACCGGTTCGCCGCCGCCGCCCAACCACCGGAGCAGCAGCGGAAGCAACACCACCGCCGCCGGCCATGGCAGCGCAACGCGCTGCCCACCACAGCGCGCCACCGGCTGGAGGCAGCGCCTCTAGCCCTCCTCCGTGCCCGGACGCCACCATCGTTGCCTCTCTCTCCCTCTCCCTCACACCACCATCACACCGTCACCATCACCGCTCCTCCACCCCAAACTTCCGACAGAAAAAGAATAGAGGAAGAAGAATGGAAAAGAAGGGACCCATACCTTGATTCACTCATCTTCATCCTCAAGCTTAAGATGGCAGCCCTTCTTCCTCCCCAAAATCGCGATTGGAGCATCCAAAGAAAATCCCTAATTTTTGCTCTTGAAGTGGTGACGGGAATGAGAATTGGGGAAATGAGAATGAGATCCCCAATTTAAGTCAAATGACCTATTAGCAATTCAATAATTGCACCTTAACCCCTCCACAATTCCAATACTATAATTCTTTCGTATGGGTTGGACTTGTCTTGGGTTCTCTTGCTCTTCATAATTATCGTTGGGCTTCTACCATAATTCCCACAACATCATTTTTATGTAATTGAGCCCAATTTAAATAATTAATCATAATTAATTAATTTAATTATGAAATAATTGTCCGGGATGTTACACAAGATTCCAATCTCAGCCCATATGACGGATTCAGAATTTGTGGGATTGGAAGAGTTCTTAACCAGATGGGACTCAACCAGAGAAGACATAACATCATCTACAAGGTAAGTGCAAGTGAGTTTGCAATTCCTATGTAACTAACTTGTAATGTTATGGATATGCAATTAATTCCTAAAGAAGAAATTCTTGAGGAATTAAGCAGAATGAATGAGGAAATTGCCATTACTATGAAATGGATCCACATAGGAGCCATCAAAGTAGTAATTAAAGCAACCTTCAAAGAAGGTATTGATTCTGAATTACATATATCAGTCACTGATAGAAGGATCAATAACCTTAGAGATGGTCTTCTTGGGACTATGGTAGGAAATTTATATGCAGGGAAGCTAATGTTTGACATTCACCCCAGAATCTCATATAACCCAGCCGACCAAGATTTTAGCAGAGTGCTAACCCTTCATCAAGATTTCAAAAGAAAAGATCTGATGAAAGAATGGAATAGACCATATTCTATAACTTATAGAATCTCTTATGCACTTTCCAATAGTCATCATTCTGACTTATTTCTTAGGAAATAGTATATAGAAATTCCTTGAATTTTCAAGGAATTCGCCAAAGTCATGACTCCAAATCATACCCAGATTCCAAGGTTAGGAGGAGTAGACATACAAATAAGAGATCATCCAATTCTAGACAGGTCAACGAGTGCTAGGATTGAATATGCAAGCCACATGTCTTTTTCGGAAGACAGAATTATGGCATATAAAGGAAAGGAGTTCATCAAAGATCTAACTCCTCAATCCATTGGGGTAGATAATATAAAGATTAAATGCCCTGAAGGATGGAAAGAAATACGAGTAATATTTGACATCACTGAAAAGATTAACCGTTTTCCATGTAATGACTTATACTACTTGCAGCAGCCATCAATTGGAACCTACGAAGGAACAATTGAAATTGCAGGACACGAGATCAGAGTCTTAGGCACCGCCGGAAAAGACAATGGGGTTATGATTTTGGGATTAAATTTTCTCGAAAATCATAAACCATGGGTAAGAAATGATAATGGTATAGAATTTAATCTGAAGGGTCACACCATCAGAATTAAATGACAAGTCCATTTTCCATTTATATCTCAGTAGGGATAATATATGAACAATATAAGTCAGGATATTTTGCAGCTTATATTGATTCAGGATCAGGTATTTGCACGGCAAAACCAGGAGTTTTCCCTAGCGAAGCGATGGAATCATTACCCATTATTGCAGGAAGAGATTTTTCCCAAAAAATCTTAGTACTAAATAAGGATATTCGACAGACCAATATTATGATCGGATGCGCATTCGGTACACCTTGGTATAAGGTAAAAACGCCGCCTATTTACTTTCATGATACAAGAGCGGATATTTTGTTAGGGAATAATTTCATACAATCCTTTATAAAATATGTTCAAGATAACAAAAGAAATTTGTTGATATTTACCACAAGTTGTGGAAATGAGATACAGTTGTTGCGCAGAGAAAAGGCATTCAACAAGTTAATGCCTATATATTTCGCAGCAAACGTGGTGATAATGATGCCAAACTAACCCATCCAAAAATATATGATAAAAGAAAGTTTGGTAAGGCTTTGTTGTCTTTTAGACAGCAAGGATTCGATGAAGCTTCTATTGAGGAAATTATAAACCTCAAAGAAGCAATGCAGAAAATGAAGTCATTAAATATAACTTCATTAGACATTGATGGGGAAACTAAATTGTCACTCGAAAATGTCAAAAGACTTATTCAGAGAAACTTTAACGAGGATCCTCTGGCATGGTGGGATAAAAACAAGATCGAAGCTACTCTACAGGTAAAAGAACAATATAAATATGAGTATGTTCGATACAAACCCATCTTAATAAATATGCAGGATAGGAAAGATATGCAGCAAATTATCAAGGAGCATATCGATCTTAAACTCATCGAGTCTGGAGTCTCAGCATATAGTAGCCCTGTATTCTTGGTAAGAAATCATGGTGAAATAAAAAGAGGTAAACCCAGGTTGGTAATAAACTATCAAGGTATTAATAAAATAATACAGTTTGATGGTTATTACATTCCGAGTAGAGAACACTTAATTGATTGCATCAAAGGTGCAAAAGTGTTTTATAAATTTGATTGCAAATCTGGTTTCTATTAGATTGAGATGGAGAATGAGTCGAAGAAATTCACAGCATTCTCCACCCCACAAGGGCAATATATTTGGAATGTTATGCCAATGGGGCTTTCTAATGCCCCTCAGATATTCCAAAGAAATATGGATAATCTATTTAAGGATTATCTAGAGTTTATGTTCGTCTACATAGATGACATTCTGATTGCATCTCGAAATATTAAAGAGCATATTAAACATCTTTAAATATTTTCTGATGCATGTCACAGGGAATGCCTAGTTCTCTCTAAGAAAAAGGCTACAATCGCTGCTAATAAAATTGAATTCTTAGGAGTTCAAATTGATGAAGCAGGAATAGAGTTACAGGAACACATTGTGGAGAAAATCCACAATTTTCCTGACATATTAAAGGACAAGAAACAACTTCAGAGTTTCTTGGGAGTTGTAAATTTTGCAGGTATGTTTATAAAAGACCTTGCAAAATATAGAAAGGATTTTAGACCACTTCTGAAAGAGACTGAAAGCTCTAGATGGAAATGGGAAGAAATCCATACAAAGAGAATTCGCGAACTAAAGCAAGTCTGTAATAGCTTGCCAAAACTCGCGATACCTCAAGATGAGGATGAGCTGGTAGTCTACACAGACGCGAATGATTTTCGATGGGCAGGAGTCCCCATGAGAAAAACAACTACGGGTCAAGAACCTTGTAGATACACAGGAGGGTTGTTCACTCAACAACAAGCCAAACTTTGGCATATTAACGAGAAGGAATTCTTTGCAGTATGGAAAACATTCAAAAAATGGCCTTTATTCTTACTTGCAAAGAAATTTGTATTAAAAGTTGATAATACTAATGTTAGGGCTTTTTTCAAGAATAAACTTGAATAAAAAATTGAAAAAGCTCGTATTATCAGATGGCAAGCTGAATGTCAATATTATACATATGATATTGATGTTATAAAATCTCATGAAAATGTTCTTGCAGATTTCTTGACGAGAGATGGAAGCATTTGAAGCTGATTCCATCATTACGAGATTCAGGCACCTCAGAGAAAACCTAGAGGAGCTGAAACTTTTGACAAAATTTCATTAACACGAGTATTTTTCAATAAAATATATCAGGATTGAATTTATTAAAATGAAAAGAGTTATGATTCGTGGGAAAGGGGTTTAAGAATATATCAAGGTTGTTACTTTTTTATTACTCAGGTGGGGTGCTTTAATTTCAAATGGCGCTGCAGTCCTCTCATGTCATGAAACTTTTGACAAGTCTCATGGTACAACCGGGATAGATTGACCTTCAGCCTGTCACACTGAGGGTCCCCGGCATATGTGCCATGATACTTCTCATGATTTCATGTCATAAGATTACCTACCATGAAACTTTCGGCAGATTCCCACTACATGAGTATTTTCTGAAAAATCACATTTTTTATTTACTCGTGTTAAGAAACTGTGCCCCCGAAAGCGCACGGAGTCAAAAATTCCAGTATTTATAGTAAGTACCGGATCGTTCACTGGAGGATGTGCGATGGAAGCAGGGCCCACGCCGTTTACTAAGATTTTCCACTCGGTTACTCGATTCGAGTTTGTGAAATGACTAACAACTACTTGACAGAATTTAAATTAGATTATGAAAGCAATTAAAATAAAGCAGATAAAATTATTCTAGAAAGCGAATTAATATTTAATCTAAGAAAGCAATAAAATTATTCTAGGAAAGCGGTTAAAATTATCTACGAAAGCAGATTTAAATTGAGACAGAAGGGACAGGGAGTAAATAATAAAGATTGGACAAGATTCAGATGAAACACAATTAAACTTCCATTTTGTTACACAGATCTTTGTTTGGGATAATTCATCAGTTAGCTAACTCTCATGCTCTCTATACCATGTTCCCTTTAACAGACAGGTACTTACAGTAAGAGTTTACATGCTCTTAAGAAGACAAATTCTAAGATACCACAGACTCACAAATGCCCTCACATGGCCATGCTGGGGCATATTATTCATCTGTGGTGGACAAGCAACACCTGACAAATCATTCATTGAAGTGTCAAGTACTCCCATCATTCCCCCATGTCACGCCCAAAGATTCTAATCAAGCCCTGAACTATCCCTTAACTCTCAGTCCTAGTAGCAGTTACACAACTCTCAATACAACCGAGTGACCTCTAACGAAAGCATTTAAAAGAAAGCGGTAAAGAAAGCATTTAAAATCCTATCACTCGGAGGTTTTTGAAAGTCTGACCCTGGTAGTAAAAGAAAGCCCCCAATCAGAATGATCGGATGTGGATCAAGAATTCCCTATTCTCGGTGAACCGCTCGCAGTGTTCACTTCCCGTCGGGTGGTTATGAGATACAAACTAATGAAACGAACTAATAAATTAATTCGTTCCGGATGCACTCACTCAGGACTCAAAAATAGGCTTTGGCAGAAGAGGATAGCAGTTGAAAGAATACTCAACCCTACCTTAGAAAATAACCAAGGCCCGAATGTTGTTCCTCTAGTATTATCTATCACACCTTATCGGAATCCAAGTGGGATCTGACCCAGTGCAATATTTAATATAAGATTTCCAACAAACAGCAATTTTGGAAAATAATAAATCTGAAAATCATTCCCTATCAGGTACTAGACTCTCAACTAAAACACAGATCCTTTCAGTCTAGCTGAGACCTAATCGTTGACTCTGCTTCTAATTTCCCAAAATCAACCCCCAGTCGGATATGAATTAGTCATAACTGTCGAATTTATCCCTTACTCAGATCCGGATTTTATAAAGGAATTTTTGTTGGAAATTTATTATGAGACATCTGATTAAAATCAAGACTCCTGTGTCCAAGGGAAGGATCCCAAAATAATATTGACCACAATATCTACATAATAATATCATGCATAAAGTTATAGAGAAGTGTAAAATTAAATAACCCAAAATATAAGGTGGGTTTAGACAGAAGTTGGAACACAAAGATGAAATAGCCGGAGATGAGAAGAATTTATTTGGCTAAAAAGAGTGCCAGAAATAACTGGGGTGATCTGGACTGCAAACATCTGCTGTCCAGTTCCCAATTATTCCAGATGGGAAGATTTTTAGACAAAAAGGAATTCCAAGTGACGGTGACCGCCGTCATTCAGCTCCCTTTTGTCTGTGAATGGAAGAAAAACCCACATATTTTCTTGTTGTAATACTTCTCAAATAATGTTGGTCGACATCATTTAATAATACTATAACTTGAATTCAGGTTTTGAAATTAAGATAAAGAGAATAAAACTGTATCCGGATAGGAGTCAGCTGAGCAGCTATTATAATCCCGGATGGACGAACCGCCAAGGCTTCCACCGGCCACTATCCAGACCATGCAAAATAACATTTAATAATTAATATACAGACCACGAGCTAGTTATCCGTGTGGGAATACCCGCCAACATTAATCTGATATATTCCTTATTAGATGTTTCACACATTACGGGAAAAGACAAAATAAATAAAAGAAAAATATTTTTGGGTCATCTTGCATGAGAGACATTGGTTTCTCATGCAAGGGTATGGAATTAAATCCCTAATTACTCTTCATGTCTAAATAATCACTCATTCCATAATTAATTAATTAATTACAGTCCGGATTATATACTTAGATCATTAGAGTTTAATCATTTGTAGAAGAATCTTTTAATGGGAAATTGAACAAAGTTCTTTATATCAAATTAATCATGGGTTGAGATCATTGGATTTCAACCTCAAAATATTAATACAAAGGTTCAATTAATTAATGGAGTGAGATGAAGAATAAAAATTTGGCAGAAAGGTGCCACTTTGTCGCGGAATAGAGTTTGTGTCGCGGAGCATGGTTCCGCGACAAGGTTTCGCGACAAAGGGGTGGGAAATAAGAGAAATGGATATTTTGAAAATTAGGGTTTGCTTTGTCGCTTAAGCAAAAATTTTGTCGCGGAACATGGTTCCGCGACAAAGAGGCATAGCGACAAAGAGGGTTGAAAATTGGTAAGGACATAATTCCTGGTCGCGGAACAAGGATTTTGTCGCGGTACGTGGTTTCGCGACAAAGGTTCCGCGCCAGAGTCCTCCCAGAATAAAATTACAAGTATTTGGGTCCTTGGTCGCTAATCAAGGATTTTGTCGCGGAACGTGGTTCCGCGACAAGAGTTGCATCGCGACCAAGGGGTTTCAAAATTAATGGCAAGGCATAATTTTCTGTCTCGGAATAAAATTTTGTCGTGGAACGTGGTTCCGCGACAAGGGTAGTCCGCGACAAAAGCCATGCAGACAAAATGCAAGAATTTGGTCCTTTGTCGCTAAACATGGGTTTTGTCGCGGAACGTGGTTCCGCGACAAGGTGCATGGCGACAAAGGGTTTTAAAAATATTTTATATAAAAATTTCGGCAGCATAACGCCTAATATTGCATTACAGGGGTGTGCGTTGTGATCCGTGGGATCACAACGGGAAAATTACATTGCAACCCGTGGGGTTACAATGTGATGCAATACAATATAGGAATATGCAATTTTTATATAAATATGCATGAACACTTTAACACTAGCCCTTTTAGATCTAATGCACAAGAAAGAGAAAAATTAAAGTAAGAAAAATACCTAAGACTAAAAAGAACACAAACAGTAAAATAAAAAAATAGAATAAAAATAGAAGAAAACTAAAACTAGTGCAATAAGCAAGAATGCAAACACACTATGCTAACACTAAAAGTAAAAATAAAATAAAATAAAATAAAGCCTACATTAAATCTATCAAGGGTAGGTATCAAATGTTTATGCATTTTATTAAATAAGGAAAGCAATAAATCCTAACTACAACACCAAAACATGGTTCAAAATACACCCATTAATTAAGTGTTTGAAACCCATAAACTACAAAATATAAAACTGGAAAATTAAATGAACACTAGCTACACTTATTTATTACAAAGCATAAATTAAAGCTAAGCTAAAGTCTATTTCTACATGGCATGAAAATAAGTTAAACTACATCTACCTACACTAATTTTGGAGAGCACAGTGGTGCCTCCAAAACAGTAAACTAAACTAAAGTGTAGCTAGGTTACTGTTCAAGGGGGTGGGAGGATATATTTATAGAGGTGGAAAATTAGCCCTAGGCCCATTAGGCCCATTGTGTCGCTAAACAATTATGCCTTGTCGCGGAACAAATTCTGCTTCAGGACACACTTTTTAGCTCCAGGATGGCGCCCAGGAGGGGCCGGGAGTTGAAGTCCCAGGAGGAAAAGACAAATTGTTTCCACCTGCAGGACTTGAGGTCCTGGGAGCTTCCCATCAATTTGGCATGTGGGGATTTAATGAGTGAGTGGGTCACGTGAGGGGCTGTCTCGGAGGCTGTCTCTGGCGCGGAGAGCATGTCTCTGGGCGCGATCCACTTTGTCGCGGAACATGGTTCCGCGACAAAGTTTTGTGCTTGATTCTCCTCTCACAGTCTCGGAATAATTCTTGGGCGCGGAGCATTTTTTTGGGCGCGGAGCATTTGTCGCGCTGTACACCTTCCGCGACAAATGTGTATTTTTTTCTCTCTCTCTCTTTATTTTCTTTCCCAGTCTGTCTCGATCCCATCTCTCTTTCTTCCCTCTTATTTCCTTCTTCCTTGATTTCTGAAATTGGTGTTGAGGTTGGAGTATTGGTGGCCGGCGGCGGATTTGGAGGGCGACGGCGGAGGGAGCGAAGGTGGGTGGTGGTGCGGCGGCGAGATGTTGGTGTGGCGGATGGTTGAGGGGCTGTGGCGATGGGATCTCGCCGGAGTAGTGGTTATTTGGATTAAATGGGTGGTGGTGCGAGTTTGAGGGGTGGCCGGAGGCGGCGCTCGAACGGAGCTTGACGGAGGGGCGGAAGCTCGGATGGTGGCGACGCGGCGGTGAGAGGGCAGCCGGAAGTGGTGGAGGATTTTGGGGATGTGGGTGTTGGTGGTTCGCCGGAGGGGTGTTGGTGTGGCGGATGAAGGGCGCGGCGGCTGTTCGGCGAGATGAAGAGGATGAAGATGGGCGGCGGATCTGGAGTATTTTGGCCGGAGAAGATGAGGTGGTGGCCGGAGCATGGTGGCTGTGTTGTGAGGGCAAGGAGCCTCGGTTGGAATGAGAGAGGTGGGTGCGGACGGAGGAGGCTGGCCGCCGGAGTTGGTGGAGAGGGGTGGCCGGAGATGTTGCCGGCGGCGGTGGCGGCGCCGCCGGCAATAAAGGGGTGATTAGGGTTAGGGTTTGGTTTTGTGTAGGGTTGGGCTTGGGTTTTTGGTTTGGGCCTGGTTTGATTGGGCTATGGGTTGTTGATGGGCTTTAGGTTGGTGTTTGGGCCTATGGGGATTGAATTAATGTAATGGGCTAAGGAAATTGCACTGGGCTTACAGGTTTTGGACTATGGACCGGATCAATTTGGACTGGACCGAATTACTTAAAACCTGCAATTAATTTAAATTAACAGTAATTAGTGGACCATTTAATTTAATTAAGGCAAAAACAGTAATAGAAATAAATAAACATAAAAATTAAAAATATATACATCAAAATATAAAATAATATAAATATAATATTTTTTTTTTCCACTTGATTATTTGGCTAGGGATTCGTTTAATGGACCCGTGTTCCACCGAACAAATATTACTAGACCATAATTATCAAATGTGGGATTTTTAGTATTTTATCATGTTTTTGGGTTTTTTTAACATAAATGTAATAGAAATAACAATATTTTTGTATTTTTCAATACCAGCTTATTATTTATACAAACTTGCATAAATCTGTTAAATTCAACTGCTTTCTTATGTAAATAAGACCGGAATGCGATCAAATGTCCGTATTAGACACGGAAATAGATTGAAAATAATGGTCAATTTTGGCCATTATCAACATCCTCACATTTAATACTGATCGTCCCCGAGCAGTCAGAGTCAATGTTCCTAAGAACACGGACTCTACATATTCAATCTATTTTCGTGGCTTCAAAAACATCATTCTTTTTAGATTGGGATAAGACAATCAAAAACTACAGGTATTAAATTCTCTTGATTGCAGTGTTTAATGAAATGATATTTCTCACTTAATCAGGCCTACAAATCAGTCATTATTGATAATTTTTCATGAACATCATGTTTAGAAAAATTCATTGATTTAATTATAGAATTAAAGTATGACATGAACATAATTAAAAGCAGAGCCTCACATATAGTAGAGACGGAAATTTCACTCACTCTCAAAAAGGGGTTTTATCAATGAGCACTAATAATCAAATTTAATTAAATTCTCCCATAAGCTTGCAATTGGACCAACTCGCCACCGGCTCATTTCTTCAAATCGAGATCATGAGGTCTTATTTAAGGGTTATAATGGGGCATACGGTTGTAACATTTGGTAAGAAAGGGAATTATTGGGCTAAGAAGTGACAAGAATTAATTCTATCATAACTTGGCATATTTATTTAAAATTTATGATCATCAATTTACTTCTCTCTTTCTTTTGCTTTTCTTTTCACATTGCATGACATTAGACTATGTCTAATTTGCTTTGTCATTTGCAATTTATTTGATGTTGAAAAGAGTTCAACAGTTTTCTTCTTCTTCTTTTTTTTTTTTTTTTGTGTTGAATGGAACTCAACAATTTTCTTCTTCTTCTTTTTCTCTTTTTTTTTTTTTTTTTTTTGAATCGGTTTATCGAATACCGATTTGATGACTTGATGATCATAAATTTAATGCCTTGATAAAATTCATTCTTACACACTTGGGTTTGAATTTTTTGGTCTTTTTAGAAGGCTTGGAATAATATAGAGGGCTTCAAAGAAAAATTAGGCTTAAAGGCTCAAGTTGGTTTATCCTAAAGGGAAAATATTTTTGGGTTTGGAATTCAAACGAAGGCCAAAATTTGGGTTTTTCTAAGTGCCTCGATCATATGCTCGATTTTTGGAATATGACATGGTCTTGAATCGGTCCCAATCGCAAGTTCTAGTGTCCTTTAACTAAAATGATTTTCACACATCAAAGAAAAGAATGAGTAAAAATGACTCATGGCTCAAATCTCACATGGAATGGTTCATTCATGTCATACAATATTCTTAAATATAATCTTTGAAAAATTCTTGCAATCTATTCAATTAAATTCTCAACATGAGGACTCATTACCCAACAAGATGATGATATCATTAAATTTTTATAGCTCAAAACCTCAAAAATTCATATCATGCATGTCTTCAATTATATTATCCCAATTTAAAAGTTTGAAAATTTAATCATGAACCAAAATCTCATATGCGAACTTAAACAGAGTTATGCATGCTTTGCACTGGGTATATATAAAATAATAAAAATAAACAAAAAAGAAAAGTTTTTTTTTTTTTTTTTTTTTGAAGTGAAGAATCAACATCCTCACGTTTTGAGTCTTGCTCGAAATGTGAGTAAATCAATTCCTACTTAAACGAATTATCAAAATCAACAAAAAAATAAAAGAGGAGGGAGGGAGGGAGAAAATATTAACATAAAAGATAGAAAAACCATTCCGATAGCCTTTTTCGTCAAACCAATTAAATGTTCAACGATTTGGCTATGTGTGATCGTTTGGTTCATCGAGCAAGGCAATTGTTCGATGCCCAATACTTAGAAAAATTCTGATTTTCATCAAAATTGTTCAATCACATTTTTTAATTTTATAACATTTAATCTACTATATTTGCTTGCATAAATTAGGTTGGATTAATTCTGTTCTTATAAATGTTATTCCGGATTTTAAATTGCTTTAAATTCCAGGAATACTTTCAACTAATCACAGAATCAATCCAACCGGGAACCTGTTTTGGAGCTTTAATTTTCTTTTTGGTGATTCCACAAATTCCTGCAAAGCAAACACAGAAGAAGTTATCGGGTTTTCTCAAAAATATCAACATCCTCACATTTAGAGTCTTAGTACTCTAAATGTGATTCAATTGACTAACACCCAAATTATTTAATAATATGCACAAGAGATATAAATATAAATATAGATATATGTATACATATAATTTTGACTTGCAGAAATTTAGGTTGGATTAATTCCGTCCTTGCGAAAATTATTCCGGATTTTAAATTTCTTTGAATCCCGGATATAATCTTCGGTCAATTACAGAACTAATCCAACCGGGAACCTCTTTAGATGCTCAGTCGGGACAGGGGCGACGGGAAGTGAGATGATGGTCGTGGCTTGTCCGATGGTGGTGAGCAATTGGTAGTCCGAAGATCTGCTGCTCCATTTGTTGTTTCACCAGTGATGAGGGTTTCCTCAGCGCAGTGGTGGTGTTGAGGTGGATGAGCGATGGAGCAGCGGTTGAGCTTCGTGGTCCGGATGTGGTGGAGATGACAAACACGTGAGTCTCACGTGTTGTGCAATTTACAATTGCCAATTAGTGTAGCTCCACTGCTACACTTCTCCATTTCTTTGATTTCTCATTTAATTAACCTAGATTTTGCAATTGGCGAAGTGTAATTAAACGAGAAATCAAATTAGTGTAGCCCCAATGCTACACTTCCACATTTAACTCCTTATACCAATTTCGATGGTTCCATGATTCCTGCAAGCAAAAATACCCAATTGGTTAGGTTTTCCCCTCAAATCAACATCCTCACATTTAGAGTCTTAGTACTCTAAATGTTTAATTGATTTGAGGGTACTTCTCTGTTCTGAAATAAATGCATTAAACTATCACTAAACTAACTATGAGTAATCAGGAGTGTAATTCTCTTAATAAACGACGCTGCATCCTCCCCGGCAACGGCGCCATGAAACTTTTGACAAAATTTCATTAACACGAGTATTTTTCAATAAAATATATCAGGATTGAATTTATTAAAATGAAAAGAGTTATGATTCGTGGGAAAGGGGTTTAAGAATATATCAAGGTTGTTACTTTTTTATTACTCAGGTGGGGTGCTTTAATTTCAAATGGCGCTGCAGTCCTCTCATGTCATGAAACTTTTGACAAGTCTCATGGTACAACCGGGATAGATTGACCTTCAGCCTGTCACACTGAGGGTCCCCGGCATATGTGCCATGATACTTCTCATGATTTCATGTCATAAGATTACCTACCATGAAACTTTCGGCAGATTCCCACTACATGAGTATTTTCTGAAAAATCACATTTTTTATTTACTCGTGTTAAGAAACTGTGCCCCCGAAAGCGCACGGAGTCAAAAATTCCAGTATTTATAGTAAGTACCGGATCGTTCACTGGAGGATGTGCGATGGAAGCAGGGCCCACGCCGTTTACTAAGATTTTCCACTCGGTTACTCGATTCGAGTTTGTGAAATGACTAACAACTACTTGACAGAATTTAAATTAGATTATGAAAGCAATTAAAATAAAGCAGATAAAATTATTCTAGAAAGCGAATTAATATTTAATCTAAGAAAGCAATAAAATTATTCTAGGAAAGCGGTTAAAATTATCTACGAAAGCAGATTTAAATTGAGACAGAAGGGACAGGGAGTAAATAATAAAGATTGGACAAGATTCAGATGAAACACAATTAAACTTCCATTTTGTTACACAGATCTTTGTTTGGGATAATTCATCAGTTAGCTAACTCTCATGCTCTCTATACCATGTTCCCTTTAACAGACAGGTACTTACAGTAAGAGTTTACATGCTCTTAAGAAGACAAATTCTAAGATACCACAGACTCACAAATGCCCTCACATGGCCATGCTGGGGCATATTATTCATCTGTGGTGGACAAGCAACACCTGACAAATCATTCATTGAAGTGTCAAGTACTCCCATCATTCCCCCATGTCACGCCCAAAGATTCTAATCAAGCCCTGAACTATCCCTTAACTCTCAGTCCTAGTAGCAGTTACACAACTCTCAATACAACCGAGTGACCTCTAACGAAAGCATTTAAAAGAAAGCGGTAAAGAAAGCATTTAAAATCCTATCACTCGGAGGTTTTTGAAAGTCTGACCCTGGTAGTAAAAGAAAGCCCCCAATCAGAATGATCGGATGTGGATCAAGAATTCCCTATTCTCGGTGAACCGCTCGCAGTGTTCACTTCCCGTCGGGTGGTTATGAGATACAAACTAATGAAACGAACTAATAAATTAATTCGTTCCGGATGCACTCACTCAGGACTCAAAAATAGGCTTTGGCAGAAGAGGATAGCAGTTGAAAGAATACTCAACCCTACCTTAGAAAATAACCAAGGCCCGAATGTTGTTCCTCTAGTATTATCTATCACACCTTATCGGAATCCAGGTGGGATCTGACCCAGTGCAATATTTAATATAAGATTTCCAACAAACAGCAATTTTGGAAAATAATAAATCTGAAAATCATTCCCTATCAGGTACTAGACTCTCAACTAAAACACAGATCCTTTCAGTCTAGGTGAGACCTAATCGTTGACTCTGCTTCTAATTTCCCAAAATCAACCCCCAGTCGGATATGAATTAGTCATAACTGTCGAATTTATCCCTTACTCAGATCCGGATTTTATAAAGGAATTTTTGTTGGAAATTTATTATGAGACATCTGATTAAAATCAAGACTCCTGTGTCCAAGGGAAGGATCCCAAAATAATATTGACCACAATATCTACATAATAATATCATGCATAAAGTTATAGAGAAGTGTAAAATTAAATAACCCAAAATATAAGGTGGGTTTAGACAGAAGTTGGAACACAAAGATGAAATAGCCGGAGATGAGAAGAATTTATTTGGCTAAAAAGAGTGCCAGAAATAACTGGGGTGATCTGGACTGCAAACATCTGCTGTCCAGTTCCCAATTATTCCAGATGGGAAGATTTTTAGACAAAAAGGAATTCCAAGTGACGGTGACCGCCGTCATTCAGCTCCCTTTTGTCTGTGAATGGAAGAAAAACCCACATATTTTCTTGTTGTAATACTTCTCAAATAATGTTGGTCGACATCATTTAATAATACTATAACTTGAATTCAGGTTTTGAAATTAAGATAAAGAGAATAAAACTGTATCCGGATAGGAGTCAGCTGAGCAGCTATTATAATCCCGGATGGACGAACCGCCAAGGCTTCCACCGGCCACTATCCAGACCATGCAAAATAACATTTAATAATTAATATACAGACCACGAGCTAGTTATCCGTGTGGGAATACCCGCCAACATTAATCTGATATATTCCTTATTAGCTGTTTCACACATTACGGGAAAAGACAAAATAAATAAAAGAAAAATATTTTTGGGTCATCTTGCATGAGAGACATTGGTTTCTCATGCAAGGGTATGGAATTAAATCCCTAATTACTCTTCATGTCTAAATAATCACTCATTCCATAATTAATTAATTAATTACAGTCCGGATTATATACTTAGATCATTAGAGTTTAATCATTTGTAGAAGAATCTTTTAATGGGAAATTGAACAAAGTTCTTTATATCAAATTAATCATGGGTTGAGATCATTGGATTTCAACCTCAAAATATTAATACAAAGGTTCAATTAATTAATGGAGTGAGATGAAGAATAAAAATTTGGCAGAAAGGTGCCACTTTGTCGCGGAATAGAGTTTGTGTCGCGGAGCATGGTTCCGCGACAAGGTTTCGCGACAAAGGGGTGGGAAATAAGAGAAATGGATATTTTGAAAATTAGGGTTTGCTTTGTCGCTTAAGCAAAAATTTTGTCGCGGAACATGGTTCCGCGACAAAGAGGCATAGCGACAAAGAGGGTTGAAAATTGGTAAGGACATAATTCCTGGTCGCGGAACAAGGATTTTGTCGCGGTACGTGGTTTCGCGACAAAGGTTCCGCGCCAGAGTCCTCCCAGAATAAAATTACAAGTATTTGGGTCCTTGGTCGCTAATCAAGGATTTTGTCGCGGAACGTGGTTCCGCGACAAGAGTTGCATCGCGACCAAGGGGTTTCAAAATTAATGGCAAGGCATAATTTTCTGTCTCGGAATAAAATTTTGTCGCGGAACGTGGTTCCGACAAGGGTAGTCCGCGACAAAAGCCATGCAGACAAAATGCAAGAATTTGGTCCTTTGTCGCTAAACATGGGTTTTGTCGCGGAACGTGGTTCCGCGACAAGGTGCATGGCGACAAAGGGTTTTAAAAATATTTTATATAAAAATTTCGGCAGCATAACGCCTAATATTGCATTACAGGGGTGTGCGTTGTGATCCGTGGGATCACAACGGGAAAATTACATTGCAACCCGTGGGGTTACAATGTGATGCAATACAATATAGGAATATGCAATTTTTATATAAATATGCATGAACACTTTAACACTAGCCCTTTTAGATCTAATGCACAAGAAAGAGAAAAATTAAAGTAAGAAAAATACCTAAGACTAAAAAGAACACAAACAGTAAAATAAAAAAATAGAATAAAAATAGAAGAAAACTAAAACTAGTGCAATAAGCAAGAATGCAAACACACTATGCTAACACTAAAAGTAAAAATAAAATAAAATAAAATAAAGCCTACATTAAATCTATCAAGGGTAGGTATCAAATGTTTATGCATTTTATTAAATAAGGAAAGCAATAAATCCTAACTACAACACCAAAACATGGTTCAAAATACACCCATTAATTAAGTGTTTGAAACCCATAAACTACAAAATATAAAACTGGAAAATTAAATGAACACTAGCTACACTTATTTATTACAAAGCATAAATTAAAGCTAAGCTAAAGTCTATTTCTACATGGCATGAAAATAAGTTAAACTACATCTACCTACACTAATTTTGGAGAGCACAGTGGTGCCTCCAAAACAGTAAACTAAACTAAAGTGTAGCTAGGTTACTGTTCAAGGGGGTGGGAGGATATATTTATAGAGGTGGAAAATTAGCCCTAGGCCCATTAGGCCCATTGTGTCGCTAAACAATTATGCCTTGTCGCGGAACAAATTCTGCTTCAGGACACACTTTTTAGCTCCAGGATGGCGCCCAGGAGGGGCCGGGAGTTGAAGTCCCAGGAGGAAAAGACAAATTGTTTCCACCTGCAGGACTTGAGGTCCTGGGAGCTTCCCATCAATTTGGCATGTGGGGATTTAATGAGTGAGTGGGTCACGTGAGGGGCTGTCTCGGAGGCTGTCTCTGGCGCGGAGAGCATGTCTCTGGGCGCGATCCACTTTGTCGCGGAACATGGTTCCGCGACAAAGTTTTGTGCTTGATTCTCCTCTCACAGTCTCGGAATAATTCTTGGGCGCGGAGCATTTTTTTGGGCGCGGAGCATTTGTCGCGCTGTACACCTTCCGCGACAAATGTGTATTTTTTTCTCTCTCTCTTTATTTTCTTTCCCAGTCTGTCTCGATCCCATCTCTCTTTCTTCCCTCTTATTTCCTTCTTCCTTGATTTCTGAAATTGGTGTTGAGGTTGGAGTATTGGTGGCCGGCGGCGGATTTGGAGGGCGACGGCGGAGGGAGCGAAGGTGGGTGGTGGTGCGGCGGCGAGATGTTGGTGTGGCGGATGGTTGAGGGGCTGTGGCGATGGGATCTCGCCGGAGTAGTGGTTATTTGGATTAAATGGGTGGTGGTGCGAGTTTGAGGGGTGGCCGGAGGCGGCGCTCGAACGGAGCTTGACGGAGGGGCGGAAGCTCGGATGGTGGCGACGCGGCGGTGAGAGGGCAGCCGGAAGTGGTGGAGGATTTTGGGGATGTGGGTGTTGGTGGTTCGCCGGAGGGGTGTTGGTTGGCGGATGAAGGGCGCGGCGGCTGTTCGGCGAGATGAAGAGGATGAAGATGGGCGGCGGATCTGGAGTATTTTGGCCGGAGAAGATGAGGTGGTGGCCGGAGCATGGTGGCTGTGTTGTGAGGGCAAGGAGCCTCGGTTGGAATGAGAGAGGTGGGTGCGGACGGAGGAGGCTGGCCGCCGGAGTTGGTGGAGAGGGGTGGCCGGAGATGTTGCCGGCGGCGGTGGCGGCGCCGCCGGCAATAAAGGGGTGATTAGGGTTAGGGTTTGGTTTTGTGTAGGGTTGGGCTTGGGTTTTTGGTTTGGGCCTGGTTTGATTGGGCTATGGGTTGTTGATGGGCTTTAGGTTGGTGTTTGGGCCTATGGGGATTGAATTAATGTAATGGGCTAAGGAAATTGCACTGGGCTTACAGGTTTTGGACTATGGACTGGATCAATTTGGACTGGACCGAATTACTTAAAACCTGCAATTAATTTAAATTAACAGTAATTAGTGGACCATTTAATTTAATTAAGGCAAAAACAGTAATAGAAATAAATAAACATAAAAATTAAAAATATATACATCAAAATATAAAATAATATAAATATAATATTTTTTTTTTCCACTTGATTATTTGGCTAGGGATTCGTTTAATGGACCCGTGTTCCACCGAACAAATATTACTAGACCATAATTATCAAATGTGGGATTTTTAGTATTTTATCATGTTTTTGGGTTTTTTTAACATAAATGTAATAGAAATAACAATATTTTTGTATTTTTCAATACCAGCTTATTATTTATACAAACTTGCATAAATCTGTTAAATTCAACTGCTTTCTTATGTAAATAAGACCGGAATGCGATCAAATGTCCGTATTAGACACGGAAATAGATTGAAAATAATGGTCAATTTTGGCCATTATCAGGAGCTATCAAAGCATTTTGGACAGCTCGAGATCAATGCACGAGCAGCTGGCCAAATACAACAGAGCGATGTGGACATGGTCCGCAACAATATACGAGCCTCCTACATAGCAATGACAGCACTATGGGAAACAATATTAGAGCCAATCAGGAAAGCGTCAGCTTCCCTGGTAAACAAAGAGAAATGTGCCCAAAAAGCTAAAGTGGTCACATATGAAGAAGCAGATTCAAGCACTGCTTCAAATGAACCATTGTCGGATACCGAAAAAAATGTTGAGCAAGAGGAAAGTCACATTTCCGAAAGTTCAAGTCAACCCACTGCCTCTGGGGTAAAAGAGGAAGAAATTTACCTTAGGCCAATGACATGCACCTCTAAGGTTAATTCAGATGAGAAGGTCCTATCTACTGCCTGGCTGGACTACCAAGGAAAATGGGAACAATTGGTTTCCAAAAAGGGAATTAACCCCAGCAAAACAGTAATCGAGACATCCGGGAGATACAACAGGGTATGGATGCTCGAGGGATCGAAACCAGAAGAGGTTCGAAAGTGGTATGACTTTGGAGTATTAGCATCTTTTCATACTACATCACCAGGGTTTCCGGAAATCGAAAAACTTCCGGGATGGATAAGTAGTGCGGTGCACGAATCATGGCAGAACAACCCGCACCTGCAAAGAGGAGATATTCTGGAACTTAAGTTCATCTCAGCGGCACCAGAAATAGTCGGGAAAGGTTCTTATCCGGTCTTTCAATTTATTAAATTACAGAGACCTGATATGATTGCCTTCAACAGAGTTAAATCTATGGATGAGAAGGCACCATTAGTATCTTCAATCAGCGAAGATGAAATCTCCACCCGACGAGCATGGGGATTCTGGGTCTGTCTCACCGAGATGGAAAAGGTTAAATATCCGTTTAAAATATTCTCAAACAATTTAAATGGATCGTTCATGGTTAATTCTTTAACTGGGAAAAACACAGAGTTTGCGGAAACCTCTTTCGAAAAGAAGAGGTTACTCATCTGGGAAAACAAGTTGCCAGCAACCGAGTCTACCAGAAAGAAGGCATGCAACATGATGCATGTTGGCCAATGGGATAACCATATATGCCCATATTGTGCAGAACAGGAAAAACCCCTATTCGGTACAAAGATCCGGGTAACCCAGAAGAAATCCGGACCCGAACAGGACAAAGGGATGAAACGTCCGAAAAACTTTCACAAGCCAAAGTAAGAACAGCAGGATGTAAGAGAAAAAGAGGTGTCGGCAATACTTTATAATTGGAAGCCGACGAAGAAAGTTTAGAGTCGTTGGCAGTAAATGGCCGACAAAAGAAGGTGGAAAGTTGACAAAACAGATGCCACCCGAGGACAATAATACAGCAGGATAATAATGTAACCAGCTGGAATCCAAAGCAAGTGACGAACGCAGTGGCGTCACAATAAATTAAAGAGTGTTTGGGATCCGTGATTGAAGTCTGCGGACGCCTATAAATGAAGAAGTTTGAAGCAGATGGAAGACATTGAAAATCCTCCCAACTCTTCAAAATATTTGTAATATTTCTCTTTCTGCATATTTCCTTTCGAGTCTGTAAAAGTATGGGGTATTCCCCCAAGATTCTTGTATCCTCCATGAGGAACTAAGTGTCTGTCTTCTCCGTTAGGGGAAATTATGTTTGAATAATATTTTTAATATTTCTTCAGTAAAATCCAGACTTCTAAATATCCCAAAAATCCCGATAATATAGTTAAATTCCTTTATTCATATCTTGATACGTCCTAATGTAGGAAACGAAATATGACTGTGCTGTTTGTTGCTGAAGGAGCCAAGAATCGGTGAATCATCCGTCGTGGTTGCGTGGTTGGAGGAAGTCCGTAAAATCCCGGAGCTTAGGAAACCCGACAACAAGGCGGTCAAAGCCAAGGTATGAAATTTAGTGCTTAATTTAATTATCGGAAGCATGATGGGCTTTAATTGGACTATATTTGATGAAAAATATAAGATAGGGGTCAAAGTGTAATAGGGTAAAAGTTAAAGTCAACTGATGGGGTCAAAAGTATAATTAAGCAAAAGTTGGTAGGGTCAAGTATAATTTTAAAAGGTCTTGATGGCCTAAAATTGAACTAAAGTGGTTTGTTATGGCCTAAAATTCATAATCCAAGTTGTCATGGCCTAAAACCTGAAAGGCTTCCTTGTGATGGCCTATTTAGATAATTACCTCATATAAATAATCAAATTTGTAATACCAATGTCTAGTGATTAAATTGATTATTTATGTTTTGAAAATTCAATAAATATATACTTCCTCTGTTCTCATATAAATGCTCCATTTCTGCATTTCACGCAGTCCAAGACATATTTTTAAATATTTATAACTCAAATTGTACACAAGTAAAAATTATAAAAATTTGATATTATAAAACTACGTGATTAGACGAATCTAACAATATCTCATTTGACTATGTTTTATATTACAAAACTATGTTAAAAAATTTGATCAAAGTTACTCAATGAATAATTACTACTATGCAATGGGAGCATTTAAATGAGAACGGAGAAAGTAATCTAGTTTTCTGCAGCTTCTTCAAACATCCTCTTAATAAAATTATTATGTATGCCTAGCTAGAGTAGCCAAAAGAGCCGACGGTTCTGGTTGAAATTCGAACCGCTTATAAACCTTAACACTTAACAGGAACCGGCAGTATCTTTTTAAATCATGAATGACTGAATGTGCATGTCGGCTAACCGATGGTCATATGCTTTCTCCGAGGACAAAACTTAAACTATTTCTTTAACAAAACAAGTTTATTTATGTTTTTATTCAAATTAATGATCATTACATGATATTAAGTACTTCCTCCATTTTGTTTTAATTGCAACATGTAGAAATGTGACACTGTTCATATAAACACTTTGACTTAAAATTTTATCATAGTTATACAAGTTAAAATATAACCAAGTCATTCGTCACATCGTGTAGTTTTTTAATATCGAACTTTTTGAATTTTTACTTGTACCGAACTTGAGTTATTAATGGTTGAAAATGTGTATGGACTACGTGTTGGGTGGGTACGTAGCAATTATTTTAAAAAAAAAATAAAGAAGAAGAGAGAGAGAGAGAGAGAGGAAGTATATATTGTAAGATCATTACATGCAATTAACGAGTGATTATTTTTCAAATTTGAGGCATCTAATATGCGGTATGGTTATAATGCTGAATTTTAATATTAAGTATATGATGAATGTAACGTATCTTAAGGTTTTTGTGATGTTATGTGTAGGGGTGAAAGATCCACGGATAATTTTCACCCGATCCGATGCCGTATTCGATTATATTCGAATTCGAATTCGAATTTTTATATCCGGCGGATATTTGGTGGATACGGAACAGAATATGAGATTGTAAATATCCGCCCGTATCCGAAAAAATCCGAATATCATGCGGATATTATCAGTACTAGATTTTTTCGCCCGCTACGCACGGGTGTTAAAATAATATGACGATATAAAATGAGAATATAGTGTTTTTTTGAATTACATGATATTCAAAATCTTTTGCTTAAATAGTGGTTGAAATGCATGCAGCGAAAAATTTAAAAAAAAATAAAAGAGATAATAAGATGAATGAAAAAATTCAAACCCATGTGGAAATAATATAAAATAAAATATTTTTACTGTTAAAAAATTATATATATATATATATATATATAGTTTTCTTTCATATCTAAAATGATGAGAGCAAGTGGAAAATAAATACCCCTTAACTATTCAAAATTAGAAAAAATTACCCTATCCGTCCCACTAATTCTGTCTCACTTTCCTTTTTGGTCCGTCCCACTACAATTGTCACATTTCACTTTTTAAAAAAACTTATTAAGGTTCTAAAAAAATATTAGTTTTACTCCCTAATATGGTGTACATTTTCACTATTATCCCAAAAGTTTTTCTAAAAAAATATTATTTATACCTTTTTGTTATCTTTTCATAATTTAAAACTTATATTTTATGTAATGTATTTTAAATTTTTGTTGTGATTAATTTTTATGGACTAATCCATAATTTTATAAAATAAATTTTAATTATAATTGCGTTTTGATTGTCTGTTAATTTTTAGATATTATTTTTTTCGATAATATCTTTTCAATTTTTTCTTTTTCATATTGATTATGAAAAAAATTGGTAGTTAATATTTTCATTTAATTTAATTAAATTTTTATTATTTTTTAATTTATTATTATTATAAGCCTTAAAATCGAATTTATACTCCGATACCAAGTTTTTGGGGCATGTTTGGCACGGTGTATAGTATTAAGGTGTATTGTATTATTTAATGCAGATATTTTATACTACGATGTATTGTATTAAATTAATGTTATACAGTGTTTGGTGGCACAATGTATTATAATTATACAACGTTTGATGCTTATATTGTATTGTACTTGTATTATTTTTATGGTATTATTGAATTGTTTAAATTATTTAAATATTGCAATGTTTATATTTTCAAATATTTATGATTCATAGAAAATATATTATTTCAAAAATTAATTAATCTAATTATTTTCTTAATTAATTTAGATAAATTAATTAGTCAATGGGATGGGGAGTAGCTGTGTCTAAGGAATTCACAGAGCAGGGGAGTCTGGGGAAGGGGATAGGTCGGGATTAGAGGGAGAAAGAGAAAAATAGTGATGTACAGCCTAAACCCGCATTTCCTTGGGGATTAAATAATACATTGAAATCCGCATTAAAATTATACCTGTACAAACTTACAAATGCATCAAACATGGTTTGTATTATTCTTTTGCAAAAAAATAGTACTGTGAGGCATAATACACCCGGCCTTAGGGGTATACTCCTTATATTCTTTTACAGTACAAATTATTTTAAAAAAATTGTATAACAATTTACTCCAAATTTCATATACATTTTTATTTATACTGAAATAGATGAAGATGACTGGATTAAGGATATTATGTTTAATAATTAAACTATAATGTGTTTTAGTCTTTTTTTTTCCTTTTCTTTCTTTTCTTCTTTAAAAAGAAAAAAATATATGTAGAATTTGTTTAGAATGGTAAAGAATTTTGTAGGTTATTAGTCATTTTACTTTAATCAATATTTTTAGGGTCAATTTAATATTTACGCCATATTTTCAGTAAAATATTTTTATTTAAAATATAGTTATTATATTCCTTATACTGATATATGATTATATATTTTTTTAACATAAATTTGTAACCTAATTAAATTTATTTAATAATATTATAGTATTAATATTTTTAAAAATATTATGTATATAATCAAAAAATTTGTATATATATATATTTTTAATCAATTATATCTTTTTAAAATATATAGGAAGATTTTCTCGAGATTTCGTTACATTATTAATACATAGATTTATTTTCTAAATATAGGTTTTGATGATGTGTCCGATGACGTGGAATTAGTCAGCACATTTAGGTGTAAACTTAAGAGCCGTTGATGTAAAAATGAGCATATAATGACCGATTAACCCTTTAAAATTAAGAAGGATGAATGTTAAACTAATATGACGATATAAAATGAGAATATAGTGTTTTTTTGAATTACATGATATTCAAAATCTTTTGCTTAAATAGTGGTTGAAATGCATGCAATGAAAAATTAAAAGAAAAATAAAAGAGATAATAAGATAAATGAAGGAAATTCAAATCCATGTGAAAATAATATAAAATAAATTATTTTTACTGTTAAAAAATTATTATATATATAGTTTTCTTTCATATCTAAAATGATGAGAGCAAGTGAAAAATAAATACCCTTAACTATTCAAAATTAGAAAAAATTACTCCATTCGTCCCACTAATTCTGTCTCACTTTCCTTTATGGTCCGTCCCACTACATTTGTCACATTCACTTTTTAAAAAAACTTACCCCGTAAACATCAACTAAAACATCGCATCAACTAATTACTCCACTTTATCACAATAACCTATTATACCTAAAATACCATGTCCAAAAATTTTGGAAAGTGTTACCGGAACTGATTGAGTATATTTTGTATTATTAAGGTTCTAAAAAAATATTAGTTTTACTCCCTAATATGTTGTACATTTTTACTATTATCCCTAAAGTTTTTTTTTAAAAAAAAATATTATTTACACCTTTTTGTTATCTTTTCATCATTTACAACTTATATTTTATTATGTAATGTATTTTAAATTTTTATTGTGATTAATTTTTATGGACTAATCCATATTTATAAAATAAATTTTAATTATAATTGCGTTTTGATTATCTGTTAATTTTTAAATATTATTTTTGTCCATAATATCTTCTCAATTTTTTCTTTTCTATATTGATTATGAAAAAAATTTGGTAGTTAATATTTTCATTTAATTTAATTAAATTATTATTATTTTTAATTCATTATTATTATCAGCCTTAAAATCAAATTTATACTCCGATACCAAGCTTTTTGGGGCATGTTTGGCACGGTGTATAGTATTAAGGTGTATTGTATTATTGAATGCAGATGTATTGTACTATGATGTATTGTATTAAATTAATGTTATACAGTATTTGGTGGCACACTGTATTATAATTATACAGTGTTTGATGCTAATATATTGTATTGTACTTGTATTATTTTTATGGTATTATTGAATAGTTTAAATTATTTAAATATTGCAATATTTATATTTTCAAATATTTATGATACATAGAAAATATATTATTTCGAAAATTAAAATTAATCTAATTATTTTCTTAACTAATTTAGATAAATTAATTAGTCTATGGGATGGGGAGTAGCTGTGTCTAAGGAATTCGCATAGCATGGAAGTATGAGGAAGGGGATAGGTCGGGATTAGGGGTGTGTAAATTTCGGTCAAAACCGAACAAACCGACCGAACTGAACCAAATTTTGCAATTTGGTTCGGTTTTTGGATTTCAGTTTGGTTTTTGGTTTTGAAAATCCAAAATTTCGGTTTTCGGTTTGGTATTTGATTTTTAAAAATCTACAATTCGGTTAACCGAACCGAACCAAAATTTAAATTATATATTTTAAAAAAATATAAAATACATTATTCTATTATATAATAAACACAAAATAATACCCCTATTTGGTGACTGTTTGTGTGGATGAGAAGTGAGGACTACTGTTGAGAGTTTTGAGACTTTTATATTGTTTCATATTTGAACTATTCGGTGACTGTTTCTTTATTTTGTCATTTCATTTGTGTGTAATTTAAACAATGCAATTTGGAATGGTTTACTATTATGCACTCATAGTTATATGTAGATATGATGTTTTTGTCTGACATGGCGAATTTACAGGTTTGAAAATGATAATAGAGATGTTTTAATCAAAAAATATTTTATTTTTTTGAAAAGTAATTCGGTTCGGTTCGGTTATTTCGGTTTTCAGTAATTTTGGTTCGGTTTTGGTTTTTAGAAAAAAATTCGGTTTTTAATTCGGTTTTGGGGTTTGGTTCGGTTCGGTTAACCAAACCGACCGATGCACACCCCTAGTCAGGATAGGTCGAGAAAGAGAAAAAATAGTGATGTACAGCCTAAACCCGCCTTTCATTCGGGATTAAATAATACATTGAAATCCGCATTAAAATTATACATGTACAAACTTACAAATGCATCAAACATTAGTTTGTATTATTCTTTTGCAAAAAAAATAGTACTGTGAGGCATAATACACCCGGTCTTAGGGGTATACTCCTTATATTCTTTTACAGTACAAATTATTTTAAAAAAATTTTATAACAATTTACTCCAAATTTCATATACATTTTTATTTTATACTGAAATAGATGAATATTACTGAATTAAGGATATTATGTTTAATAATTAAACTATAATGTGTTTTAGTCTTTTTTTCCTTTTCTTTTTTTCCTTCTTTAAAAAGAAAAAAATATATGTAGAATTTGTTTAGAATGGTATAAAATTTTGTAGGTTATTAGTCATTTTATTTTAATTAATATTTTTAGGGTCAATTAAATGTTTACACCATATTTTCAATGAAATATTTTTATTTAAAATATAGTTATTATATTCCTTATATTGATATAAGATTATATATTTTTTAAAACATAAATTTGTAACCTAATTAAATTTATATAATAATATTATAGTATTAATATTTTTAAAAATATTATGTATATAGTCAAATAATTTATATTTGTATTTGTAATCAATTATATCTTTTTAAAATATGTAGGACGATTTTCTCAAGATTTTGTTATATTATTAATACATAGATTTATTTTCTAAATATAGGTTTTGATGATGTGTCCGATGACGTGGAATTAGTCAGCACATTTAGGTGTAAACTTAAGAGCCGTTGATGTAAAAATGAGCGTATAATGACCGATTAACCCTTTAAAATTAAGAAGGATGAATTAAATCTAATAAGGACAAAAGTGTCTGCACAGGCCAAAAAGTATTCAGGATTTATTATATAGATTTTCTATCCGAATATCCGGAAATTTATATATATTTATATATGTATATAATAATATATTATATTAACTATAAAATAAATAAGTAATACTATATGTATAAATATAATCAAAAACTTGAAAGCCATATGTAATTAAATCAAATCATATTAATCAACTCGACTACATTATTAGTTCTTTGCATCTAAACTGTCGTACGTAACATCTTGTAGTGATATTATTTAGATGTCTTGAACGAAATAACTAATGATCTTGAAAAATTAAAAAAAATCAGTTTAGCTTACATAGTATATATTCCGATTTCTCTTAAAATTTTATTTTAAAAAAATATTAAAAATTATAAGATTATTCGAGTTAAAATCTGAATTCGTCTCGTATCCGTTTCACGAAATATTCGAATTCGTATTTGTATCCGGCCTATTCGTATTCGACAAAAAAATATGGGATAGGATACGAGACGAGTACTATCCGCCCATATCCGTCCCGTTTTCACCCTTAGTTATATGTTTTATATACTCCCTCCGTTCCTTTTTAGTTATTTTTTTAGATATTAAAAAGTGTTCAACAATAGTTATCACGTTTAGATAGTTTTGCTATGTTTTTACTATATTGTCATTCACTTTAATTACATAAATGTTATTTGTTGATATTTATTAATAATGAATTTAGTTGAAAGGTAAAAATGTAAATTTATGAGTTAATTAATGCAAATATTGGTTATTGAAATTGAGTTGAAAGATATAACTATTTAGGAACGGGGGGAGAAATTGAGTTGAAAGATACAACTATTTAGGAACGGGGGGAGAAATTGAGTTGAAAGATACAACTATTTAGGAACGGGGGAGTACTACACTGCACCCTCTATATTTGGCTTCTAAAAGGAGTAGTTTAATTTGTCATTTCATCTGTAATAACTTTAATAAATTAACTAATGTGTTAAATACAATTGATAGGCTCCGACACTCATGACGCGGATCAGGCTGGCGAAACTCATGTCTGTGATGATGATATCGCCTCCGACACGGCTGGCGCCAATCTGCAGCTGGCTCTTTACAATGACAAAGCCTCAGACTTGAACTTTTTGGCGGATTCACTTCCAGACACCGCTGCTCCAGTCCCTCGTGATATCATTCCTTTTAATCAACTTGTTCCCTTTAGCAGGGATAAAGACGGCAAGGGAGCTGATGATACTCACCCCTCTTTTCGTCCTGGGGGACCGGTGACTCGATCCCGAGGCCAGCATCTCCATATTATTAATCCCACTACTGAGGCCAGTCAACTCATGCACATTGCTGCGGCTAAGCAATGGGATGATGTGCCGCCTAAGCTTGGCAAGGGCCGGCGTAAAAAATGAGAGTCCTATTCTGGAATATCCGTGGGATTGGAAATAACCCATCCCAGATTGCGCTTAAAGAATTGTGCTTCAAACATCAACCTTATTGGGTCGCTCTGGCGGAGCCCAAAATTATGCTCTCGGACATTAAAGACTTCTACTGGCAAAGCATTTCTATGAATCTCGTTGGCATGAACTCTCGTGTGAATAAACGCCCTAATATTTGGGTTTTCTACAATGCGCTCCACATCTCCAAGGTCCGGTAGGTATTCTCATCTGAACAAATTCTCATCTTTGATTTTGAATTCCACAACATTGAATACCGATTTGGTTTCGTTCATGCTCATAATGACTATTCTGTCCGCATGGCTCTCTGGACGGACATCGCTTCTCATATGCATGACAACATGATGATTATGGGGGATTTCAATACAACGTTGGGTGCGCATGAGCGCCTAAATCCGTCTGGCAGCGATTAGAGGGGCTCGGCAGACCTCCTGGAGTTCTTGAACACTTCCAACCTCAATGATATTGATCTCACTGGTCACAGGTTCACTTGGTATAAAAGGTCTCGCGCTTGCAACATCATCGCTTCCCGCATTGACAGAGCTTTTGTGTCCGACGGAATGATGGACCTCTGGGACAATGTTTCCCTTTCTTCTCTTGCCAGGCATAATTCGGATCACACTCCAATTTTTTTGAAATGCAGCTCTAGCGTCTCCTCCCCCAAGCCGTTTCGCTTTCAATCAATGTGGCTTGCAGACACCAGCTTTTTCCTCATGGCGGAGACCTCCTGGCATGATCATGTTCAGGGTGACAACCCTATCATTACATTCGCGGCCAAGCTTAAACGTTTGAAAGTTGCCATAAGGAATTGGAACTCGGCCTCTTTTGGGAATATTTTCGAGGAGGTTGATTCTGCGTTACTTCAGCTTCAAGAAATTCAGCTTCGGTTGGACAACGAAGGCGATAGTGATTTAATTTTTTGTGAGGAGGTTGACGCCCTCATTCATCTCAACAATAAATTGCGGGCGAAATATGAGTTCTTTTCCCAAAAGAATCGGGCTTCCTGGTTGCACGATGGGGATCGCAACACGGTTTTTTTCCATAAAAATCATAAAAGGAAGCGCTCCAAATTCGCCATTTCTTCCATGGTCATTGGTGATGCCTTAACTGAGAATGCAGATGATATTGCGAGTCATGTTATCGATTATTATAGAAATTTATTCCAGGCTCCTGCGGATACTCCGGACTTCTCTGCCTTGGATTTTATTGCTCCGGTTATTACGGGTGAGGAGAATTTGATGCTCACTCAGACGCCTGGTGAGGACGAAATTCACAAAGCGGTGATGGATCTCTCGGCCGACAGCTCCCCTGGTCCGGATGGTTTCGGAGGGCATTTTTATCATAAGTGCTGGTATTTTATCCGCTCTGATCTCTGCAAGGCAGTTCAACATTTTTTCATTCATGAGCATATGCCAATGGGTATTAACAACATTTTATCGTGCTTATTCCCAAAAAAGAAGGGGCTGCCCGGGTCGAAGATTACAGACCGATCAATCTCTGCAACTTTCTGTTTAAAATCGTTACTCGGATTCTTTCGGATAGGCTCGGCCCTCTCCTTGGCCGGCACCTTACTCCATTGCAATTCGGATTTATTCCAGGGCGTAATATTCACCATTGCATCTCTATTGCGTCTGAATGTTTTAATAGTTTGGGCAGCTCGAAAAAGGGAGGAATCGCTCTCAAAATTGATATCACAAAAGCTTTCGACACGGTGCGTTGGGATTTTCTTTTGGAGGTCGCGCATCAATTGGGATTCAGCATTAAGTTCATTGTTTTGGTCCGCTCAATACTCTCTTCGGCCAAGGTTTCGGTGCTTATTAATGGTACACCTCAAGGGTTCTTCCCATGTGGCCGTGGGGTTCGCCAAGGTGATCCCTTGTCTCCTCTTCTCTTTTGTATGGCCGAGGAAGTACTTGGATTATGGATTCAGTGCCGAATTTTAAGTGGGGAAATCCAGCTTGCCTTCGCCAGTAGAGCGTGTCGGCTACCGCCTTTCCTATTCTGCCGATGATATTGTTTTCTTTTGCAAAGGCGACAACCGGTCTATTTACAGCATTCTCGACGTGCTTGATAGATATGCAGCAGTTTCTGGACAATTTCATAATCCTAGCAAGTCCAGAATTTACTTTGGCAAATATGTGAATCCCAGTCTTAAGCGGCGAGTCCTGGCCGATCACAGCATTCCGCCTGGGCATTTACCATTTAAGTATCTTGGTTGTCCTATTTTTATTGGTTCGCCGAAAAGTCAATATTTTCGGGAGTACACTGATTCGATCCTCCAAAAATTTAGCCGCTGGAAGGGCAGTGCTCTTTCCATGGCGGGGCGTATTTGCTTGGTTAATCATGTGATCATTGCATCCACAGTGCACTCGATGATGATTTATAGATGGCCTCGTTCTCACACCAAACGTATTGAAGCTGCGTGCCGAAACTTCATTTGGTCTGGGGATATCAATAAGATTCACCATTTTACTGTAGGCTGGAAGCGGATTTGCTGCCCTACTACGGAAGGGGGGCTTGGTATTCGATCGCTGCGCACAGCAAATGAGGCCTATCTCATGAAGCTGGCTTGGGACATCCTCCAGGATCATCCTTCACTTGGATTTCTGAAGGGCAGATGGTTCCTTAACGGGGCACCCCGGAACACTTATCTTTCATCCTCTATCCGCTCCCCCTGCCTCGACCATGCCAGGCGACTGCTTGATGAAGAGGCCTGGATTGTTGGAGCGCAGTCTAAAGTTCGCTTCTGGTTAGATAATTGGGCGGGATGCATCATTGCGGATGTGGTGGACATCCCAGCGGACCTAAGGGAGTGTTTTGATCAACCAATTAGTGAGTACTTTATTAATGGCGAATGGCATTTCACGGCGAATTTTGTAGGCAATTTTCCTAATCTTATTCATGCTATTCTGGGAGTTCGTATTCCAGTTAGTGCGGCAGACCGAAGAGTTTGGACTAAGACCACTCATGGGAATATTACCTCTCAGATTGCGTATCGACACATACGGCCATCATTCCCAGAGACCTCCTGGGGGTCGTGGATATGGGCGGATTTCATTCCAAGACGCCGCTCTATTGTGGCATGGAAAGCCATCAGGGGCGTCTTACTTACTTGGGAGGTCCTTCAGTCCAAAGGCATCAAGGGCCCTTCTCTTTGCTATCTGTGCCGAGTTGCTGGCGAAAGTCTGGAGCATCTTTTCCTTCATTGCAAAATTTCTTCCGCTGTCCTCACCCATTTTATTCATACTTTTGGATTTCAAACGAAACTTCATATGGAAGACGGCTTCTCTGGTTTCTTACTGCAGTGCTTTAACATTAAGGCCAGCAAACAAGTTCATTCGCTTTGGAGATTGTTTGTCGTCTCTTATGTCTGGATAGTATGGACTACTCATAATGATATCATGCACGACGGACGTTATTCCCATGGCCGTTCTAGCACCATCCGAATATCCCATCTCGTCGCTGCTATCATGGCATTGATGAAGGAGGCGGATCACTTCAAGCTTGGCAGTATGCACAACTCGTTAGACGACCTTCATGTTATTAAATCCTTCGATCTCCGCGTCTCTGTCAGGACAACCCCTGCAATTTCTCGGGTGCGCTGGTACCCTCCTCTTCCGGGCTGGATTAAGTGTAACGTGGACGGTTATGCCTCGGGTTCTCCTGGTGACATTTCAGGTGGAGGCATTTTTCGCAATCACAGAGGCTTTGCACAGGGATGCTTCTCGGTTGGCCATGGTCGGGGCTGTGCTTTTGAGGCCGAGCTGGCTACAGCTTGCATTGCTATTGAACTCTCTCATGCAAAGGGCTGGTCTAACCTTTGGCTGGAGACGGACTCGACTTATGTTGTGCACGCATTCACTCATCCTCACCCGGACATCCCCTGGCGGTTTTATGGGCGTTGGAAAGTGGCGAAAGATGTCTCAGAGAATATGAACTTTCGTATCTCCCACATTTTCCGGGAAGGGAACGCCGTAGCAGATGCTCTCTCCTCCATTGGTGGTGACTTCACTTGGTACAACGCTACTCCTCCACACCTGCTCAAGTTACTGTTCCAGGATATGCACTTTGATCACTACAGATTTCGTTAGGTATTTCTTTGTGCCTGTTTCCGGTAGTTTTTATCTCCTTTTCTGCTAGGTACTCTTTTTCCCTTTCATGGGTTTTTCCCACTGGGTTTTTCCATGAAAGGGTTTTAATGAGGCCGGCGGGGAGATCTTAGGGTTATTCCCGGCTACCTTTTCGGCCTGTTTACTGGTCTTCTTTTTCCACCGTGTATTTTGGTGGCTTGCCTCCTGTGGCTTCTGTGCTCTCTTCGACCTGTTTGTGTTTTTCTTCTTTTTATTAATATATATCATCGCTTATTGGTTAAATACAATTGATAAATGATAAGTATTTTTCACCAAACAGAATCCACCTCACCGGCTTAATATGTACTGCGCTACCGAAGTGAAATTTTTTTTAGAAAAAAAAAATTTATAAAAAACACAAAAAATATATTCACACGTAAATAGGTGGAGTGCAAAACGTCAAAGCATGCAAACGACTTTTGCTTCCATGTGTTCAATTTTGCAAGACTGTTTTTGGTAATTCACAACTTGGCTGAACACACTCAACCTGTCTTTATAAATTATAAAGGAATAAATGAGACTATAGAGAATTGAAACTTCAATTATAACGTAGCGAAATTTTTAGGTGAATATTAGGGTATCCACAGGCCTCATTGGACCCAATACTAATCACTCGAGGATCGGGTGGATATTGAAAGATTGTCTCTCCCAAAGAAGAATTCTGAATACACAAAGGCTCGAACCCGAGATCTTTACTTAAGCTGTCAGAACTCATACCACTCAGGTCAACTATGTTTTGTTATAACGTAGCGAACTTGATTGTTACTTGTTAGGTAAAGTTTTCATCCTCACCCTTCTCTAAATTAACATAACTTCTTCTTCTTTTTTTCCCGAGTGGGGGGATATTTTAAAAAATTAAAACATTTTTATATTTTGTAAAATAAAATTAACATAACTTTTTTCTTTGGGGGATGTTTAAAAATAATTATAGTATTTTTATGTTTTGTAAAATAAAGTACTTCCGGCAAGAAAGTAGGAGGGAGTGGAGTGAGAGGCAAAATTAAAATAACAATAATGTTGATTAAAAAGCATAAAAAAAGAATTATTTATTTTCTGGGGTAAACATTGACACCCGTATTTTCCTAGCCTATATGGTTGTTATGCAAAAAAAAAAAAAAAAAAAAATTGACACCCGTATGTAGAATCGAACCCCCTAATCATGAGGTTGAAAGTCATGGAATTTGACTAGTAACCCAAATCCACATCCCAAAATTGATTATTTAATTAAAATGGATGTAATATACTCCCTCCTTTTTTTGTTGCTCCATGGAGGAAAATGATATTATTCATATATACAATTTGATTTAAAATTTTATTATAATTATACAAGTTAAAATATAACCAAATAGAATTTTATTAGATTCGTCTCTTCTTGTAATTTTTAATATCGAACATTTAGAATTTTTAATTGTATCAATTTTTTTTTAGCCTAAGTGGTATGGAGTCTGGTAACTTACGCAAATGTTTCGGATTCAAGCATTTGTGTATGCAGAATTCTACTTTGGGAGAGACAATCCTTCAATGCCCACCAAATCCTTGAGTAATTAATCTTGAGTCCAATCTACCACGAGAATATCCGAAAAAAAAAGAAAAAAAAAAGAAAAGGAGGGGCGGGTATTCGAATTTAATATACTCCACAATATTTAGTTCCATACATGATTGATTGGACATTTTTTTTTCTCAATTGGCAAGTAAAAGATATCATCTGATTTTGTTGATTTACAAATACTTCCAATGTTATCTTTTAAATTCATTCATCCTGTATTTCACGCAGTTCAATACATATTTTTAAATATCAATAACTTAAATTCTACATAAGTAAAAATTATACAAAAATAATATTATAAAACTACGTGATTAGAAGAATCTAACAAGATCTCAATTGACTATTTGTTATTTTATATAATTATGCTAAAAAAATTGATTAAAGTTATTTAAAAATTAATAATTACTATGCAAATGAATCAATTATATTAGAATGGAGGAAGTATAAGAAACAAATAGTGAAATCACTAGGGCCTATTTTATGGAGTACTTATTTTTAATCATAGTTTGTTATGGGTGATTGGGTGAAGTAACAAAGACATTAATATTTTTAGACAATTGACACAATGCACGTAACTAGGCTTGCTTTTGGATTTTAGCCCAAATATACTAGTATTTCTATACATAATTTTTTTATAATATTAGTATATACTTCATCCGTTCTCTTTTACTTGCTACGGATCCACCCAATGCATACTCTAATGCATATTTTAAATCATTAATAACTCAAGTTCGATACAAATAAAAATTCTAAAAGTCCAATATTTAAAAACTACACAACAAGACGAATCTAACAAGACCTCACTTGACTATTTTTAACTTGTATAACTAATTAACTATGAAAAAATTGAAATTAAAGTAGTCAAATACTTCCTCCATTTTTTAAAGATAGCTACTGACCAACCCAGCACGCAGTCCAATGCACAATTTAAACCATTAATAACTCAAATTCGGTAGAAGTAAAAATTCTAAAACTTCGGTATTTAAAAACTACAAGATGAGACGAATCTAACAAGATCTCACTTGGCTATATTTTAGCTTGTATATCTATGATAAAAACTTAAAATCAAAGTGTTTAGGTGAATAGTGTAAATTTTACCAATGTAGCTATCTTTTCTAAACGGAGGGAGTAAATAGTAGCAACATTTGCAATGTTGCAAATAATTTAAAACGGAGGAAGTACTACATAGAATATGTAATTTTTTTTTTTAAATATTAACACCTATGTATTGATAAGTGTGTATGATAACCCAACCACACAAATTATAAAATACAAAAGGGGCATAGATTATGTAATAAAAGAGGGCAGAGAATGTGTTCCATCTTTAATCAGACATTCATCAGATTTGCCGTAATCCAAATGTCATAAAAGAATCACCACTACACTACTGCATCCAACTCATTTATCTTATTCTTATTCCGTTAACTTTTTTTTTTTTTTTTTTTCTCTTTGCTAAACAGCCTATATAGATTTGAAAATGAGTGGTGGGAGTCAATATTCAACAATTACAAAAGAATAAAGGGGTGGGATAGGGGGCCGGGTAGGGAATCGAACCCCTAACCTGAAGGTTGGAAGTCGGGGACTACCGTTTGGGTAAGTCCTCATCGCCTAACTTTTTTAACAGTTATTATTTCAAAACACGTATAATTAAAAATTATATAAAATTATACGGGAATTTTTACAATATCTCATTTGATTATTTTTACCTATATTCTTGCTGTGGAATTGAGTCAAGTAATACAAAAAGTTAAATAAAACACAATATACAAGGTGGGTGAGGAAGTATTTTGGATCAAAACAACGATCAAATGCATATGAAGCCTAAGAAAAATCTCTTGGTTCGCCCAAAAAATTGCATCTTGATTGTTTGTGCCTCCAGGGTATAAAAGCTTATTATATGCATTAACCTGATTGTTTTCCTACAGTTTTCTGTAAGCTTATCAATGATCAAAGATGTTGTTTATGGTAATTCATTGTCCTCAAATTATAAAAATTTAATATTTTAAAAATATAATGTGACATGATCCAAACGAGATCTCACTCAAATATATATATATATATATTTCTTCTATAACAATTGTATAAACGTGAGTCAGAATTAAATAATGAATCTTCATACCAAAAACCATGAGCGACATGATCAATAAAATGGAGTAAGTATAATGTAGTAAGGTGAAGTCCGTTCACCAATCTTTGGTGTACAATGTCTATGGTCGTGATTATGGAATTTTCTTGGTATCCCTATTCGCTATTCCTCCTCATTTATTTATTTATTTATTTATTTGATCGGGCGGGCTTTTTATTGCATGGTGTAAAGAGTCGACTTTTGGAGCGTTTTTCGTGGCAAGACTCTGGATTGAATGTTAGAACAAGTCAGATTGCTTGCAGCCACCTAAGATGGATGGAACATTTGACATACAAGCGATCGCGCTACAAGTTTCCAGTAGGAATCTGGCGTGGGCTTTGGACACTTATAAATTCTACTGTATGTTTTAGATACTATTGATGAGGTAGTGTTCCACATAGTTAGGGAGGGAAAAAAAACATTATATGTCAACTTACAATTGCATTAGTACCATAATTATTGCCTAAAGGATGACATCCTTTTATGTTTGGGGTTTCGTTTAGTACAACAGTTTTTCACCCATTAAAAACACTCCTCTTCTATCTCATTTGAAACGTCATGTTACCTGTCAGGCATGTTAATTAAAGTGTAGTTGGTTTGTGGGTATATGATGGGGTTCATGTTATTGTAAAATGAGAAAATTATTTCTATTTATAGAAACTATACATTTATGATGTGATATCCAAATATAGTACGAATGATATTTCAAATGAGACGGAGTTTTTTTTTCCGCTGAACAGCTTATATAGATATAAGCTTGAAAAAGGGTGGTGAGAATTCATACCACACAAATTACATCATAAATACTATTTTTTATTTATTCTAAAATAAATACTCCTATGTAAATTTTGCCATTATTCTTAAATTATTTTGCCCATTATTTCTCGTTCTATATTTGATGTTCAAATTTAAATATTTATTTTTTATTCGACTAATTGATATGTGGAGTTTTTCAAATGTTGTGATATAAAATAATTAAATTCAAAATGATCTGAATGTAATAAAGAATAAAATGGGTTATATTGAATTTTTTTTCTGAAAATTTGAAGTACATAGTTAAAATTAAATAAATGTAGTAAAGAATTAAATATAGAATGTTCAATCTAAATGTTACTAATACTATGAAATAAGTAGTAATACTCCCTATGTAATTTTTTCATAAGGGTACAAACATCCATCCACACAAGATTACAATATTATGATTTACATAAACATAAAATTGGTGATAATATTTGTACCAATTAAATATATATATATATATATATATTTATATTGTCGAAATATAAATATGTGTATTATTGAAGTGAATATGCGTACACCACCGAACACTACTAGAAAAATCTGGATTTGGTAGCTAAAACTGTGATAACTAATGAATCTAGGTCGCTAACGAAATTTGGTTGCAAATTTGGTCGCTATTTTTTCTATCGCTAAAACAAAAAATTCTTGTAGTGGAAAACTATAAACATAAAAGCATATCTAACCATTTAATTTTAGTAGTATTTTATCACTCTTTGAACTTCAACCATTAAAATTTAAAATTAATTAATAACTGAAATTAATCACACTACATCAAATCAAAATCTTCCGCATTACTACTCCTACAAAAATAAAAAAATAAAATAAATAAATAAAAATTGTGGGAAGCATGTGGGAAAGGGTAAGCATGCGGCACACGCATCCCACCAATGTTTGTCCTTATTATATACTAATAATTTCATTGAACCCTGATTTTATTCTATATTTCACTTTTGGAAAACTATTGTTAAGTTTTAAAAAGAAAAGAAGAAAAACATAAAGTGTTAGGGAGTACAAGAAAAAGCAAAGGGGTCATGTATAAATTTGTCGTTTAGTGGCGTTAGGTCAATAAATGGGAACATAGTTTGGCATGTTGTGCAAAATGGGGTCAATTCCACCAAGTGGAAAATTCTTCCCACTCATTTGTCATCTCATCTATATGCATATAAGGTAGTACTGATAAATTTGGCCCACAACTGTGTAATAATGAGCTGCAACATTTCATGACTTGTAGCTCATTGTTCAAGTGGTTAAGCTTGTAATAATACACCTCTAAGTTTTAAGATTTCAATTTCTTTTTTCGGGTTGGATGGGATGCAGAATGTGATATTCAGAAAGTATTGATGTGCTGACTCATGAGGTGTGTACTGGATGTTAAGGAGGTGTGTGATGAGTATTTTATAGTTTTTGAGTTATATAAAAATACTAAGCACATAAAAATTACTCATTCATTCTTTTAGCATATACAAACCACTTATTTAGAACTTCAGTAGGAGCAGATTCAACTCTAAAACCAAATTCATTTTTTATTTTCTTATTTAGTTTTGAATTTATTAGTTTGATATCAATGAATTTTCTTTTAGAACGATAACCATATTAAACTGAGATTAAAACTAATTCCATACAATGAAAATAAATTGCACCGTATATTCATAGATTGTGCTGATTTCTGGTTTAGCATTCAGAATTGCGATTGTAGTCCTGGATGTAGATCGTTCTGCATGATTATTTGTAGCTGCCAATTGTAACCGCAAATTGTACCAGTGTATATATATTTTTTTAATAACAATGACGCACAGGCGTCGATAAAGAAGAAAGGCTAAGAAAATCTATAGAAAATGGGTGAGATAGAAAGAGAGAAAGATAAATAAACGCATCTAAAGCTGAGGAAACCAAACTCCCTCATAAACAGCAACTAGAAACACCCCTGTCTAATCCGGAAGAAAGACACATGTAGTGAAGAACTCCTCTGAACGAGCACCGCAGTTGGGCAGTGAGTCAGCAACTGAATTACCTTCTCGTAAAATATGATGCCAGTAATACTCAGGATGTAAATATCGCAACTTAGGAATGTGTTTCTAAATCAATTAGAAAAATTAATTTAACAAGAAAGCCTGCTGACAGAGCTTTGCGGAGTTGCAAGTGATAGTTACAGCCTTTAAAAACGAGTGTAAGAATTGGGTTATTATTTTAATATAAAATCAGAAGTTGCGTGCAGAACAAACCTTTATATTTTTTTAGCTGGTAGACTCTTCTATAGATGAAAAGAGTCCCCACCTCTAACATTATTATATTTATCATTATCTGATTCATATAATAACATATGCATATTTTATTAATTTTACCATTATGCATGCAAGATTTTTTTTTTCGGAACAGTCTACATATACCAGGAAAAGGTGATATGGGTCAATACCACATAAATTACAAATAAATAAATGAGAAAAATAGGGAGCTGTCATCAATGTTGGAAGTCAGAAGACTACTTTCCAAAATCTTCTTCCCCAGTATGCATGTAAATATTTTTGGCGTAGGGATGCATGTAAATATTGAAATCACACTAAAAAAATTTATTAAAAAAATTGAAGATTTTGTTTAAATCCATGGATTTTTAGGTAAATACCAGGGTATCCCTGGGCCACATTGGGCCCAAGACTAATCCCTCGAGGATCTGCAAGGGCAATTAAGGGCGCCTCTCCCAAAGCAGTTTTTTGCATACACAAGGCTCGAACCCGAGACCTTGCTTAAGCGACTAGAGCCCCCATCCACTCAAGCCAACTGCTGTTGGTATGTTTAAATCCATGGATTTGAATGAGAATTTATAAATAGGTACATAATATTAGATTTATGAAAGAGTTTACTAATAGATTTTAAAATTTTTTGCTTGCTCTTTTACTTAATTAAAATGAATTTCATATTTATACTAAAAACAAATCATATTAATTAGTTTTAAAATTCTGAAATAATCAATCTAAGCTTAAACTAAATATAATATATTAACACTACCAGAAATTTTTTTTTATTTCAGTCATAAAATTATGGTAGCTACTAACGAACATGTTCAGTAATTGAATTTTATTAAATTTTTTCAGTTGCTTAAACATAAAATTCTTGTAGTGCAGATTTATTAGTACTTTTTAATTTTGAATCCATATTAGTACCCTTTAAATTCGCTCTCTTTTGTTTTGGATTTTGGCGTTATGTGACAAAAAATTCAATAGAATAGAGTAGTACTCCCTCCGTCCCGCGAAAGTTGACGCGTTTCTTTTGGGCACGGTAATTTATGTAGTGGGGTTTTAATGGTTAAAGTGTTGTGGGTATTTGTGTTTAAAATTTTAATGAATTTTCACTTTACTTATTGTTTAACTTTGATTTAATATTATGGTAATGATTTAATTAGAAAAAAATATTCAAGTGTGGTCTTGTTAGAATCGTCTAGGTGTCTAGTTTTTGAATATATATTTTAAATAATTTTTATTTGTACCTATTTTGAGATATGGAGAATTAAAGAAATGTAAGGGATTTGTATAGAAAAATAAAAGTGTATTGGGGGTTGTGCAGAATAGTTAAAGTAATTACTTTTAATGGGTTTTTAGAAACCATTAAGATTCTAATTATATTTATATTAATTTAATTTATCTAAAAAAGGAAACGTGTCAAATTTCGTGGGACAGCTCAAAAAGAAATACGCGTCAACTTTCGCGGGACGGAGGGAGTAGTACTTACTCCGTTTCCTTTTAAGTGTAACACTTTCTTTTTTAGGATGTTTCATAATAAATGTTACATTAACATGTATGGAATGCTTTTAAAGGTAAAAAGCTTCCACTAAAATATTTTTGTTCTTTGTATTAAATCACGTGTCATTTTATATTACACTTATTTAGAAACGGAGTGAGTATTAAATTAATAAGATACGTCCAATCTCAGAAGAAGCGTTTTCTCATCTCTCAACTTGGACCAATTTTGGCCTCACTTCCTGCACTGTTTGCCGTTTGTCTTTTTCTTCGCCTTTTTCTCCCTTCACTTAACTACTCTAATTTAATGTCTTTGTTTTCGTTCGGAACTGTTAATTTAATGTTTTTGTTATCGAATACGTATATGACTGAGTAATTGAATTTCTCAATAATTATTAGTTTTATTTTATTTTATTTATATTTTTGTATATATATTTTATTTTATTTTTTTAAAAAAAGCACGAGAATCCATTGTGACTTTTGACTTATTTTTCCATCCATTCCCTTTCTCACACAATTCTTGAGAGGGCAATTTATTAAAAAATACCCCTCACCCATACTTTATACCTTTTCGGTACCTGCATGAATTTTTCTTCCAATTCAGTACCTGATGTCGTTTTCATGGTGGAGAGAGAGAGTTGAATTGACAAATATGCCCCTGGTTAAGTCCAGTACGTTTGTTTTACAAGTTCTATACATCTTGTTCTGATTTCAGTACTTGTATGCTAAATTTCAATATCTTTTCTGGTTATTTGGTTATATTAACAGTTTAAAAATTTTTTATTTAGGGATTTTAATTGTGATTAACCGGTATAATTAACCTGCCACTGTTTTCTTTCCCGATCTAATCCCTTTTCATACGCCTGTAGGTTGTTGATTTCATCATTTATCCAAAAACTTAAATCTAATTCTTCCATTATGAGATTTTTTCTGTTTAAGATCTGCAAGCATTTTATTTTTGCTTCGATTTGGATTTTTACAATTTCTTTTTTAATGCGATATCTTTCAATCGCAGTTTTCTCCCATTTACTGTAGTCTCTTATTGTTTTATAAGTCATCTTTAATGTTGATTTCTGATATGATTAATGAATTCTGTTTTAGAAGTGTTCAACTCTTCTATTTTTGTTTTGAGGTCTGTTGATTGGTAACTTATAACTTCTTCATATATATGAACTGAATTTAGAATAGTTTTTATTTCTTCATCACGGTTTAACACATATATGAGTTCATGTGCTTCTTCTTCTTCGTCTTCTTTAGATTATGTTAACCTTATAATTGTTTCTTTAAGGTCTTTTATTTCTTTTTCTATTTTCCACATGATTTCTCCAAGTTTTCCACATTCAGGACAAATATCAAAAGGTATTTGTACTTCCATTTTTAAATCAGTTATTTCCTGCAAAACGTTCTTCTTGTAATTTTTTCCACATTTTTTCTTCATATTCACATGCTATAAATTAGTTTTCACATCTTTTTATATGGTTATCCTGTAATTTTTCAAAAACATTATAGATTTTAGTATGCTTTTGATAACTGTTTTCTAGAATTTCTATTTCATTTTTTAGAAATTCAGTCTCCTTAGTCACTTTCCATTTTATAATATTTTCAAACAATCTTTGTTTTCTGCAAATCATGTCTATTTGATTTCGCTTATTCATCAGTCTAATAAGCCAAATTTCACATTCTTGGCATAGAAAGTGTGTTTTCGGGTAAGGTACAATAACAAACCTTGTTTCTGTGTTTTCAAAAGTTTCTACTTTAAACAAATCTGTTTTAGAGTTTTCAGCAGTTTTAGTCATATTCTCCATTTGTTTTGATAAAAGATATTAGTTATTTCAGATAAAAGTTTTAAAAACACTGGTTTTTATGCGCGAAAAACTTATATGTCGTGATGTCTTACTAGGTACTTGCCATCTCCTATTGTTCTCTTGGTCGTGTTAAATTTCTGATTATGTGTTATGGGTCCGATTGTCCTTTGTTATGGAAATATTATTATAAACATTAAGTCCGCAATCCTCTTATTACTGTCACTGATGAGATATTTTTCTGGGCCTGTTTCGGGTTTCAAATTCAAATTAGCATTATCCAGACCTAGATCTGAAATGTAAGCAGGGGGTCTAAGGGGCAAATCAAAAGGGACAACAGTAACAAAACACCATTATGTTTAACAAACATCCCTGAAATTGTGGTTCCCCTAACGAGTCTTTCTTACAGCTTTTATGGCATAAAGCCTTTTAAATTTTTATCTTACTTCCCTAATGGCATATCTCATCAATTAAGTTTTAAAAAGGTCACATATTTATGTTTATAACATTATCATCCATACATAGAACAATCATACCATAACATAAATCATAAACTAACCCATACCTTGAGAGAGGAGAGGCTTTCCCGTTCAGACGGGCCCCTGTATTTCAGAAAGTAAAGAAAAGAGGAAGCAATCCACACCGGGTCTTTCTTTACAAACTGAAATTTTATTACTGAAAGGGTTGGGAATACAAGAGAATTAGAGAGAGAAAGAGCTTTCGAGAGTAGCAAGAGTGCAGTCTCAAAAACCTTAGAGAGCTAGAGAGCTAAGAAGTGAGTGTGTGTTACAAGTGAAGACCATCCCTCTATTTATAGATGGGAATGTCATCTAAGTAATCCACAACAACCAATAAAAACGTGCCAAGTGGCAAAGCTATCCGATAAGGTTCGGATGAAAAATCAAACAACTAGTACAATAATGCAACAATATAATAATGAGGGGCCTAGTGCCCATTAACGTGGTTTTCCAAGAGTCACATGGCTCTTGTCTGCCTTTTGGTTTTATCCGCCTCGGATTCTTTCTTTCACATGGTTAGTGGTGCTTTTTGGCTCCACTAGCATTTTGTTTTCTTCTTGACTTTTTTCTTTTCAGGATTCCTTCCTTCACATGCTGGTATTTATTGTGAATTCCAGCTCATTTCTGCGTGGCTCCCTTAGTACTCTTCATCATTGTGGGGTCCGCCACTTTCTTTTTTCTGATTTTTTATGATTTTATTGGCCTGGAATTTTGCTTCATTTTTCTTTAGTGCTACCAGTGCACTAAACCTTCCATTTTTTCTGGTTGCCATTGCTTCAGCAAAAGTAGGCTTTAATTCCATTTCAAGCTTATGAAGAATTTCTTCTTCACTGAGGTTCTCAAATTTTCCAGTCTGTACTGGACTCATAGTTTTTGGCAAACTACCAGCCATAACCGGAATTAATGTGCTTTTACCATCTACCGGACTAGATGGGCTTAGTTCAAAATTTTGGTCCTCAAAGACCTCAGGGTTAGAACTTCCCTGGTTTGGTTCAAAATCATCTGAACTTATGCTTTTTAGCAAAGCATCAGCTATTAACAGACTTGACTCGTCTTTACCGTCTGCCGTTTGAGACGGACTAGATTCAAACTTTTGATCCTTAAAGACCTCAGGAGTTGAATTTTCCTGGTTTTGCTGCATCCAGGCTTTTGCCAATTCTACTGCAGTCATAGAACTGGTGGGTTTGGGTTCTGGACCATAGACTGGTTTTTCTTCTGGCTTTGGTGTTTTCAGTGTGAGGGACACAATTTTTGAGGTCAATTTCTCATTTTGGTTTTGAAGGATTTCAAGTTTCTTGGTGAGGGTTTCAATCTGGGCCTCTGCTTCAAGGGTTTTCATTTTTTGGTTTTCAAAATTCTGTAACCATTCGGCCTTTTGGGCTTCATATTTACAGACTTCCTTGGCCATTTTTTCACAATGGTCACAAAACACAATGTGGGTTTTAGAAGAATGTCCAATTGAATATTGGACTGGGCCTGTAGGATTTTGGGTTTTTGGCCTCAAACCATCAACAATGTTTTTCAAACTTGGGCTTACAAAGAAATCTGGGCCCATTGTGGTTTTTGCAAATTGAATTGCAGACATTATGTCATAAAATCCTTTATGAAGAGGTTTTTCATTATCTTCATTAAGAGGTAAAATATCATTTTTATCATAAATTCCTTTTTTATAACCTTCATAGATTACATAATATAAAAATGGTTTTATGTTATTGAATTTCTGGAAATACATGCTTAAAGCAGAGAGACAAGTAACAATATACCTGCTGTTGTTTTTGTCAAATGATGCTCTCCAGATGTTATCACAAAGGCAGATCTGTTCCTCTGTGTAGTTCAACCCTGTGATAGGCCTGTACTTCATGTTATCAAATAAGATTAATTCTACATTATTGCCTGTTTCTGCTCTTTTGCCAAAGCAGATTTTCACTCCTTTTTCTGGGAGTTTATCTTTTTTCTTCCCTTCTGGGATGCTGGTTTTAGAAGGGATTGTGTAATATCCCTCTGGGGTTTTCACCATCCCTGTGGTTTTTACTCCATTTTCATTGCTGATTTTCAAAGAGTTTTTCTGGGAGTTTTCTGCCATTCCTGTAACAATATTATTCAATTCTCAATATTCCAATCCTCCCTGTAAAATTGATCCCATTTTAGTTTAAATTTTTCCTCATCATTTTCATCATAATTATCAATTGATTCGTTTTTAAATTCAGTGTCATATAATGGTTTTTCCCTTTCTTTAATCAGAATTCTAGATAGTATATCAGCAATTTTGTTATCTTCTCCTTTAATATGTTCAAATTTTATTTTGTAACCTTTCTGACTGATAACATCTGTAAAATTCAACCACCTTCTCCTAGACATTGATCTTTTTTCTTGGAGTTGGCTATGAAATTTTACTATGGCTTCACAATCAGTTCTTACTGTGAATCCTGGTTTTCCTGTTAAAAACAGTTCAAATTTATCAAGTGCGTACTTTATTGCTAATAGTTCTGCATCAATCGAGGAAAGGTTACCCTTTTCTCTGTATTTTCCTGATGCATATTGGCAAATTTCTTCTTTACTTTTAGGTGAGTAGACATCCTTTTTTCGCAAAAGGATAGCTCCCCATCCTTCATGTGATCCATCGGTTTGCACAATAAGATAATCACTATCTTCTGGCAATACCAATTCTGGAAGTGTTTTTAATGCTTCTTTAATTTTTTGTACATTTTTTATATCTTCTTGGTTAAAATACCTTTGACCATTTTTTCCCAGTTTATTATATAATGATCCTGTTAATGAGGATAAGTTTTTAATGTATGGTCTAGCATAATTAACCAATCCCAAAAATTGTTGTAATAGTTTTGTATCTTCCATTTTATCAGGGAATTCAATAGCCTTTTTAGCAATATGATCTTGGAGTTTTATTTTTCCTTTTCCAATTTCTGCCCCAAGGAATGCTATTTTAGTTTTATTAATTTCCATCTTTTTCTTTGAGATGATTATTCCATGTTTTTCAAATAGCCTAAACACTGTATCAAGATGACTCATATGTTCAGTACTATTTTTTGAAAATACTAGAATATCATCAATGTATACCAAAACAAATTTTTGGTATGGTTTGAAAATTTTATCCATTTTTTGTTGAAATATAGCTGGTGCATTTTTTAGTCCAAATGGCATTACTAACCATTCAAATAAACCTTCTGGACATGTGAATGCAGTCCATTCAACTGACTCAGGATGCATATTTACTTGCCAGAATCCCGACTTACAGTCAAATTTGCTATATACTTTTGAGTCTTGAATCCTATTTATTAAGACTGTTTTATCTGGTATGTTGTAAGCAAAATCTTTTGTATTGTCATTGAGTCTTTTATAATTAATGACCATTCTTGATTTTCCTCTTACAATTTCAGAATGTTTTCTCACAATAAAAGCTGCAGACCTATGTCTGGAGTTTGATTCTCTAATTACTTTTAAAGTTTTTAATTCATCAATATGCATTTTGAAATCTGCTATATCCAGATTTGTAGGATTTATTTCTGCAGTTGAGATTCTTAATTCTGGATTTATTATTTCAAGCTTACATATTGTTCCATCTTTTTCCCAATATTTCTGGATGTTATCTCCAATAATTTGGGATTTTTCTAACCTCTCAATCCATTTTGTTATGGTTTCTTCAGGCTTAAATCTAGTTATACTTATTAATTCTTTCAGTTTTGGAGTTTCAGGAATATATTCTTCTTCAAACTCTGTAGTTTGTATGTTTTCTTTACAAGTTTGTTTACATGCTCCTTTTATTTTGCATTTACAATTTTCAATATCTTTGTCTTTTAAAAGTTTTTTATTTTTTGTTTTTGTATTAGTAGGGGCTCCACCACGCTTCTCTCGCAACTCTGATGTTGTTAAAAGCTTGGTTCCCGCATTACTAATACTAGGTGCAAACATTGCCAAAGTTGCTTTTTCAACAATTTGGATATAATCTTTTGTAATAAATAATCCTCCATTATTTTGTAAGAAGAATTGTAATCCTAAGATTACATCTGCATTTATTACTAAGTCTTTTATATATGAATTATCAGGAACTCCATAGGGTTCTGATATCCCACAATTGGTTTCAAAGAATATCTGTCCACCTGAAATAGGTTGTTTTGTTGTATATGATATTCTTCCATCCATTAATTCTGATTTAATGGGTTTCGTTAAGTTTTTCTGTAGATGTTCTGGGATAAGTTTCTCATTTATTATTATTCTTGTACATCCTGTATCGATTATTGCATTAGTACGGAATACCAATTCCCTTAATTTAAAGATTATTGGTACCCTTAGTGTAGTTAATGATGAAGGATCGTGGCACGCAGGTATGTACTCAGGATTTTGTGCTAACATGTACTCCGTACTAGGATTTTGTTCATTATTAGATTCTTCTTCAGGAACTTCTTTTCCTTTATTTCCCGTATTTTCAGGACTTAACATATTATATTCTTCTAGGATTTCTTCTATGTTTTCAATCCTAGTTTTCAATTCTTCAAGATTAATCATACTTTGTAAATCAAAAAGTTTTCTTTCGATTATATCTATTCTTTTCGTGATGAATGTATAATTATCATCAATTTTTGTTATTGGCATTTCTTCGGGAAATTTAATTTTATAATACTTTACCAAGCATATTTGGCATATTTCTACGTGACATATTGTACATTTAGCTCTAAGTTTTCTTGACGGGTAATAAGAGCATTTTACACACGGTGTAGAATCTGTGCCTACCCTGAAAAGCCAATTATGATTTTCACATTCATTAATTTCTCTCATCATATACTCAGTTTCATATGGCATCATATACTCTTTATATGTGATACCATTATATGAGTTTTCATTTGCAAGCATATTAATCAATTCATAGGGATCATCATCCCCTTGTTCTTCTATAACATTTTCTTCCACTGTTACTATACTATATATTGTTTCAGTCTCAGAAACATCTGAGTCTACATCCAATATATCTTGTTGTATACATTCTGTAAGAATTGCTTCTCTTGAATGTTGGTTTTTTCTTTTAGGACATGCTGTTGCCAAATGGCTTTCATCACCACATGTGAAACAAGCAAGTTTCTTTGTATAATTTCTACTAGGATTATATTTTCTGACGTGATGTTTTTGTTTCAAGAAAGGTTTTCTGCTATTTGATTGTTTTATAAAATACTTCTTTCTTGTTATGAATTTGGGTTTTTTCCTTAATGGTTCCGGCCTACCATATCGTTGAGGAGTGTATATCCTTTTACAGAATGAATAATCAGTTTTCTTAAGTTGTTTTTGTGCAATTATATTTGTACACTTATCTTTTAATATTTTTACCACATGAACAGCTCTCATACTAATAGTGTATTGCTGAGGATTCTTTTCAACCATTTTATTCCATGTATCTTGAATTTCTTGACCGATTGGTCTTGGTATTTTCATAAATAATTTTTCACCTAACTCTTGGTTAAAAGCACCTCCTGCTAGGCCTGTATAGTAGACATATTCATTCAAGAAGTCTACTGTTCCATATAAGTCATCTAGGTGCATTTGGTCTAGATGGATTAAGGCATCCATTTGTGTTGTTATATGTCCTGAATTACCATCTTCACCCGTTATTAGACTTGATATTTTATTTACAAAGTTATAAGGATTCGGTCCTCTTTCTATTAAGTCTTGATAATCCATTGGATAGTCTCTTTTAAATACTTCCCACATTGACTGTGCGAATTCTCCTAAATAGGTTTCAAGATATCCATACATTGATTCAGCTGTATCATTATAATCATTTTTGTTTTTGATGTAATCAGCTACAACTATGTTTTTCCATTTTGCAATTACTGAGCCCCATTCTTGAGGGCTTACGTTTGTTACTTCTAATATTGCTGGGTTATGATAATATCCTCTTTCTAAAGGTTGCCTAATTCCTCTAGGTTTTGTTATCATCCCAGGTTGTATTTTTCCATAAGGATATTCTGGATGAACATGTGTGATTGAGTGTCTAGAATTGTTTCCAGTATAATTAGTTCCAGGTCTCCACTCAGTCCCTCTTTGGTATGGGGCAAAGGGAGTTCCAGGGACTCTTGTTATACTGTCTCCTGTATTTTTCATGACAACATCTTTGTTCATGAATTCTTTAGCTGTTTTATTTATTTTCTCAGAATGTAAGGAGATATGGTCTCCCATATATTGTTCCATTAATATATTATCAGAACTTTGTCCTACTTCTGGTAAGTTTTCCTTTAAGAACAAGTGAGCTTCTATATCTGCTTGTTGTTCTTCTTTTATTTGTATTTTTTGTAATCTTTTCTGTACTTCTTTCTCAATAATATCTTCTAAATTATTCTTCCATTCTTTATTTTTTCTTTTCATTTTATCCTTTAATTCTTGTTTTTGTTCATTTAGTTTTGATATTTCTCTTATCATTTCTTCATAATTTTCTATCCAATTCTCAAAATATCCATTATGTTTTGGACATTCTATTAAATGGATCATATGTTTTAACTTATCAGAATATCTTCTATCAAGATCAATTTTACAATCTTGACAATTATGAGGTAATATTCCTTTGTTTTTGAATTTTTTAGTTAGTGCAGAATGCACATGTTGTGAGAAAACTCTTTCATACCTGTCATGGTACTCTCTTTTATTTAGAATTTTTCCTTTCTTAAAGTTTTCAAATTTTCTTGTTTTTAAACAAATATGTTGAATGTCTTTAGCAATTCTTTCCACTTCATCTTCACTAGGGTGGAATATATGTTTTCCTTCATATTTTACATAGTTATCTGTTACTGGTTTTTCTACAATAAACCTTTTCATTTGTCTATTCATTTTCCTGACCTTCTTCTTCTGTAAAATCTATTGGTCGTTTTGCAGTTTCATAATCGTTAAACCTTACTGACGTTTCTCCTCTGGAGTTAATGAAGTAATTTACATTTTTTGGAGTTAAATTTTTAACATTTGGTTTTTCAAAGAATTTTGATAGATCCCAATTTTTCCCAGCATTTTCTTCTGATGATATTTCAGTTGGTCCTATCATTTTTACTCCTTCACTTCCTATGATACTTACCACAGTTTCAATTTTTGTTTTATGTCTGGTTTGGCCATTGTTTGTGATTCTTCCTAAGAAGCCTACACATACCATTAGGTTGTGACCAGTTTCCATTTCTTCATATCCTACAGTTTGAATTCCTATTTGGATATGCTTCATAAAATCTGTTATTTGTATCATATAATCTGGTGCTAAATAACATACTCCCACATTAGGGTTCATATCAATTTCCATCAATCCTATGATAGCTTGGGTTGGATTAGTCCACCTTGTATCAAGAACAGTCATTAGGACTTTAGTTCCCAAGTTTTTTCTAGTTAAACCTTTTACTCCTATGGAGATTAATCCCATATGCATATATTTTTGTCCTTGTCTTTGAAGCCTAATTGCTTCATTATTGCTTATTAATTTTATTAATTTTTTGTCATCTTTTAGACAGCTTATTGGTTCCGTATAATGATATTTGTAATATCCTGTGTTCCAATTAAGGAATCTTTGGTCATACAATAATCTTGGTTCCAATTGGATTAATGTTCTTTTCTTGAAGTTTTCAAATTCAATATCAGGGTCAATTATTTCTTCAATTATTGTTGGCCCTTCTTCAAGTTTGGTTTTTTCTCTGAACATTCTATCTATTAAGGTTTTTTCAAAGTTTGAGCTTTCAATCCTTTGAGAATTACTTCTTTCTACTAAACTGTTTTTGGATTCATTAGTAAGAGAATGATCTCCTACTCATTTTTGTAAATATTTTTCGTCTGGTTTTACAACCCAGAAGTTTAGTTTTTCTTGTGGTTTAGTTTTCCTTCTAGCTTCTGCAGGTAACTTTGCAATTTGTTCAGCTAGTTGTTTTATTGTATTATCTTCAGGTATTCTAACAGCTTGTATTCTTTCAAGTTTTTCATCTATGCTTTCAATGGCTATTCTTAATGCAGGGTCTTGATATTTTTTCATGTTTTCCATTTGAACATGTACATCATCAATTTTTTTCTTTAGTATTTCAGTTGTTACAAGCTCTTTTATTTTCTTGTCAATTAGACTAATATTTGTATTATTTGTTTTATTATGGTCTGTTATTTCGCCAATCTTCTTATGAAGATTATTAACATTTAGCTTTATTTCTACTAATTCTTTGTTTAATTCTTTGAATTTATTATTAATTTCTTGTTTAAAGTTTTCTATTGTTTCTTTAACCTCTTTCAAAGCTGTTTCCATTATCCTTTAATGATTTTTATAATTTTGTTACACATTTCATTTACATTTTCAATATTGTTTTCAACAATATTTTTAATTTCCTTTATCTCTTTATCAAGTTTTTCAACCTTATCTTGTAGTTGTTTTAATTCCTCACTATGGTTAATGATTTTTCTCGGATTTGGGATATCATTAACTAGTTTAGAATTTTCATATTGAAGTGTTGTTATGGTTTTAGATAAGTTTTTCATTCCACTGGATGATTTATCATACTGGGTTGATAAGTATGTTTGGTTTTCTAATATTACTTTAAGATTTGTATTATTTTGTTTTCCTAATAATTCTAACTTATCTAGTTTTGCTTCAATTGATTGAAGACTTCTTTGTATATCCATGTTTTTATTTGTTAACATTTTATTCATGAGTTTTTAAGTGTTGTCTTAAAGCTTCTAATCTTACGATTAGTTTGCAATAATTTTTAAAAGTTCTATTTTTCTTGAGTTTTATTCTTTTGATTTTTATTTTATTTTGTTTACAGATCTTACAATCTTTAGTTTGGTTTTTGAATAGCCTTTTCTTTTCAATATCAATTATTAAAAATTTTTCGTAATTAATATTGTCATTTAATTTAATTGTGTTTTGGTTATCTTTTAATCCGTCATTAGCCATAAGCCCTAGAATCGCAACTTATGCTCTGATACCAAATTTTTAGAGGGGTGTGTGATTTTTGGGCACTTTTTAGAGAAGTGTTAAACTCATTTGAATCATTTTTAGGTATTATTTTCCTTAATTTGGTTATTTAGGGGTAAAATGGGGATTTTTTGAAAATTTTCTCTCTCCAGGGGGTTGAAAGGAATAAAAATTTGTGTAGGTATTTTGGAGGAATAAGTTGGTGGTGTTGGGGGTTTTTAAATAATTTTCCCTTCTTGAGATTCCCACTTTTCTTACTTTTCCACATTTGTTTTCGGTCAAATTTCAATTTATTTATTACCTATTTTTTCTTAATAAAGTTCACAGAATAAAACAAAGCATCTTGTTGAAGATTAATTATTTTACCTTTCTTTCTTCTTTTTTTCTTTTAACTACAAATGTCTTATGTGTGGAACCAATCCCAATATATGTCAAAAATTGCAGCACAACACATTCCATCACGATATATAACGTTAGTGATCCGCGCACCCCCAACAGTTGATGTGACTTTTCCTTTTTTTTTTTTTTTTAAATTTATTAAGTTAATTTTTTTTTACTTTTTCTACAAAAAGGTTAATAAGTAAAAAATTATAAGCTGAAATTAAAAAAAATTATTTATTTAAAACTTACTCTTTACAATCTTCGAAATGAGTATAATATTAAATAGGTAAAAATGTATCGTTTAAAAGTTATTTTTAATGGTACGTTTTTAATTATTTTATAAAAATTGTAATAAGTAAAAAAATAGAAACCAAAATTCAAGAAAATTTATATATTTAAAAACTATCTTTCACGATTTTCAAAATGAGTATAATATCAAATATGTAAAAATGTATCGTTTAAAAGTCGTTTTTTAAATTTCTTTAATTTTTTTTATTAAAATTAAAATGGTTATAACTTGAAAAATATAAGTCGAATTTTAAAAAATTACATATTCAAAAACTACTCTTCGAAATCTTTGAAACAAGACCAATATTGAAGAGTTAAAAACGTACCGTTCAAAAGTCGATTTTTCTATATAGTAAAAATGGTTAAATCAAATAAAAAGTGTAGAATTTTAAAAAAATCTCACTATAAAAGTGAAAATTACATATACAAATGTTTACATATAATCTAATCTATTATTCCTCCAAATACAGGTGCTCTTGCAGGTGGAACTAAGTTCATCCAGCGTTGAATGCGGCTATGGTAGATATTTTGCCATTCGATAGCCCCGTCAAACGCAAACCGGGTGCACCACATTATAATTGGTGGAACTGGATGATCATGGTGTAGATGCAGCTGGACAAAGTGGTTATTGTTAACCAAGCAAATTGCGATTTCTTTGTACTCTCCAAGTGAAGGAGCGTACCAAAGAGGAACATGGGTAAAACAAGCATTCATATTTGGACAGAATGTATGAAGCACAACATTATAAGCCGAGGCAATGACCACTCCATGATCTATGGCGTCCATCCAATAGTCTTGACCGATAGGACTCTGAAATTTATTGAGTCTGTATAAAACGTTTCCCAATAAATCAGGCCCACCATAGATCAATTCATATATATCAAAATGCTCTGTTATCTCATTGATCAGTGCAGCTCGGACGTCACGCCATTTCTCTTCATCGCCGTAGATAAGTGCTGCAATTGCTCTGAAACCACAATTACCATCGGCTTCCACATCAATAATCTGAGACACATAATCGCGAAATTCAGAAGGAATGGAAGATTCATATTGGACGAAATGTCGTTTTTCCTGTCTTTTCTGTCCATTTAAAATACTTTTCTCAAATTTAGAGCGAAAGCGAGTTGTGTCCCATTCTTGAATTCCACTAGGCCGACCTTGGTGTCTAGTATTGTATGCCGGTGGTTGCACATCAATACTATCACTCATTCCAAATATATTTGATGACATATCGTGTTGAACTCCATGACCGCCTATATCATGCCGCTTGAATGATAACCTTTGCCAATGTATGTGTATAAATTCCAGTGGAATTGACATGTTCATTTGTTGGCAAAACGAAATGTCATGCTTGCACGGTAATCCATAAACAGTTTTAAATGAACATTCGCAAAGCCCAATTAAAAAGGTAGATGCTTTTGAAGCAGCATCTACTTGTTTGAAAACTAGCTCGGTTGCCTCTATCGATATCCGGGAAATGAGGTTGGCAAAAAGGTTATCATTCCTCCATTTATGCCGGGGAACATTTTTCGAACGTTCAAACTGACGAGCAATGTCTGCGAATTGCTGTTCCATCATCTTCTCGATTCGCTGGTACGAGACATGCAACGAGGACATCGAATTTAATAGAAACTTCTTCAATTTAGAGTGCTGAGATTCGACCCTGAAATAAAAAAATCGACAAATTCGAGTCATACCGCAATTAAGTAACAAAAAATCTTCTTATATAATTAAATTACCTTTGTGTAGTCGTGCTGCCTAAATGCATTATCTTGTTCGTCCATGCATGAACAAATTTTGTGTGGTGTGGCCTTATCCACGTATCATTGAGGTAGTTTAATACTCGTGGATATGAGCTATAATCTTCACAAAAACAGCGCCAACCATTCTGAAAATCAACCTCTGATTTTGACTTCACCAGCGAATGCCACCGACTCCAAAATTCATCCCACTGCGATCTAAGAATAGCCTTGCACTTGGCCGTTATAGCCTTGTTTATGTGCCATTCACAGAGTAAATGGTTTGAATTTGGAAAACATGACTGAATAGCACCGACAAGACCCATGTCTCGATCCGTAACGAGTACCGATGGCATCATCGCTCCAGTTTGATCAATTATATTTTTCAAATTTGATAATGCCCAACTAAAGTTATTTATAGTTTCATTACTAAGGTAGGCAGTCATCAACAAGAATGTTTGTCTAGTAGAAGTAATGCCAACAACCTCTAGTAATGGAATTCGGTACTCATTAGTCTTATAAGTCGAATCGAGTATGAGAACGGTTGGAAAGTTACTATATAATTCTAGACTCGTAGGGTGTATCCACATAATATCGGTTATTTTATTAGTGTTAGGATCTACTTGGTATTGAAAATGATATTTCTTTTTTTGAAGATTGTATAAGACGAACTGAGAAGTATTAAAGTCACCTAATTGACTCTTCCTATTCAGACTTATGACATTATATATACTTCTAATATTAGTGCTATTTGACGGAAAATTTTTTTTTATTACTTGAAGAATGCCTCGAGGGGCTGCTTCGTCAACCAGATCTTCCACAATTTTCTTTTCAACTGGTTTCAGTCTACATGCATATTCATGACCTTCAAAGTTTTCATAAGGTGGATGATTATGAATGCCACACTCTACTACCAATTGCCATAAGTCACTTTGCAAATCATGAGAGACCACTTTTAGTTTAAATGGACAATTATTTTTTTTTGACCCAGTATTTTTAACCAGTGGCATTTCTTCAGATCTGTGTGGCTTATACTTACCCCCCCTTTCACAACCAAAAATGCATCTCGGTTTGCGATTTCCAGTGCTATTCATGGACTTGCTTATTACTACAACAAAACCATTCTTAATCGCAGTGGCTTGTACCCATTCTTTCATTTCATCCCTAGATTGAAAAATCTTCAAAAAAAAAAAAAAAACATGTGTAAGCTCTTTCAATCCATTTTTATTATTTATTACTAATGATAAATCAATATGAGCTATTTCCATAAATGAGATGTTCCAGAGTATGAGACGAAGGGCCGAGAAGGGTGAAATAACTTAACTACTCTTTCCGCTTATAATTGTTATAAATAGTAGATATTTTTAATTTTTTTTGTAATTCTAATATTTTTAAAAAATTAATGTATCATAGTAAAAGATCAATCGAATCAATCATTAACTGAATTATGGGCATGAAAAAAATATTTATAAGTAAAATTTTCAAATTAAAAATAGCATGAAAATGAAAAATGAAATGAAAATTACCTTACTCGTTGTAAACTGTGACGCATAATCATTGGCAGAGTCATGAACATTTTCTGAAAATTGACCAATTGCTTCATGATCGAGAGGATGATTGTTTTCATTAGTGGCTGCACCATGAAATCGCCAACTATCTGAGTTGTCGAACGGCCAATATTCAGATGGCCAAATGCTAGAAAATGAAGGGTCGAAGTTATCCATATTTTTGAATTTGTAAGTGCTGAACGAAGACTAGGTTTTGAAAGGGATATTGACGGGGTGGGAGAGGAGTAGGCAAGACTCCGTATATATAGGGGAGGGAGGTATGGCCAAATCTTGAAAAGCGTGATTTATAATCCCGATGAGATAACCTTTACAGACAGATAATATGGAAGGGGTGCGCGAACTGTTTTTTTTCAAGATTTGGCCATCCCGAGGAGATAACCTTGAAAAGCGTGACTTTTTTTTCAAGTTAAAAAGTCACTTTTTAACGGTACGTTTTTAACTATTCAATATTATACTCATTTCGAAGATCGTAAAAAGTAGTTTTTAAATATATAATTTATTATTAATTTCGACTTATATTTTTTTACTTATTATGGTTTTTGTGAAATAGTTAAAAACATACCGTTAAAAAACGACTTCTAAACGGTACATTTTTACCTACTCAATATTATACTCATTTCGAAGATCGTAAAAAGTAGTTTTTAAATATATAATTTTTTTAAAATTTCGACTTATATTTTTTTACTTATTATGGTTTTTGTGAAATAGTTAAAAACGTACCGTTAAAAAACGACTTCTAAACGGTACATTTTTACCTACTCAATATTATACTCATTTCGAAGATCGTAAAAAGTAGTTTTTAAATATATAATTTTTTTAAAATTTCGACTTATATTTTTTTACTTATTGTAATTTTTATAAAAAAGTAAAAAAAAAAAAAAAAAAAGAGGTCACATCGCGCACTGTTTGGGGGGTGCGCGAATAAGCCCCCTACCACCACCGATAACCCGAGTCAACTACTTAGCCTTAGTAAACCCTTACCAACCACCCCACTACGCCGGCGAAGAGGACCCGGCTCAGCTAGAGGAATGGATACGGACGTTCGATAAGCTGTTGAACGCCGTAAAGTGTCCCGACGGGGAAAAGGTTCATGTAGCTTCATACTACTTAGGAGGCGAGGCAGATGATTGGTGGCAAGCCACCCAATGGAAACGTGCGGAGTACGACGAGCCCTACACATGGTCAGAATTCACGGATCTGCTTACTTTGATTTAAAGTTTTATTATAGTTATACAAGTTAAAATATAGCAAAATGGGATCTTGTTATATTCGTCATCCAATTTTTAGAATTTTTACTTGTATCGAATTTGAGTTATTAATAATTTAAAATGTGTCTTAGATTCCGTAAACTGTGGATCCGTTTCAATTTTTGAAAACGGAGGGAGTATATAGTACGTAATACATACACATAAACAATGAAGACTCCATTAATTAGTCCTGACCCGAATTTGTATAATCATATCCCAAATGATTATATCTATTTTATTTTACAATTTTCTCCTTTTAAGTTAGTAACTAATGAATAAAAGAACGATTTCGCAAGGTCGCGATCTATTTTGTGTCTATAGGTTATTTATTAAGTATTTTACAAGTAAGTGTTGGTATCCCACATCGATTAAAATGTGTATTGGGAGCAACTCCATCTATCACCAATTGATTTTAGGTGTGAGCCTCTCATCTATGAATTTCTGCATGATATCAGAGTTATGGTGTCCAGGTTGGGTATATTTGATCCCGAATTTGGAATTTAATTTTGAGATCTCCACCTATCACCATTTGATTTTAGATGTGAGTATCCTACCATCCATGAATTTGTACAGTAAGATATTTAATAAAATAAAGTGGAGACATGATGCAATATCTAGATAACTCACAAATGTCTCATTTTGGGAAGTCAGTCTTTGTTTGGACGATTTTTTTATTCAATGGTTTTGATTTTTTTTCTTCCATTTATTTAAAAAAAAACAATTTTGTTTTATCAAATTACTTCAAAATCAGCAAAATCATAAACAAAAGCACCCAAAAAAAAAACTTATTTCTTTATACTGACATATTTCCATAGAAATTATTATTAAAAAAAACTGATCTTTATTTTAAACAAAAATAAGAAAAGCTTTGCCAAAAAAAAAACCAAAATAAGAAAAGAAAATTTAAACAAAGACTTACTCTTGTAAATTTTTTCAACTGAAGGCCATATATATCAAAAAAAAAATGGAAGGGACAAAGAACGGATGGGGAATCGAACTCCTAATTCTTGACCATTTGGGCAAGTACGCATCCCCTAAAGAATGAATTCTATTCGAGGCTCTATTTTATTAAAGGAAAAGGGGGAAAAATAGGATGGGATTGGGGGCGAAGAAAGCCATGGAGGGAGCAAAGAAAAGGACATAAGAGCTGGAAAATGCACTGAAATGAATGAATCCCGTGTAAGGAAGCAAAAGATTATACTATTAATCTTATTTTATTTTTAAATAAACAGGGCAACGGGAAATGGCATTTTGGGGTGGCATTATTAATTAATTAAAAGGCTATTAAAGAGACAACGTAGTTGGTTTTGTGACCACCGAATACTACTACTCCTAATATTTAGATTTTTTATTTAATCAAAGTGAAATTTGTCTTATTCGCAGAGTAGTAGTGGAGGAGTCGAGGGCAATGGAAATGGAATAGAACAAATGTGATCGCTTTTCCAAGCAAAATGAGGAAAACAACACGAGTAGTACTAGTAGTAGTTGTTGTCATAAAAATCTTGGGAATAATAAGACAAAATATGGGACAATAGGAAAGAACAACAGTTTGGTGTTGGGATTGTCGTTCCTGGAGAGTACTGAGTACTTTACTTATGGGATTGCTTGCTATCACTTTTCATAGGCCAATTTTTTCTATTTTTAAAATTCTGGGTATGTGCTAGTTTTTTTTGGAATAGCATGTGCTAGTTAGTACTCCCTCCCTTTTTTTATAAAATGAAACGTTGGGAAATTTATTACTATTCACACATTCATTTTAATTTAAAGTTTTATCATAGCTATACAAGTTAAAATATAGCTAAGTGAGATCTTGTTAGATTCATCTCGTCTAGTAGTTTTTAAATATCCAACTTTTAGAATTTTTACTTATACCGAATTTGAGTTATTAATAATTAAAATATGCATTGGACTGCGTGAACTGTGGATCATTTTCAATTTTTGAAAGCGGGGAGTATAAATTATACTAATACTATGTGGAGTTTGGATGGACACACCCAAGACTACATTCTCCAATCTTTCATAGGCCAATAGGAAAAATGTGTAAGGGTATGTTTTGTGGAAATTTAGGCAACCCTTATTGGGCCAAGGAAATTTAAAGCCCATAATATAATTTCTGATGGCCCAATAAAACTAAGAATATAATTTGGCCCAATAGGCTATTGCCCAAATTGGTAGTGGGTATTACTACTGTAGACCGTTTGGGGAAATACTACTAGCTTTCAAATAATCCTTCTGACTTCTGAGTAGCTTCTTTTTTAGGTTTTAACTTGTTCATATGGTTAATTTTAGTATATAAAATATACTCCCTCCGTTTATTTATAACGTCTATATTTCTGCACAGCACACAATCCAATGCATATTTTTAATTATTAATATTTCAAATTATATACATGTAAAAATTATAAAAATTTGATATTCTAAAACTACGCGATTAAACGAACCAACAATATATCGCTTGACTATGTTTTATCTTGTATAACCGTGCTAAAAAGTTGAATTAAAGTTATTTAATGAACTAGTGTCTACTATGCAAATGATAGAGTTAAAAAAGAAATGGAGGGAGTATATAATATTAAAGGCGTTCAGGGGATGAGGGATTTGTCAACTTTAATTGATGAAATAATACCCCGTATCATATTTAAAATTTATGAGATTATTTTTATCAAATCATTTAGGGGTGTATTCGATTAGGAGTTTATTAGATTTTTATGAACTTTAAAAAGTTGGTGGATTTAAAAAGTCCATAGACTCCACATAGAGTTGACTGATTTAAATATAATTCATGAAGAGTCTGGTTGATTTTAGAGAGATTTCGTTTAGTTATATATTTTAAGAGAATCCATTAAAATCTATAAAGAATTAAAATACATAGACGGTTGAATACCCTTAGATTTTTAAAGACTTTTTAAAATCTGTATTGAATACCTCAAAAATTTTAAATATTTTTTAAATCTAAATTGAATACAACCCAACTTTAGAAATACAAAAAAAACTCCAACAATTGAATACACCCACTTAGTATATGGAGTACAACACCGTGTTACTGTCTGATTATTACTAACTGGCTGCTTGCTCTATTCTTGTAAACTGGTGATTGGCAGTTGTGCTGCATCTTGACATTCTTACAAATTGTGTTGCAATCAAAGATTGAAGAGGCTGCAGGCAATGATGGAGCGCCCAGTCAAAGACGTCAGCGATTTACTACGTACTATTTCAATTCTTTCTCATTTTTCAGTTATTTAATTTATTGGTTCTCCTGAGATTTGATGATGCATATATTATTGGTTTCTTTCTTGCATCATCATCTATTCCTCTCTTGGTTTTGGTCTCATCTTATGTACATCATCAGCACATCATTCTGTTTCTGTAACTCTGTGTGTGTGTCTCGCATGATTATTTAGGTTCAACATTTAGTCTTGCTTTGCTCTAACTCATTTCTCAGTGTCTTGCTGCTTGCTGCAGCATTACGCTCACATCATTGTTATTACTTTTGGGCAATGTGAACATATGTTTTCTTAAAGAAACAAACAAGTAAATTTCTCGAGTAATTTTAATATGGCAACCCATATCATCATGATCATCATCATCATCATTTATATGATTATTATATTGGTGAAATAATAAAAGGACAACTTGGCTTAAAATATTTGTAATATCCCCAATCACAAGTGGACAACATCAATTAAATATATAGGCAACTTCTAAACCAATGTAATTTAATAGACAACTTGAGAAAATCTCGATGTAGACAACTTAACCAATGCAATGTAATGTAGTAATAAAATTTAAGTCGTGTGGATCGGAGGTTCGACCTCTTCAAATAAACAATTAATTAATACTTATTCAAGACAAGAGAAGCCAATTCAATTTGGGGAAACTTAACTTAATCCATTCTTCTATATATTGCAATCTAGTGAATATATAAAATGAATTACTACACACTTTCTTCTATATCATTGTAATTTCCAGCTACGTACTCTCAACTAATTATTAATTCGTGCTTTGAATTACTCCCTCCGTCCCATATTTATCTTCTTCGACACTGTAGATACGGAGTTTAAGAAAGTTGTATTTTATTATTTTTATGTGTACTTTTTGAGGGGTAAATTTGTCTCTTTTTGTCTTGTAGTGCAATTGTTAGTAAAATTAAGGATTGGTTTTTCTGTAAATATATGGACATGTAGGGACATTTTAGTAAAAAAAAATTCCCTTTTTGGGGTAGGAAGATAAATGTGGGACGTCCAAAAACGGAAAATAAGAAGATAAATATGGGACGGAGGGAGTAAATAGTAGTACTCCACAATAATTCTGAGAGTAAGATTAATTGAGGACGACGACCAAGGATCCACCAACTCATGTCCAGATTGACCCGAACCCGGACCCGCCGCTCCAAACTAGCTCCCTCCCGGAACCCACCAATAAGAAGAATTCATACATACATAATACTTAAACGTTAGTTAGTTAACCTGATTGAAACTCAGAAATCACCATCAATCAATCAATAAATAAAACAAAAGAAACCAAAACCCATATATCGTCGTCTCCACCTAGCTAGAAACAGACTTAATTCAATCTCATAATACTGATCATCCATGGACAGACTGATCAAGCCTCATGTCCAGATTATTGAATTCCTTTTCATCGCCAACCACAAATGCTCCCACACCTTCACCCTCTCCAATCTCATGCACACCATGCCCGTCGCCATTTCCCTCTCCCTCTCCCACCCTTCCCTCTTCATCTTCTCCTCCAATAATCCCTTCTCCATCATCCCTCCCCTCTCCTCCGCCTCCTTCACCATCCATTTAACCAACCCCTCCCGCCACCCGCCGATCTCCACGCCTCCGCCCACCGTTCTCGTGCGCTCCTCTATGCTTCCCACTGGAAAGGCCCACCAGGACGACCTCCGCCGCCTCTTTTCCAAACCTGGTCCCCATATCTTCAAGGACGCCTCTATCCCCATCACCTTCGTCGGCCGCGACGTCGCCGAGTTTCTCCTCTCGCCGCCGGCCGAGCATCTACATGAATTTAGCGGGCCCCTTTTCTGTAAGGCGATTGCCTTTTGTGAGGAGGTTCAGCTCACGGAATTGATAAGAATTGCCGCCGGGATTGGAAACCCTAGCGCCATCTCCGCCCTTATCGACGCGGGTGCCGATGTGAATTCCGGGGAATCCGAATCGCTGGTCTCCGCCGCCGTGAAATCGGGGAATTCCGAATCCGTCCAGATCCTGATCGAATCCGGCTGCGAAATCGACAACGCCAGAGACCGATTCCTCCACACTGCCGCCGCCAATAACCGCGTCGATTTAATGGAAATCCTTTGCCTCGGATACGCCGACATCGACCTGAACTCCGTCGACGCCAACGGTCAAACCGCTCTGCACATCGCATCAATCAACCCCCAAACAGAATCCCTTCAATTCCTCCTCTCCATCGGCGCCGATCCCGAAGCCGTCGACTCCGACGGCTGGACTCCTCTCCACCACGCCGCCCTGCACGGCCGCGCCGAGGCCGTGCACCTCCTGCTATCCCACTCAACCTTTTCCAAATACGCCATCAACAACGAAGGCAGAACCCCCTTCGCCCTGGCGGTGGAACACGGACACTCCGACCTCTACGACGCCCTGCACCTAGCCGACCTGCTGCAGAAATCGGCGCGGCTGAACGACACGGACACAATCCAGAGATGCATATCGCAGGGGGCGAAAGTGAACGGCAGGGATCAGAATGGGTGGACGGCGCTGCACCGAGCGGCGTACAAGGGGCACCTGGAAAGTGTGGAGATTCTGATCAGCCATGGGGCGAGGATCGACGCGGTGGACGACATTGGATACACGCCTCTTCTGCGAGCAGTGGAAGCAGGGCACGTGGAGATCGCCATGTTTCTACTGTCGAATGGAGCTAAGGCGAGTTTGAAGAGCATAAAGGGAATGGTGAGTTCTTGTGAAGATGATGTTATCCATTTACAGTGTCTGAAGAACAATCATTCGTATGCGTACACAAACCCTAACCCTAATTAGGGTTTTCGATTTGATGGAATTGGATATACTTAGTGAGTATAGGTTCTTACATTGATTTTGGAATGTATACAGCATGTGTTGTTAGAGTTTCACTAGAACCTACGATACAAGATTTACATCAGAAATGGGTAGTAGTGCCCTCAATTGTGTATATAAATGTTACTCCTTGAGAATAAAGTATCGAAGAACCTAATTATATTCATTCATGCATACTACAATGTTACATGAAAATATCTACTTTATTTTGTGTATCTATTATAAATTTTATTTATGTGTTCATTAATGGTGAGATGCATGGATTTTTCAAAGTTGGAATTGCGATATCTATATATATGTGGGCATGGTTAAGGAGTGAGAATATTATACGACAAAAAGAAGAATTGAAAAAAGGCGACAAGAAATGGATAAAATAATAAGAAAGATACAACATACTTACGTGGCTGCTAATTAATTTTGGGCATGTGTTTGAAATAGTCAAGAAGATTAGGTGCAAAATTATATGTCACCTAGCTAGCTACTTAATTAGTTCTTCGCCCATTGTATTATTGATCACGATCAACGCTATTTCATGGCCTCCATTTACGAAATTTGCAATGAGTTGTTATTTGTATACACACACACGCGCGCGCACACACACACACACACACTCTATGTCATTCTTTTTATTAGACATTAAAAATAAGCAAATGACAGATTACATATTATTAATTAGTTTAATGTGAAGACAAGAAAATCCATCCATATTGTCATTACACATATTATTAATAAGCAAATATTTTTTTTTCTTTTTTATTGCTTTAATATTTTCAATTATTTGTTTTTAATTTTTTATTTATTTACTTTAGTTTAATTAGGGCTGGAAATAGGTCAGACCAGGCCAGGCTTGGCCTTGAACGGCCTAGGCCTTTTTAATTTTAGCAAGGCCTGAGCCTGACCTATAGTCTTTGATAGGCCTTGTTTATAGGCCTAAGCCTGGCTTTTTTACTTAAATAAGCCAGGTTTTAAGCCTGTTTAAAAATCTATTTAAGCCTATTTAATTATTAAATAAATACTTAATAAATAGTAACAATAAATATATTAATAAATTATAAAAAAAATTATATTAAAAAGTTAAACAGGCCGGCCTTATATGCCAAATAGGCTTTTTTATGAGGCCGGGCCTAGGCCTATTTGGTTAAAAATGCCTTTGAGAATATCTGAGCCTAGCCTCTTTCGTAAAAAGGCCAGGCCAGGCCGTAGGCCCCTGTCGGGCGGACCGGCCTATTCCCACCCCTAAGTTTAATCAAAATGTCAATGGGTTAAAAATGGATTCCCAAAAATTGGAGGCTAAAAAACCCTTGCTCATGCTGCTGTCCTAAAAGCAGGCTCTGTATATACTCCACTAACTTTTATCTACGCCTTTATTTATAAAATCCTTTTATAATAGGGCAATAAGATTAGTTCATCTTAGTTAGTTCAACTATTACATATTAAAAGACATTACATGTTGATGAAGTAGCTCAAATGTCATTTTATGCTTCCATATATATTAATCATCTTTAGCTACAAACAAAAGTCCACTTTTTGGCTTATGAAGGCATCACAATTACTACTATTTATTAACTATATCAGCACTAAATAAATATTGATTTCACATCAACCAACAATATATCAATCAATAACAATGAACAAAATCAACTTTTTTTTTTTTTTTTTGTTAAACAGTGACACTCATGTGTCAGCAAAGGTGTGTGGGAGTCCAAACCACACAAATTACAAAGGGGGATAAAGGGGAGGAATAGGGGGCCGGGTGAGGATCGAACCCCCAACCTATGGTTGGGAGACGGTGACTTGACTGCTAGGGTAAGTCTCAACCCCATGAACAAAATCAACTTTAATTTGCAATAATTATTTTTGAAAATTTCATCAATACCTTGAAATAAAAAGATTGATTAAGAGCATTAAATTAATCGATTTCTATATTGCACACCTTGCTAAAAAATACTTATTAATGTCACATGATTATAATATAAAAAGTATCCTTCTGGTTGTGCTGTGTGTGTGTGTGTGTGAAAGGTATATAATGAAAGTCTCTGTATTTCATTATAGCAGTATATGGCAAATGTCACACTATATGTGGTTCATTTTGGTATAAATTAGAAGAGATATATATTTAAACTAATTGGTTCTAGATTTCACAGTGTTGATGTCATTTACCCAAAACTTGCTCAAATATAAGTAATAAATTAATTTATTAGGAGGACAAGGAAATTTATAAGATCATATGGGGGAATCTTGTTCTTTTAATACCCTAGCTACAAGTCAATAGCAATTCTACTTCCTTTTATGATAGAAGATTCTAAGCCCCTATAATTTTTAAATTACAAATGGATAAATTACACACCCACAAGTCCACATAACATGACATGATAATAGAAGGACATGAAAATATTATTTAGGGAGATAATCAAACTTAAAACCTCTAATAAGTTGTCACACAAAAAAAAAAAAAAAAAGCCCTCTAATAAGCACCATACAATCAGACCCTTCATTAGTTACACTTGTAATCTTCTTTCACTCCTAGAGATCCAAATTTAATGAATGTGTGAAGACTTTAGCAATTGAAACTGGCCACCCTTTAAATTAAAGTTTTCAAATACTTTCAAAATCTATTCACATATTTTTTTTTAACATATACACACATTTAATTTGTAATAAAAAAATCAACATACTAAACTCCCCTCCTCAAATCTCTCAGTGCTAGAGTGACATATATACAAAATTAACAATTTTAAGACTCATCTAATCATTCTTCATTAAAATTATTATGTTAATGACAACATATAAGGCCACTACAAGAAAAGTCATAAAATTCGAGGACCTTAACCGAGGACTGAGAAATTGTCGGGAATTTCCGAGGCTGATAACGTGTACTACTCCTGGGACACATTAGTTAGCAATGTCTCGATGGGATCTCCTCGGATGGTAAAAAATGAGGTCAACGGAGTCGGAAAATGTCCAGGGGATTATACGAGTACATTTTCGAGGATAAGTACAAGGATCTCGGACCAGGTCTGAGAATGTGAACCCGGTTTAATATTTGTGAGGCCGTAATATGGGACCAGGCCTCGGATTTGAAGCAGGGACTGAAATCTTGGACCGGGCCTCAGTTTATGCGCGTCACTTTTCACTTTACCGCCTCCTTCTCGGCCCCGATGAACGGTGCCCCTGCTCCGACGTGTCTCCCTCGTCGTCCTCGAGGATTTTTTTAGAGTTATAGCGGATCGGCTAGCGGATGGTGAATTTGGAGAGTGAATTGTCCCACGTAGCTGGTTTTCATACTTCCAAATAGTGCATTTAAATCATCCATAATATCAATGTGGATTTAAATTTCAATCTAATTTAAAGATTGATACAGTTCCTGTGTGTAATAAATTCCCAATACAGTCTCCGATCGATCGTATCACATGTTTCTTGTTAATTTGTACTATTTTCAAGTCAATTACAAATTAAATTGGGCTTTTCACATGGACTTAAACAGACATTTAAGCCCATTTATAGAGTAGGGCGTTTCTAAGTAGTTTTGTATATGGATGAAATTGGGAAAACAAGGGCCCAGACCCTAACAATAAAAATTTATTCAAGTCAAAGCCCCACTATTTAAATTCTTATAGTTTAGGCCCTATAGATTAAGAAAACTTAATGGTTAATAATAAACAAAGCATTTTAGTTAAATAGTATGGTAAGACATATAACAAGAACTTGGTAAATATCATATGGTATGTGTGGTAAAGCACATATCAATAGAGTGGTAAAGGACATACTATAAACTTGGTAAATACCATATGGTATTTGTGGTAAACTATATTGGTATAGCATGGTAAACCACATATCAAGGATTTAATAGTGAATTGGACGGTCCTGGGAGTAATTGGACGGTCCGTGCATGAACCATCCCGCTCTGTGGTATTTTGTGGTAAAGCACATAAGGACAGCGTGGTAAACCATACACAATAACTTGGTAAATTCTACATGGTATCTATGGTAAATCATATTTGTATAGTACTATAGTGTGCTAAACGACATATCAAGTACTTGGTAAATACCATATGTTATATGTGGTAAAACACATACCAATACAGTGGTAAAACACATATTAATAACCTGGTGAACACTATAAGGTATTTATAGTAAAGCACAAGCACACACCAACAGAGTGGTGAACCACATATCAAGAACTTGGTAAATTCCATATGATATATGTGGTAAACCAGAGACTAGTGGGACGAATCATCAGTGGACGTCTCCGATTTGCCATGGTATTTAGTGTACAAATAAAATATTTTCATGGTAACTTACATAGGTGACATCTGGTAAGTGTCATTGTAACGTAGTGGTAGGCATGAAATGATATTTATGGTAATCAATATAGGTTGAATACAGTAAAAATGAATATTGTGCGGCAATTTAAAAAATATCCATGCCGTATATAATCCATTGAGGTTACCACATTCCTCTTGTGTGAGTTACCAAATCAAACTTATTTTAGTTACCACGTTTTTGTTATGTAGGTTACCATCTAAGCATATGTTGTAGGGTTTAGGGTTTTAAATATTACTTAGTTGGTAAAACACTTGCAAGTTCTTTATTTGTGATTTACCAAGTTTTGTGTTTGTGTTTTACCACGTTTGTAGTTTGTGATTTACCAAGTTTATAGTTTGTGTTTTACCAAGTTATAAGTTTGTGGTTTACTAAATTTAAATTCGTGGTTTACCAAGTTTTGGATAATGTGTTTTGGTACTTTTGCAATTGGATGTTGGTTTGCTATTTGGTTTGGTTAGTATTTGTGGCAAGCTTCTTTTTGTGGATATGGTAAAAAAGTATGAATTAAATGTGGTAACATGATTGAATGATGTGGTAACGTTATATGTGTAGATTTGGTAAACAGCACGGATCTGTGAGCAAAAATGAGCTGGGAACGGTCATGGGACAGCCATACCCGGGCCGTCCATAGACCGTCCACAGTCTTCCTGTATACAACACGAGATATGGGACGGTCCGGATCACAAGGGACGGACCGTCCACTAACCGTTTCTTCACTTGTGTGAACTACAGAAAAGGACGGACGGTCCTAGGCGCTTAGGATGGACCGTCCTGTTTACCGTCCCCCCTCAAAAAAAAAATAAAAAAAAAATAGAGCATTTCTTCACTTGTATTTTGGATATGGCCATGTACCAATAAATTGGTAAGTGACTAAAACAAACTTGGTAAGTCAAATAAAACAACTTGGTAAGCCATAGCACTATATTGGCAAGTGACATAAAAAACTTGGTATATCATTTCATTATGTAAACGAATGTTAAAAAAACTTGGCAAACCAATTTAGTAACGTTGGTAAGGACATCAAAAGAAGTTGGTAAACCATAATACTTAGTTGGTAAAACACTTGCAAAAACTTGGTAAACCACGTATCAATATGTTTGAGAGACATACAAAAACATAGTAAACCACGTATTACTATGTTGGTAAATAAAATGCTTGATATTTGGTGAAGTGTTTACTATGAAATTGGTAAGTGATATACCAAGATAGTGGTAATTTTATCCGGTCGAGGGTTTAGGGTGGAAAATAATTGACATTATTACCATTAAATAAAGTATGCATTGTCATATTATCTCAAATAGTTAAAATTATGATCATCTATGTGCTAAGTGTGTGTATATACTTCAAACGGACATCTACGTAGAGGTGTTACGTTGCTTTCCTTAGGGTAATAGTCTATGTACTCATTGTAGCGTTCCCCGTTTGTACTTAAGTAAGGTGTTCGAATCTTCATCCAATCCATCTTATCGGATGTGAGGTTGCATTCCTTAAGATTATAGTGTATGCACCCGTAGTAATGTTCCACGTGAAGCAATTAGGTCTTGATAAGGTTCATCCAAAGAACTTTAATTTGGGATGGATTCGACTCCCAAAGAACTCGTTCGTGTTCACATTGACGGGAGGTTTGACCACGTAGATTTTTTTGACTCTCTATTCTCACATGGTAAGCTTCATTTGGAGGAATCTCTCATTGTTGATCAATTAGATTGGTTAAATGAATGCAAAAGTTAATAATTTCTTAACGTGGTAACTAAACTAGTGGATCTTGGTAACCATGAACAAGTAAAGATTGTAAAGTATTCTACAGGATTGGTAAGGCGTAATGAATCGTTTTGGTAAAGAATAAATGGAAGAGGTACAAGGACGGTTAGAATATAGCCTCCATTGACCGTCCATTTAGGGTTTAGGGTTTTAGGGTTTGTCATTTGGTATTGTCATTTGGTTTAGGGTTTTATACATGGTAAGTGTTTATATATCAAGGTGGTAAGTGTTTATAACTTTCAGGTAAGTGTTTATATAACAAGGTGGTAAGTGTATATGACTTTCATGGTAAGTGTTTATATATCCACCTGGTAAGTGTTTATAATTTTCAGGGACCCATTAGCCAAGCCCTAGGTGAGGAGTTTTTTAGTTTCGGGTATGTGGCTAACCGACTGTTTCAAAATTAAGCTCACCAAGTTTCATTTTTATGCTTACCGAGTTCATCAATACTATACTCACCAAGTTCAGTTCATTTAACTCACCAAGTGGTTCCATACCACACCTGGGTTCATTTTTTTGCTTACCAAGTTCATCTATACTATAATTGCCAAGTTTTGTTCATTAACTTACCAAGTGATTGCATACCACACCTGGTTTAATTTTTTTGCTTAACAAGTTCATCAATATTAAATTTACCAACTTCTGTGTATGAACTTATTACAATTACCAAGTTTTATGTTAATAAGTTTACAAGGTGGTCAACTACTCATTTCTCAACTTACCATGTTTGACTTACCAACTTTTATTAAACTACTTACCAATATTTTCAATATTAGAATTACCAAGTTCTGTATATGATCTTTACCAAGGTCGTGAAGATCATACTTACCAAGATTGGAAATTTGACTTACCAACTTTGATTATAGCACTTACCAACGTTTTCAATCTCAAACTTACCAAGTTCTATGTGTGATCTTTACCAAGTTCATGAAGATCATACTTACCAGGTTCTTATTACAATTATCAAGTTTTATGTTAATAAGTTTACAAGGTGGTCAACCATTCACTTACCAAGATTCATAACATCCTTTCCCAACTTTGATTATACCACTTACCAATTTAAGAAATTCTAGACTTACCAAGTTCTTTGTATGATCTTTACCAAGGTCCTGAAAATCATACTTACCAAGATTGGAAATTTGACTTACCAATGTTTATCATAACACTTACCAACGTTTTCAATATTAAACTAACCACGTTCTTTGTATGAACTTTACCAAGGTCGTATATATATTTTACCAAGTGATACATAATTACACTTACCAAGTTTTATTTTCATGCTTACCAAGTTCATCAACTAGACTTACCTACTTTTGCTAATAGGCTTACCAAGTTGTCAGTATTAGACTTAGTAAGCAGGGAGCAGGGAGCAACTCACGGTCATCGGACGGTCCAATATAAACCATCCCTTGACCGTCCTTGGGAGTGTTTGGTTCAGTTCATCTGGGACGGTCACAGGACTGCCGATGAAGCGTCCACATGACCGTCCCATATTAAATCTATCGAACCTAACGGTCCTGACATAATATGGACGGTCCGGGGGACCGTCTTTCAACCGTCCTCTGTCCATTGGTGTTTCTAGTGCCATTGGGACGGCATGAAAGTAGTTTTTTGGGCCGTCCCAATAATCGTACCTATCAAATTTGATATTTTTACCAAGATTATAATACAAACCTTGCTACCTTTACTATAGCAATTTACCACGAAACACAGTCTCACTTTACCAACTCAAATTTAGTAGGCAATTAGTTTGTCACATAACTCATGCACAATTGAAACACAATTGAATATGCAAATGGACAATTCAATATCCAAATAGTTGCAAATATTCCATTTACACAATTCACAATCCAAACACATATATGAATGCCTATTACATTGACCAATGGGAACATTCACAAACCCAAAATCTTAGTTTATAAGCCAACATCCACCTACATATATAAAAAATATTCAAACTACACAACCTCCAAAACACATCAACCAATTAATTCTAGAACCAAGCTCCTCATATCGGTTAGAATTGTATAAGCAATTTGAGCTCTGAATGCTTGTATGGAAACGCTTTTCGATTCATGCCAAAAAATTGGGTCACTCCGGGCATAGCATTCGCCCCACAAACATACAAACACACCACAGTCCATTGACTCGACCATTGTTGCATCCTACCACATATATAACACTAATAACTTAAACTTTAATATTTTCCACCATACTATCCATTCTAACATTTCATCGAACACATTGTGATCAATTTCACAACTTTCATCAAAAGGATTACCCAAACAACACAACTTCTACATATCACAGTACATTGCCACAAAAACAACACAATGATCAATTCCAACGATTATTTACATCATACCTTATGCATAAACCTAACTTAATGTATGCCCTACCCTAATTTCATCTTTAACCAACAATACCACAAAAATGAGAGCTTACCCGGATCGCTCTGCTCACCCCCTTCCAAATGCTTCGACTTCTTTTTCGGTGCCATTACTTCTCAATGCCTCTTCTTCCACTTCCTCCACTAGGGTTCGGTCCACACTTGCTCCAATTCGATTAAAACAGCTTCCAACGGATTCGAACGGTTCGGTCCACCTCTTCTTCGACCGTTGTTTTCCTTTCTAAATTGAATGGATTAAAAACCTGGGGAAGACTCTCTGCGTCGTGCGTGGTTTTCCCTTCGGGGCAGTTTCGATCGAACTTCGCCTTTCTTCCTCGTGTCTGCGTGTTCGTTCCTTTGTGTCTCCCGCCCTCCACTCTTCTCTCTTTGTTGATTAATTTGAATTGGGAGGATTAGAAAGTTAATTGGATTAGTGGATTTTGGTAGGTCTTATACACACAGTCAAAGTATAAGATGAGGCGTAAACTCTAAGGAATAATGGGATGGGGCCTAAAAACTAGTAAACATTTTTCTAAAGGGCGCGGGCCCTAATTTTTCGGATGAAATTCATATTTAAAGCCCAATAAATGTCCAAGCTTTTGGGCCGAAAATTTAGCCGAGAGATTTACCCTACAACTGCAACGCTGGCAATCCGTGGCGCATTTCAGCAGCCAATCAAAATCGAGAATGGGGCTTTATATGCCACCGCATTGTCGCACCAATCCTATTCCTGGTTTCAGACGACTATCCAACTCTTCACAGACATAAACCGCGGTTTCCTCTAGGGTTTCCAAATTCGCTACGTACAGTACCGGGAAATGGGTTCTGATGGCGCATCATCCACCAAGGGCGGTAGGGGTAAGAGTAAGGCTACCAAATCCGTTTCCCGTTCGTCCAAAGCAGGTCTGCAATTTCCCGTTGGCAGGATCGCGCGATTCCTCAAAACCGGTAAATATGCCGAACGTGTCGGCGCCGGTGCGCCTGTGTACCTCTCCGCCGTTCTCGAGTATCTCGCTGCGGAGGTAGTTTTTGCGAATTTCGTTCATTCGTCTGCTTGAATCGTACGCTTTTGTTGGAAAAAATGAAATTGATTTTGTTAATATAGGTTTTGGAGCTTGCGGGGAATGCTGCGAGGGACAATAAGAAGACCAGGATTGTGCCGAGGCATATACAGTTAGCTGTTAGGAATGATGAAGAATTGAGTAAGTTGCTTGGAAATGTGACCATTGCTAATGGTGGTGTTTTGCCCAATATTCATCAGAATTTATTGCCTGCAAAGGCTGGGGGAAGGGATAAGGAGATTGGTTCTGCTTCTCAAGAATTTTAGGGCTCTTGACGAATCAATTATTTATTGGTCTGGTTTATCTTCAATCGATGGGTATACTTATTTTGTAAAGGGTCTGCAAAGCCCTAATTTTGTTATGGTTATAAAATACATACAACGGAATGAGAAATGAATTTTTGATATTTTCATTTACAAGTTGTCTCCTCTAATGTTCTCATTCTTTTATGATGGCTACGAGTTGTTTATCTACTTTTTTTGATTGATTTGTGGGTTGTAATGATTATTTTATGATATTCCAAGCTGCCCATCATTTCTTGATTTAGTTATGCATAGTTCTGATGTGTGTGGGGTAGTTTGCTGAATTATTCTTCTTTTGTTAATGAACAGAATTTTTTGTTGCATTCTCTCCCAATTCTGTAGCTTCTCCATATTAGTATTATCTTTTCAGTTATGAATGAATTTCTTAATGAAGGTTTATGTGCTCCTTTATTGATTGATAAATGTTCAACGACTTTCCAGATTGAAGTTCCATGATTGTTGGTGTTTTTGTAACTTCTCTAGATGATTGGTTATTATGCAATTCTCTTCAGCTCATTAATGGGTGTCAAGTAGCCTGATAGAGATTGCTTTCTCTTGATACTGCTGTGTGATGGAATTTTCTGCTGTGTAATTTTTTGGTTGCACATAAATCGTATTACTTCAAAAGATTATAAGAGGTGACTGAGATGATCTGAACTCACAATTTTTGCATCTGTGGTTCGTATGATAAGGATTCAGAATGTGAACATGTTTGGAGATTTTGAGATGATTTCCTCCTGTTAACATATGGGTGAGTGATTATTAGCGGAATTTAGAGTTTTTGAGTATGCTTCGTTTACTCAATACGACCCTGTATAATATTTTGGCTTTGGTTGAGAGGTCATGGTGGAAAAGAAAGATCATCAGCTCTTTCTTTTTGACAGAAACAATCTCTCCATTTTTTTGAACACCATGTGTCGTGTGGGTGCATCTTGCTACTTGTTTCCTTCCAACCTATGTTCTGTGGTCTCTCTCCCAAATGAAGGAAACTTGCTTCCATTTCGTTTTTCGTTTCCTTTGATGTAAAAGGTTGTACATAAACTTGTGAGGACAATGTGACCTGTTATAAGAACTGCACAGGGTTATTAACTATGTTGTCACTTTTCAGGTTGAATTTGTGGGATTGAAGCAATTATTCACTGGCGGGCTCACCATTTTATTTAAAATCCTGTTCCTTTTTTTTTTAAAAAAAGAAGAAGAAAGTACTACTAAACTTTCAATATGCATACGACGTCCGCCCCGTCTTGACCGGGCCAAACGGCACGGTTTCATGCGGTGGCGGGTCGTCGATGAGGAATGCGGGATGAGGACTTAGCCCAAGTGGTTAAGTTTCCTGACTTCCAACGGAAGGTTGGAGGTTCGATTCCCACCGACCCCCTATCCCTCCCCTTTATTTCCCTTTGTAATTGTGTGGCATGGGCTCCCACCACCCTTTCCCAGGCCTTCAATGGCTCATCCAAAAAAAAAATGCATTATTGAAAATGAGTAAGGGTGAAGTGAATAAGGTCATCTCCAATGGTACACTAAAATTTAAAATGGGTTGGCATCTTCTCTCCAACAATATCCTAAAATCAAATCTATTTTAAGTTTTTTGAGTTTTATGAATAGTAAATACTCAAATTTGAGTATTTACCATTCATAAACCTATATCACTTTTTGCAACTAAATTAATTGTAATTTCATGAATCTAATTGTTGCAAATTGAATTACATATTAATTTAAAAATAGAAAACAAAATCTTATTCTAATTTTGTATTATGATTAATAATTTTATAATTTTACAATATTTTTATTAAGTTTACTTTATATCTAATTAGATTAAAGATTTTAAGTTTTTTTTTGTTTTTAAGAATTTTATTTTATAAAATAAATTTTAAACATAAAGATAACTAATTTATATTGGCATAATTAATGAGTATTCTATGTTTGTAATGCTTTGGATTGTCCTCAGTTGTAAGTGTTTTTTGATATGAATAACAATCTTCTGCTTGCCTAAAAAAAATTAATGAGTATTGAATCTGTGTGGGTTAATGTATACTCCATCCGTCTCATATTTAAGTTCTTAGTTACTGTAGACACGGAGTTTAAGAAAGATGTTTTTTATTATTTTATAGTGTACTTTTTTAAGGGTATAATTGACCTTTTTTGTCTTTTAGTGTATAATTACCTTTTTTGTTTTTTGGTATTCTTGTAAATATTGTGACCCATAAGGGTATTTTCATAAAAAAACTTTCCTTTTTTGATTGAGGAAGATAAATGTGGGACGTCCAAAAACGGAAAGTAAGAAGATAAATATGGGACGGAGGGAGTACTTTATAAGAACCGATAGGTATGATTGAAAAGATAAATAATTTTGTATAAGAAAGAATATATAGAGAATATTCTTTTGAGTTTAATATAAATGGTTGGAGATGAGTTACTGTTTGATGTGACATTTACTGTAAAATGGGTTTGAGTATAGTGTTGGCTATTGGAGATGCTCTAAGGGCTTCTCCAACCGAGACGCAAAACGAAAAATGGAGTAAAAGAAGTGCTCCACCCGAACTGCAAATGGCAAATCATTTTGTGTTTCCGGCTTTTGTACCCGCGAGTAAAACGCATCTTTGCATTTTTCTGTTCATTATTGGAAAAACTTTTACTATATTGCATTTTAGTTCATATACTTTTTTTTCTTTTTGTTTTCAATGCCTTTAATTGCAATTTAATCCTAAATCAAATTTAATACTAGTACATAATTTAATGGTTATTTCAATTTTATTGGATTTGAACTTTAATTTTTGGGCAAATTTTATCTAAACTTTAATTGTTGTCTTTTTATTTGCTTGATGTACTTTAATACTCCTTCCGTCCCGCGAATCGTGGCTCGTTTCTTTTGGGCACGGTAATTTATGTGTTAGGGTGTGGTGAAGTTTAGTGGTTAAAGTGATGTGTGTATTTGTGTTTAAAATTTTAATGAACTTTGACTTTTTTATTGTTTAACTTTGACAAAATATTATTGTAATGATTTAATTAGAGAAAAATATTCAAGTGTAGTCTTGTTAGAATCGTCCAGACGTCTAGATTTAGAATATATATTTTATATAATTTTTATTTGTACCAATTTTAAAATATGAAGAATTAAAGAAATGCAAGGGGCTTTGTGTAGAAAAATAAAAGTGTATTGGGAGTTGTGCAGAATAGTAAAAGTGATTACTTTTAATGGGATTTAGAAACCATTAAGATTATAATCATATTTATATTAATTAAATTTATCTAAAAAAGAAAAGTGGCCACAATTCGCGAGACAACCCAAAGTGGAATACGAGCCACAATTCGTGGGACGGAGAGAGTATTATTTTTATATTTTTAATTTAAAATTTAATTAAAATTTGATATTTATAATGCAACAATAAATATTTTTATATTAATATTTAATTAATTATTTTTATTAATTATTTTTGTTTAAATTTTATATAGGGATGAAATTGCAAATTTGATAAATATAGTGGTAATATATGAAAAGTGTATAAAGAGAATATTCTATGGAATATTCTTTTGGGTTTGAGTTTAGTATTTTTGGTTGGAGATGGAATACTGTTTGATGTGACATTTACTGTATTTTGTGTTTAAGTTTGGTGTTTTCGGTTGGAGATGGTCTAAAGAAGACGAAGTTTTTTGGTAAGAAAATGAGACGAATTTGAAATAATAAAACCTTCTGAAAATTATAAAGATAATAGTAACATATACGTAGTAATATCTACTTCCTACTCCTATAAGATTATACTCCGTACTTCATATAAGTATAATTTAAAATTATCAAAATTTATTAAACTTAATGAATTGAGTTGAGTGAGTTAATTTATTTTTCCAACTCCCAACCACCTTAAGATTGGAAGGCATAGACTTGACTGCTCGGCAAGTCCTCGTTCCCAAATATATTCCCATTTAAACCATTCATGGTTGTAACAAATGACAAAATTGTTCGTAATTTATCTTATTACCAGCCGGCATCCACAGCCACAGGGCACATAATGACGAGATTCTAGTAGTAATGTTTGATGACAATAATAAATAAAGTGATTAAATGTCCAAATTTGGATCCGGTCCATGTTACAGAGAATAATAGTACAGGTACAATGCCACAATTGAAGGGGAAAAAAAAAATAAAAGAAAGAAAGAAAACAAGAAAGAATGACAAGATCCTTTTTCTGTGACTTGAATTGAATTATAATCTATCAGCAGCAGCAGCAGCAGCATTGCACAGAATTAATGTCAGATACATAAACCTCAAACTGCAGCGACTTTTCCACATTTGAGATTTTTGGCCTTCCGTGTGTCCTCTCCTCTCTCTCCACAACACAACACAATGTCAATAACTTCTGTTGTTTTGCTTGTTATCTCTTTTTAGCTGAACCTTCAATTTCTTACTGCCTAATTGGAACCCATTCATCATGCTTATTGCGTTCTGCGCTGCCACTGGCGTATCGTAGCTCACGAATCCTGCAAGATTTATGCAATCTCCAAACAGTTACTAATATGCAGCAATAATTGCATCAACATTGGTACAATATCCATACAGGGATTGTCATTTGTACCGAAGCATTTGCTGACACCAGTCGCTTTGTCAACAAAAACCTTGGCACTCAATACCCTGCCAAAGCGCTGAAACGCGTTTGCAAGCTCGTCGTCCCCAAATTCTTGAGGAATGTGGTAGATGAATAGGTTACATCCAGGTGGACCTGCTTTGAAAAAGATATCCAATACATGCCTTAAGAGGTTTGGTTGCAATAAGGGATTTAAAAGGGATTTTCAGGATCAGTATTCCCACCAACCTTCGATCTGTCCACCGTGGCTGGTATTGACACTTGAAGATGCTGCAGACTGAGCATTTGCAGTTGAAGGTGATAGAGAACCAGGAGAACCGCCCTGTGGCCGGTTGTTGCTCATCATTCCTCCATGGTAGGGAATGGGGTACTGAACACCCGCTACGCTAGTAGGATAAGCGGATCCGACGTAGCTTGATGGGGACACCGCAAAATTTCTTGGGGTTGTCGCAGATGAGAGATCAGGTGCAACTCCACGTATGGCGTTCCCTTGGTTTAAAGGAGGAATCAGATTGGGAAAGGAGTGTTGATTCTGCAACGGTGTTAGGCGATAATGCATGAGTCCATAAGGCCCCGGAGTCTACAAAGGCGAGCAGAAATTGATATAAAAGTACCTTCAGCATCAACTAGCAGTACCAAATGGAGAAAATAACTCCCATTAAGTATGGAATTAAATACGAGTGGAGCTATAAGGCTTCAAGAATACTCTTTTTAAGGAATTTCAAAACCTACAGCAATAGTACAAACACACACCTGATAACCGTATCGGTTATATGGAGGCATATAACCCATTGGCATGGCACCAAATACCGATGGCTGCTGCCTGGAGTCAATATTTGGCACATTAGAGGCCAATGACATGGCTTTTTGAACCCTACGAGCCTGTCTTTCCTTCTCTGTGTCGGCCCACTTTACCACCAACGGTACGGAAGAACCCTATTTTAGAGAAGGTATCAAAATTAACAATGCAGCTAATTCCTTGGCAGGTTGTAAAATACCATGAATAGTATGAAAAAAATAGAGTGACATCAAACTTAAATATATGAAGGAAAAACTGCAAAAGATCAGGAGAGGATATTGGCAGTTAGCTATTGGCAGAATGGTCTATCAACATTCCCAACCAAATATCCATGCCCTTTAATATTACCATACATTGCGTTAGCTATTGGCAGTTTAATAATAATAATAATAATAATAATAATAATAATAATAAATGTTCATTATTGTTCAGCTTTGACTCAATTTTCTTGCAAGTATATATTTGGAAAAAAATCGTCGAAGTTTGGGTCCTGTTAGAATCGTATGATCATGTAGTTTTAGAATACATATTTTACATAATTTTCATTGTATATATTTTGAGATATTAACGATTAAAGAAAATGCATTGGATTGTGCGAAAATCAAACAAGACAAGTTAAATGAGACGGATGTAGTATTTTTTATATTCAGAGACGAGTTATAACAAAACTTATCTAACATATACAGTACAAAATATATATTTCATATATCGTTGATTTTTTCTCGCATAATAATATTAACCCAAGAATATCTTTACTAAACAACATTTAGAAAATGGTTTCTTTTAAAACTTCGCCAAGAAACAACATAACATTGATATAATGGAGATATTTTATTAACTTTTAATAAATAGTTATGTGTCTCATTAGAAGTAGTATTTCAGATGATATGCTTTCTATATCATCTAACTTTCATCAAATAAATTTCATTTGTTTTTTTTAAACGAAATTGAATTCTTATTTTACAAAGAATAATTTTTTAGTATTCAAATAATATTTGATAAATTTATATAATAATTAAATTAGATAATTATTTATAGAAGCAATACTTAAAATATGCTAAATTTTTGGTGTTATAAATGTTAAAATAAACTAGCTTTCCGAAAAGCTAACTTAAAAGAGCTATTAATGTTAGCCTTTTGAAAACAGCCTTTTAAATCCCAAAAAGCTAGAGTATTTCAAAAAGTTGTTTGTCAAAACACTGGCAAGATTGAGGAGATAAGGGATATAAATATAATGGGCACAACTTTCATAAGATTACTATATGCATATTGCATACCTCCATCTTATGCTTCCCATTGAGGGCCTCTATAGCCGCAAGTGCTTGTTCTTTTGTCTCAAACTTCAAAAAGGCACAACCTACAACAATCAATATGTCAGGTAAAAAAATCCCATGAAACCAGCAACCAAGCAAAAGATAAAAACTAGAGAATAACGGAATGTTCACCTTTGCTAGTTTGTGGTGATCCTCTGAGAATTTGCAAATCTGTTATGGCTCCATACTCCGAAAATATGGCAGAGACCTCATCATCAGAGACATTTTTGGGAAGCATCCCAACAAAGAGTTTGTGCTCTGGCATTTAACGAAAAGAGATGCAAAAAAAGGAAAGCAAAGTCATTACTAGAAAATCAAAAAACACAAATATCAGATGCAATGACTATAGACATAGAATTTGGTTAAGAGAAGTAAGTCATAACAATTGACAGGTGAACCATCATCAAGATAACCAGAAATTACATGAAAGAGCGTTATAGCTTACCTAGCCTCTCCAACTCTCCATCAGCATACTTCACTTGCAACGGGCTAGATGCCTGAATTGGACATAGAGAACAAGTTGCCTTGATATCAGGAAAGAAAACAAGGAGACGCACATAACATACAGTACAAATTAAGCAAATTTCCAAATAAGTCCAATTTCATTATAGCTGCTGCACAGGAAACAAGTTACGTACTTTAATTTGTAGCATGAGTTGTTAACCTATTTGAGGTCGGACAAGATCAACATACTCAACCCAACTTATATGCCTAGTTGCCCATCAAATGTTTCTAGATGATCAAATTTCAGGCAAACTATCAATACAATATCATTACTTTATGCATCCTAGAGACAGAAAGTTCAAAACACAGTATTTGAAACACTTCAAACACTCTAAACAATATAATCCAACTAACTACCAAAAATGGGTGAAGTTACATGACCTCAAAATCATGATACTGAGTACTTTCCGAAGGGCGGGGATGTCAGCACTCAGCTGCGACCAATCTTGTAATCCAACACTGAATTTCAGATATTAGCTCAAGAAAATGTTTCACTACTCCTAGGGGCACATCATTTTAACAGGATATTTTACTTTTGAAGCTTGACCAGTACACAACTCTCTAAAGCAATAATATCATTCAGAACACTTCGCAAGTAATATCTAAAGCTTGAGTGTTTTAATATTACTTGTCCCAAATCAACAAAAATAATGGGGAAAAATTTGTTCACGAGATTTTTCCATCCATCACTTCTGTCCAGATACCCATCATTTATCTTCAATATAGTATCTCAAAACAGGGCAATGAAGAATTCTCCTTTCATCACAGGTTTTCTGATACCTATGTACTAGTGCACTTTGCAACTCTAACTGCATCCTGCCGCCCCTCCATATCCCTCAACAAAAAAAAGGTGCAGAAAAGGGAAAAGAGTTCCGAGGTGGTTCTTGAATGACAACATGTAATTAAGAGATTTGAATCGAGTATATTTCCAATTTCAATAATCTAAGAAGCAATTTTCCTTTTTTGTATCAGACCTAATGGAGAAAATAAATCTGAACCTTTCAGCTACAAGAAACAATAACGCCGCCCAAAAAAGCAGCATAAAAAGTTCGGCACCATAATACACTAGAAGTCTGGAACTTTTCGTGTACACCTTCATCAAAGGAATATGAAACTCATAATTCTGAATCCACATCTAGTGGCGAATTATAATGCTTAAACACAAATTGGAGGTGAAATCACATTAGCTAAACCTACACAGTTTCCAAGTACACATAATTCTGCATGCATGCAAGTCCAGCTAAGTCTGAAACTATAGAAATCAGCTAATGCTACCAGATGACGCATCTATTTAAAATCATCCCTGGATGTAACTATTACTTCCTCCGTTCCTTTTTAATTGCCACGGACCCACATTTCACGCAATCCAATATACAGTTTTAATCCTTAATAACTCAAATTGCATACAATTAAAAATTATGAAAGTTTGATATTCTAACTCTATGCGATTAGACGAATCCAATAAGATCTTACTTGACTATATTTTATCTTATTAAGTGTATTAAAAAGTTGAATCAAAGTTAATCAATGATCAGTGACAAAACTCCATATATGTCAATAAATAAGGAACGGAGGAAGTACATATTATCCTAATCTCTTCTGATTTTTATCACTAAGCTGGTAACCCCTCGGTAATAGGAACCATATAATGCAAACATCCAATTAGAAAATAATACAGATGATGTGAAATTACTATAATCCAAACGAAGGTTTATCCAGTTATCCTATGCGATTGAAACCATATACTAAAGCTTACACACAGGCACTCACAGCGGAAATGAAGCCGTACCATGAATACCAAAAACAATTTTGAACCAGACTGATTACCCAACATGGCTATGATCATATACTATTTCTCTAATGCCAGACCAACTGTCAAACATACTTAGTGGAGACAGACCAACTGTCAAACATACTTAATGGAGACATTCACATCACAATAATTGAAGACATAAGACCAGTTACTGATGCAGCATTACACATTACTTTAGTCAAATCACCACCAAGTAATTATAGAAAAGAAAACCTCGAAAAACTGAGTTAACTATTCATGCAGGCATTCTAAATTCCAGATCACGCTTTCTTTCCACTAGTCATTTTCCCCCATCGATAATAGCTGAACCACTAATTAATTCGCTTTATCTACAACCCAAAAAAGGCGTCATTCCAATACACATTGTGTAATTCAGGACGAAAAGAATTAGTGAAAGCACAATCGCACTAACCCCAGGCAGAGTCTTCTGGTTATGGCACGCATTAATTGCCTTGTCTGCTTCCTCTCTCGACGGGCATATCACAAAACAACACCCTAAAACACACACACAAAACCAAAATTAGGGATTGGGATGCGAGAAATCGCCCACAGGAACAAAAGAAAAACAAAACAAAACAAGAAAAGAAGCCCTCCTCCGAATCAAAGTTCCCGATCCATCAGAAACAAAAGATTCCAACAAATCATGCAACGAGAAGCTTTTTCACAAAATTGAAAAATACAACAGAATTGATAAAAATAACCTCGAGAAGCACGAGTGACCTTATCCTTGATTATGTTGACTTCGTCCACCAGCGCGACCTCTTCGAACATTGCAAGAATCTGCGATTCCGTCATGTGTTTCGGCACTTGACCCACGAACAACTTGACCCTCTCTTCCTCCGCCATTACTGCCACAATACGAAGCTAATCCACCTCCTCCTCCTCCTCCTTCCCAAAAATACAAAATAGTAAAAAATTAAAAATAAAAAAATAAAAAAATAAAAAAAAAAAATCCCCCTAGGTCCTGTCTGTCTTCCTCGTCGACGAAATCTGGGTAATGACGATCCGAGAGTGTCCTTGTTTTTCCTTGTGGTGCGCCGAGTCTTCGCTGGCAGAAGCAAAGTAAAAAAGAAAAACAAAAATGCAAAAATTGGGGCAAAAATTGCCTGGATGCCAAAATGGCGATCTCCTTGACTCGCTTGTTTATTTATTCATTCATAATAATTCAATTTCATTCTATACCCAAAATGAAAATCGCCGTCGTCGAAATCGACCCCGCAGTTAGCCCCTATTTACTCACTCTGCCACTCTTTAATGTTCCACAGCGGTTGACCGTTGCACAAATGGAAATAATAATTGAACGAACACACATACACATTAACCAAATTCAGCCCCATTGCAATTGCATTCACCAATTTGCCCTCGCCAATCATTCCATGCATAATGCATGCAGCTTCAACTTGTATTGTACGTTGCCGGATTAAAAATATATCCGTGCTCATGTTTGGTAATTAATTGTTAATTGTTACTCGATTATATTAATTCTTAGTCGATAATTGTTACTTGTTTAAGTAAATTATTTTGACCAGTTATTTTTTTTCCTGAACAGTCTATATAGATTATGAAAGGAGTAGTGTGACCGGAGATCATACGACACAAATTACAAATGGACAAATGGGATGGATAGGGAGGTCGAGTGGGGAATCAAACCCCCAACATATAGATTGGTAATCGGAGGACTTTACTACTGGGTCAAGTCTTCATACCCGACCAGCTATTTTGATAATGTATTTAACAAAAAAATAATTGATAAAAATTAGCTGATAATTGAAAATTAGTTGATAAAAGTATAAAATGTAGCAACTAAAGCCAAAATATAATGCCGAAAAAATAAGCCTTTAAAAAATAACTTTAGAACAAATCATATATTCTAAAACTCTATTTACCAAACACCTTTATATTACCTGTTTGACAGCTAAAACCCAAAATTAGCTGAAAATTTGCCTATAAGCTATCTACCAAATGCAACCTATATCTTGTTTTTTTTTTTTCCAATTTTAATTCAAATTTATTATATTTAATTAAAAAATATTAGATTATTATTATATTTATCTAATCATATAGTTTATTAATATGTAGTATATTTTATATAATTTTCATATGTATACATTTTGAGATATTACCCTATTAGAGGATATTTGTTTGTGCGTTTTGGAACAGATTATCTGATTATTGTGTTTGCAAAACGCAAATAATCAGTTAATCTTATTTGTGTACTAACTTCCAATAATCTATTATTTGCGTTTTGAGGGAATGAAAATGCTATTTTCTTGCAGCTACATTTTGGTGCTGTAAGGAAATTGCGTTTAGCCAAAAAAAATATATTTTACCTTATTGTTGCCTTTTGAGTAATGAAAAATGCAAATCCAAACACTTTTTTAATGATTATCTGATTATTGCGATTTAAAACAGCATAAACTCATCCAAACACTTAATTTTCTACAAAACGTTTTGTTACAACAATTATCGATTATTCATTTTCTAAATGCTACATCACTTTTTAAAACGCACATCCAAACACCTCTAAATTAGTGCATTAGATTACATGCCATACAAACTAGATAAAATAGGTGGGGACACAGATGGAGTTTATTTTTTAACCAAAAATACAATTTTTTTATTTTTATAATTTTTTAATTTATTTCACCGTATTGGTATTTTGATTTTGAAACATATAAAAATGCATTTGACTAAACTATCTATTAGAAATAAAAATATTCTTTAAAATTTTGCAATTAAAATCATACAATATGTGGGGATCAGATCTATCGCAATAGCATTTAATGTGACCTTGTAATGTTGGTGGAAATTTTAACTACCAAATACTTCCTCGTTCTTTAATATCTACACCATTTCTGCATTTCACACAATCCAGAAGTACATTTTAAATTATTAATAACTTAAATTTTATAAAATAAAAATCATAAATATTTAATATTTAAAAACTACGAGATTAGACGAATCTAACAATATATAGTTTTCATAAGTAACTATATTAAAAATTTTGATCAAAGTTACTTAATGAATAATAATTACTACACAAATGGAACATATATTAAAGAACGGAGGAAGTAGTAAACTTAGTAGCGTACAACGTGTGCTGCCCGCCAGGGGAAGGGACCCCGATGTAGGAACACATGTCGAACAAGCAACATTACTGATCGGCGTCTCGACGCCCGAATCTAGCATGCAACACGCCTCGCCACACATGCCCAATATTGGTCAGTCACGCATAGCTCGGCACATCTTACGCTCAGTCCTGGCCCCGGATTTCCTCCCAACACTCCAAGACAACACCGCTCACTACAAACGCCCAAACTCAATCGGGTATCCACAGCTCGCAGCGTTGTTCCTTTATGCAGCTCATCGACATCACATGTAACATGCATTGCCGCACGCGCCCAACATTTATCGGGCGTATGCAGCTTGTCTTGTCTTACGCTTGGCCTCGGCATTGTTCGCCGCCTCGGTCGCTCCATTGCATTGTGGACTCCGATTTACTCGACTAGCCGTGCATATCCAATGTTGGTCGGACCCACACAGTTCATCGCTTTGTCCCTTCGGGGTGCTATTCAGAGCGCCTCAACAAAAAATATTGCTCATCCGACACATGAGTGGTAAATGGGAACACGAACGAGACACTGAGGTATCGAGCCATATGCCCCGTTACACGAAAATGCATTATGCACTAACGAACATGACGTTACACGATTGCAATATGTAGTATATACATATTGGTTTTGAATGGTAAGTGTGCTTATTAACTACCATATTTAGAATCTGCTATTTGTTTTATAACATTGACACTCATATGTCGGTAAAGTTGTATTGAAACTAAGTCACATAAATTATAAAGGGATAAATGGAAGGTTTAAGAAATTGAATAGGGAATTGAACCCTTAATCATAAGGTTGTAAGTTAGAGGACTTGACCACTAGGCCAAGTTCTTATCCGCGAATCTGTCATTTGAAGCTCCTTAAACCATTTATGAATTTTCTAATGAACTTGTTTTATTTTATTTTATTTTTAATGGGAAAGAATGGTTTGATGTGCTTAAAATGTCAAATTAGTGTAGTCACATGATTCACGATTAACATCATCATGTATTTTATAAACACATTTAGCATATCAGTGACCATTATCTACTCTCTTAAATCTGATACATCGAGGTATAATTTATGCTTAATAAATATTAGTCATTTTAATCTACGCCAAAAAATCTACCCAAAAATGAAGCCAAACCAAAGTAGTCGGCTTGAATGGATTGGAGTTTTTTTAGTCGCTAAGTAATGTCTCGGGATTCGAAGCCTTGTGTATACAAAAAATTGCTTTGGGAGAGGCGCCCTTAATTGCTCATACAGATTCTCGAGGAATTAATAATGGGTCCAATGTGCTCTGGGAATAGCACGTTATTCAAAAAAAAAATGAAGCCAACACCTCTTCCTCTTAAGAAACATTTTCTTTGATATTTTTTTGGATAATCACATTTTCTTAGATATTGTTTGATGTGACCTAATTTGAGCAAAATGGAACTTTGGGTGGGAAAATTTGGTCCGCAACCCAGGATTGGTCCATTCTAAATTTAAATTTAATTTGATAAAAAAATGAAAAATAATTACTATGATTACAAAAAAAAAAAATTTCCCATGCAACCAATTAGAATGGAGATTTATATGAATAAATAATCAAAAACCACCTTTTTCAACTCCCTTTTCCTTAAGGTCGTTGTCGGGATGGCATTTTCGTAAAAAAAGAATAAAAGGAGGGGTGATGGTGAGGATGCCAGGCTGTCACACGCAGGAGAGAGATGGGTAGCTTCTTTTTGCGAGATCCTTGGAGTTTAACACCAGATAGCTTATGGTTGAAAAAGGATCTCCTGAGAGACACAGTAGGCCCGGTGCTCCCAAGAGTTTCTTGATCCAAGTGGCAATTTCGAGTATGTTTGTTTATGCGAGAAAACTACAAAATAAAATCGATCCGACATTATCTAGTATGAGTAGTCCCCACTACTTCTTCCCAATATTAATTTGTCTCTATCCATTTACTGCATTTATTATATTTTCCATCCTCAACGAATATTGTAAAGGTATCTGCCCTAATTACTCCATAATTTTTACTACTACTACTACTTTTTTTTGGTAACTAAAAGATTCCTGTGTGTTATTTAATTTCTTACTTGTGCATGTGTCAGATTTTCTTTCTTCTTGTTTTGGAAAATGTTGACAACCGGGATCAGAAAAAGTACTCCATCCGTCCCGCGAAAGTTGACGCGTATTTCTTTTTGAGCTGTCCCACGAAATTTGACACGTTTTCTTTTTTAGATAAATGAAATTAATATAAATATAATTAGAATCTTAATGGTTTCTAAAAACCCATTAAAAGTAATTACTTTAACTATTCTGCACAACTCCCAATACACTTTTATTTTTCTATACGAATCCCTTACATTTATTTAATTCTCCATATCTCAAAATAGGTACAAATAAAAATTATATAAAATATATATTCTAAAACTAGACACCTAGACAATTCTAACAAGACCACACTAGAATATTTTTTTCTAATTAAATCATTACCATAATATTAAGTCAAAGTTAAATAATAAGTAAAGTAAAAATTCATTAAAATTTTAAACACAAATACCTACAACACTTTAACCATTAAACCCCACTACATAAATTACCGTGCCAAAAAAAAACGCGTCAACTTTCGCGGGACGGAGGAAGTATGTCATTACAATATTCTTTTTAGCAAATGAATATATTTTCTGTAAAATTCAGTTTCTAAAAATGTTAGTGACTGAAATTCATTAGCTCTTATCATTAGCGATTGAAATTTATTAGTTGCCACAATTTTAATGATAGATTATGTAAATTGTATAAGCATATTATCTACTTTTGGTTTTTGAGCATCCGCGGTATTACGGACCCTTGAGCAGAGTTTAACATCTGTTAACTCCAAATATTTTTAGGCCCATGAAATTAAAATTCTTTAGGCCCATTGAAGTCGGCCCAATTTATTTCCGAAAAGCCCAATCCGAGGCTCATTAAGCCCAATCCAATTTTTTTATCCGGATGATGCCAAATGGTGGCGAAGAAGTTGGCGGCTCAAGCAAGAAAATAGAGGAGGATCCGTCATCAAGAGATCAGGAGCATTCATGACAAGCAGAGAGGATCACGGTACTGAGATTTGGAGGACTGCAGCCTTGGAGAAGTGGAGGCATGGACGGTTACATGATGAGCAGTCAAAGAGAGAATCCCAACATCAATGCTGCTACCATCAAGGGAGGAAAATCCGGATGGCTTTTAAGACTCTGCTGAAGACATGCATCACCCCATCCTCTATAAAAGGGTGAAGCGGATGTAGGAGCAGGAATGAAGACACAACCCTTGAGGATTCGCCTTATTATTATTTTACTTCCTGCAAAGTTTCAATTCCCTGTCCTTACATTCCTGCAATTTTTTCATTTTCTTTACAGCTTTTTGCTTAAATTATTGTATTCCCTTTAGTAATCCTTGTAATCCTCTTCAAACATTGTTCAATCAAAATTCTTGGTTAACAAATTGGCACGCCCAGTGGGACTCGAGTGGAAACCATATCCGCTTAGAGTGTATGCTACTTAGATCTGGACGAGTAGTAAGAGACTTAACGCAAAAATTTGAAGAAATGTCGCTCCAGGAAGAAACTCCAGTAAGAACACCCTCTGAGAACGCCGATAATGCGGCGACCACCTCTCAACCACCACAAGGGATAATGCAAGTCCCATCCCTTTCGGAACAGATGCGGCTATCGATGACTGAGTCGATGGCCGAATTCATGCCTTTGTTAACAAGGCACCTTATGGATGTGTTGCGGCCTGCTATGGCCGATCAAGCTGACAAGATTTGTGGATCCCTGCGTACTTCGCAAGAGGGCTCCATCTCAATGAATGGCACGAATGTGCCACCAAACATCTCAGGGCCGTATGGCGGCCCACAGAGGACTTGGGGCATAACCTTTGGCCAGCAACCACTCTCTGAGTTCGGAGGTATGGCTAGTCTGCCTCCATTTCCTTCTTCTCACACTTTCGTTCCTGCGGCATCTAATATGCCGAATGGTTGTTATACAGCGCCAACGTATGCTTCATCAGGATATTTGATGCCGTCTAGCGCGGTACCAACCATTCCTGGCATGACACCACGCCAGGTGACGGCACAGCCATTTGGAGTGGCGGCTATGCCACCGGCCGCCATCCCTACTTTAGGCGCTGGAGGAGGATACATGCCCACCAACATACTTCCGGCCGCCAACCCATACCCGGCTGCCAACATGGGTCACCCGGCCGCCAACAGTCATCCAGCCGCCAACATGAGCCATCCGGCCAACAGTCACCCGGCCGCCAACATGAGTCATCCGGCCGCCAACACGTTTCATCCGGCCGCCAGCCTGGCTCCGGCAGCCAACACGGCTGGCAACATACTTCATCCGGCCGCCAACATGACTCCGGCCGCCAACATGGTCCAGGCCGCCATGCCCATGTATCAACAAGCTGCCATGCCTCCTACACAGGCACCTGTAGTGTCACCCGAATTGTTGGCAGATATGATGCAACAACATTTCGGCATTCAATTAAGGCCGATGGAACGGCCCACCTATAGGAAACCATACCCGGATTGGGTAGATGCTATGCAGCCTTATCCTAGAGGTTTCAAAATGCCCGAGTTCACAACGTTCTCGGGAGACGACGGCAAATCAACTGTAGAGCACGTGGGAAGGTTTACTGCCCAATGTGGCGAAGCAGGCGCCAACGATTGGCTGAGACTAAGGTTGTTCAGCTCCTCACTGACTGGACCTGCCTTTGCTTGGTTTGCGTCATTGCGGCCTAATTCCATTCAAAACTGGGCTGATCTCGAGCGGGCGTTTCATGACAGATTCTACACTCCTCTGTCACAGGTTAGTCTTGCAGACCTCACCAATGCCAAACAATTTGCCGATGAGACGGCAAGTTCTTTTATTAATAGGTTGCAGCGCCTTAAAGGCCGATGTACTATAGCAATACCTGATAAAGAAATAGCCAATATAGCAGTGGCTAACATGTTACCGAGATTAAAAGAACATTTAATTGTGCAGGATGCAACTGACCTTGCCCAGCTGGCCGAGAGAGCGGCCCGCGTGGAAAAATTCCTGGGAGAGCAGGAGGAGAGGCGTCCTACGCGTCGGGTCCACTTCGAGGAGGTGAGACTCAGTGATGAAGAGGACGATGCCGTAGAAGTGGCTGTTGCAGAGCTAGTGCACACAGCCAAACCGCATACATGTGCGGCTCTCAAGCCGCCAAAACAAAGAGAGGCTAAGTATAAGCCTGAAGAAGACCTATTTGACATGGGCAAGGCGGACCAAGTGTTCGATGCTCTACTCAAAGATGGTGTGATCAAGTTGCCTGAAGGGCAAAAATTACCAGCGGCCGAGGAAATTCGGGGCCGAGCATTTTGTAAGTGGCATAACTCATTTACTCACAGCATTACTAAATGCAGGAGTTTTAGAACTGCCATTCAGAACAAAATAAAAGAAGGTCGTTTGAAAATTGCAGGTATGAAAGTTGATTTAGACCCATTCCCTCAGCTTCCCATTGGTGCTTCTGGACTCATCCCAAATCCGGAAGATGGCGGCTTCAACAGCCGGACTGATAAAGAGAAGGAACACATTGAGATTGATGAGGAGGATGTAGACTTGTTGACTGATGAGTCCGACCATGAAAAAAGAAAAGAGTTGTATAAAAAGCAACCAAGATTCAAAAACATGTCAAAGGAGGACTTCAAGAAAGTCCTGGAAGCGGAGGAGCAAGAACACCAGAAGAAGCAAAATCCTCCTTTGAGGGTGGAGATTCCTAAGCACGCTGTAGAGATTCATGAAAACGGGAGACATCAGCCTGTCACTCGAGATTATAGGCATGGTGTGCAGGTGGTTCCAACCTTGATGAGGCGACCTGAGCATCCAGTTGAGACTGACAGATGGATGAGGAACCGGGCGCACAGTAAAGCTGCTCAAAGGGAGCCGCCACCCATGACTAGAAGTCAGTTTAGGCGGGCTCAGAGACGATATGCCGAGGAAATGCGGCAATGGGAAGCTCAGATCCACAAGTTGGAGTCTTCCAGGCCTCGGAAGCCCATACAACCCACTTACTTCAGAGGTGAAACCTCCGAACAGAGGAGATATAACTCGTCCATAACACCCCACCAAAGAAAGTTACATGAGGCTCCAAGAAGGTCACCACAACCTTCATCACCCAGAAGGCCAGTCCGGGAGAGACTGCAACCTTCATCACCCAGGAGGCCAGCCCAGGAGAGGCAGCAGCCGCCGTCACCCAGGAGGCCAGCCCGGGAGAGGCTGCAGCCGCCATCACCCTCCACCAGGAGGCCGATGAAGGAGAGATTAGAAGCGCCATCATCTTCTACTATCAGGAGACCAGTGAGAGAGAGACTGCAATGGACGGAAAGAAGACCTCAGCCGCCATCACCTCAACCTAGGGCAAGACAAATGGAGCCTCCTCAAGATAACATTCAACCCTCGATGTCTAGAGACAAAGGTAAAGCTGTTGTTACCGAGTCTGATGATAAAGGAAGTAAGGTTAAATCTGCAGGACAGAAGTTCATCGAGAGGCTAGACAAAATGGACATGACTCCTTCAAACATGGCTATGGCTAGTGTGCTCATGAAATACATGGCATATTTGGCAGCCCATGAAGCTGGTGAACTTGGAAGTGAGCCACATAGTTTCGAAGGATTTACGGCTTACTGCAAGGCTGTGGAAACCCAGAAGAAATCACAAACATAAGTTGAAACAAAATCAACTAGTGAAGTACTTCAGGCGACCAATGAGGCACCACATGTGAATTTTGGTGCTATTACACCTACAGAAGTAGAGGCTGCTGTGGAGGCCAATCTCGACAAGCCTAAAGTTGGGATTGGCGCCCTAGGCATCATGACTGATGAATGTGGCACCACGGAGGATATGAATATTGATGAAGAATATGGAGATAGATATGGCGATATAAACCTCACTATGGACGAAGGGTATGAAGACGATGTGTGGGGTAATGTGAACCTCAATATTGATGAGGAGTACCATGTTGAATTAGACGGCATGGATCTTGAAGATGAGGCTTTCTGGAAAAAATTGGACAAAGAGCTGAAAGAAGCAGATGATAGGAAAGAAAAAGGGCCGAATGACCCATCCGTGCCTATGCGGGTAATTGGATTGGCGGCTGAGGAAGAGAGAAGTGATACCGAATCTGAGATATGGGATGAGGAAGAGCCATCGTTCGCGAGGCTCATTGAAGAAATGGATGAAATGATAGCGGAATTATCCCATCCAACCAGGGATGCACCTCCCACGCCAGAACTTGGCGGCCAAAGTAAGGTTTCAGATTTGGCTATGGCACAGTTTGCCAAACCTGAGGTTGCCCAGACGAGGCAACTGAAGCCCTTGTATGTCAAGGCTCACATTGATGGGCGTCCTGTGAGCAGGGTATTTGTTGATAATGGGGCGGCAGCCAATGTGATGCCAATGTCAACTCTAAGGAAGATTGGGAAGAGTGAAAAAGACCTGATCCCCACGAGGGTTAGAATGTGCAGCTTCGTAGGGGAAGCAACCCAACCTGCCGGATTCATAACGGCGGACGTCACTATTGGGTCCAAGACCATCAAGGTCGCCTTCTTTGTGGTGAAATCTAAGACGTGTTACTCGGCATTGCTTGGGCGCGACTGGATTCACATGGCGCAGTGTGTGCCATCCACCCTCCACCAGCAGTTGTTAATTTGGGATGGTGACCAGGTAGAATTGGTGGAGGCGGATCCTCAACCCTTTGCAGGACCGGATGCCAACAATGACGAGGCGATCTTCTACCTTGAAGACATCCAACCTGCATCAGCTTTAATTGGTATGGACATGGATCTGGAATCCATCGACTTCACAACAAGCGGCTTCAAGTTACATCCTCCTGCGGATAGCCGACATGAAGCATCAAGCTCTTCATGATGAGCAGCTATGACATTTATAAGGACTTGTTGCAGCGGCTCGCCAACACTGAAATAATGATGGGTGCCGAAATCAAGTCCAAAAACCCAACTGACATTCGGCCATCTGAATGGCCATCTCCTGTGAAGCGGACGTTGCCTAGTCCGGAGGCCAAGGAACCGCTTGTGGACATCAACCTCGGGACAGATGTGGAGCCAAAGCTGACCAAGATAAGCGCATCATTGCCTAAGGAGGAGCGGCACCAGCTAGTGGAGCTGATTCATAAATATAAGGATTGCTTTGCATGGCAGTACACAGACATGCCAGGGTTATCAAGGGAGCTAGTGGAACACAGGTTACCAACTCATCCAGAGTTCAGACCTCATAAGCAGCCGCCAAGACGGTTCGATCCAGACACCATCCCAAAAATAAAGGCCGAGATTGAGAAGCTTCTTAAAGCAGGTTACATTAGAACTTGTCGTTATGTAGAATGGCTTGCAAACATTGTACCTGTTGTAAAGAAGAATGGTCAATTGAGAGTCTGTATAGATTTTAGGAACTTAAACCTGGCAACGCCCAAGGATGAGTATGTAATGCCTATGGCCGATATGCTTGTTGATGCGGCCGCCGGCCACAAGTTTTTATCTTTAATGGATGGTTATTCTGGATACAACCAAATCTTCATTTCTGAAAATGATGTACATAAAACGGCTTTTCGTTGCCCAGGGCCAGTCGGCATTTTTGAATGGGTAGTCATGCCCTTTGGATTGAAAAATGCTGGGGCAACATACCAAAGGGCCATGAACATGATTTTTCATGATTTAATCGGTCATACACTTGAAGTGTACATTGATGACATAGTTGTAAAATCATGTGAATTTGGCCAACATCTGACTCACCTCGAAGATGCCTTCATCCGAATGAGGCAGCATGGATTGAAAATTAATCCAGCTAAGTGTGCCTTTGGAGTGGCGGCAGGAAACTTCTTAGGTTTCCTGGTACATGAGAGGGGCATTGAGGTAGACCAAAATAAAGCTAAAGCCATCTTGGAGGCTCGTGCACCAACCAATCTCAAAGAACTGCAATCATTGATGGGTAAAATCAATTTCTTAAGGAGATTCATTGCCAATGCTGCAGGCAAGATGAAAGCGTTCACTACCTTACTTAAAGGAAGAAAGAACGAGAAGTTTATGTGGACAACTGAGCATCAAGCAGCCTTTGAAGAAATAAAGAGAGCTTTGGTCAATCCTCCAGTATTAGTGCCGCCAAGACCTGGAGTACCTTTGAAGCTCTATGTATCGGCCGCCGAAGAGTCTATCGGGTGCTTGCTTGCACAGGATGATGAAGGCGGCAAGGAGAGGGCTATCTATTACCTTAGCAAGACTCTGCAAGGGCCAGAGGTAAGATATACTGCATTAGAAAAGTTGTGCTACGCCCTTGTATACTCCTGCAACAAGTTGGAACACTACATGCTGCCAAGAACAGTTCATGTAGTGGCTCCCTTCGACTTGGTGAAGACACTTTTGCACAAGCCAGCATTAAAGGGTAGACAAGCTAAGTGGGCTATGAAGATTAGTCCTTTTACCCTTGTACACGTCCCTCAAAAGGCAGTCAAGGGACAAGCTTTAGCTGACTTCTTAGCTCAGCACCCTTCGTTGGTTTTGTCCAAAGATCCCAAAGAAGCGTCCTTTATGGAGTTCGAACCTTGGGAACTAACCTTTGATGGGTCTTGTGCAAGCAGCGGCTCGGGAGCCGGTATTACGATCACTAGTCCTCTTGGGGAACATTGGAAGCTTGCTCGGGAATTAGAGCCTGGCACCACTAACAATCAAGCGGAGTACGAAGCTTTAATTTTTGGCCTCGAAACTGCATTGCTGAAGGGAGCAAAATCCATTACAATTTTTGGAGACTCCCAAGTCATCCTGAAGCAGTTAACGGGAGAATATGAATGCAAGAGTCCCAGATTGATTAAATGCTATGAGACCGCGTTGGAGCTATTGGGCAAGTTTTCGGACGCCACAATCACACATGTACCTAGAAGCCAAAATCAAGAGGCCAACGATGCTGCTCAACTTGCTTCAGGCTGGCAGGCTTGTCGCCCTAGGGGGGCACCACACATTGCCGCCATCACAAGTGAGCCTGAGGACCAACAAGAGAGTGGTGATTGGAGGACCGAGATCATACGATACCTTGAAAACCCGTCATCTGGAGGAGATAACTCGCTAAAGGTAAAAGCTTTGCGGTACACGCTGGTCAATGGCGAGTTATTCCGAAGGGCGGTTGATGGGTTGCTGCTCAAGTGTATAGGCCCCGAAGATGCTAAGTTAGTAATGGGAGAAGTCCATGAAGGGATATGCGGTTCTCATCGGGCAGGGCCTAGCATGAGGTGGAGCATACACCGTCATGGATACTTCTGGCCAACTATCATGGAGGACTGTATCACGTACGCTCGCGGTTGTGAAGCTTGCCAAAAGCATGGTCAAATTCAAAGGGTACCAGCGGAAGAATTACACACAGTCATTAAGCCTTGGCCATTCCGTGGCTGGGGGATGGACATTATTGGGAAGATTCATCCGCCATCATCCAAGAATCATTCATTCATACTCGTGGCCACTGATTACTTTACCAAATGGGTGGAAGCATGGCCAATGAAGAAAATCGATCAAGGTGATGTGATTAAATTTGTAACTGAGTTAATTCATCGGTTTGGGATCCCTCAAACAATCACTGCCGATCAAGGTACGGTGTTCACTGGTGAAAAGTTTATAGCTTTTGCCAAACAGTTTGGGATCCGCATCTATCACTCTACTCCATACTATCCTCAGGCCAATGGTCAGGCTGAAGCCACCAATAAGATCCTAATAAGTATGATCAAAAAGGCGGTAGGCGAAAAACCAAGAAAATGGCACGAGACCTTGTCAGAGGTCCTATGGGCTTACAGAAACTCTAAGTCCACATCTACAGGGTTCACGCCGTACTACTTGACATATGGTCACGACGCTGTTTTGCCATTGGAAATAACAGTTCCTTCCCTAAGAGTGGCTCAGCAGCATCACTTAGACTTACCTAAGTATGAAGAAGCCATGCTGCAAGAATTGGAGACAGCTGATGGCGACAAGCTTATGGCCTTGGAAAGTATCCGTCGTCAAAAAGCTAGAATGGCAAAGCATTATGACAAGAAGGTTCGAAGCAAGACTTTCAGCGAAGGGGATCTAGTGTGGAAGGTGATCCTCCCTTTAGGAGTGCATGCTAACGAGACGGGGAAGTGGTCCCCAAATTGGGAAGGACCATTCGTTGTGACACAAAGACTACTCAATGGTGCATACAAGTTAATGGATATCGATGGTCAAGAACACAAACAGAATATAAATGCAAAATATCTCAAAATGTTCTATCCATCAGTCTGGGAAACAGAATAAAGATCATAAGTGCATCATAAGTGGCCAATCACAAAGCTGGCCAAAGAAGTAGCAAAAGCAACGAACAAGAGTACGAAAAGTGCTCATCACAAGGCCGATGAGCTGACCCAAAATAGAGTACTGAATAAAAATCACAAAAGCAAAAGCAGTGCTAACTACTCGGGGAAGGAGGCGTCTCATCACCTAGAAGGCGACGACGCATGACGGCCCACTGATCACGGGCACGCTCAAAGGTATCTGTAAGGCGACGAAGTGCTGCAGCAGAAGCTCGGGCACGAGCTGACAGAAGAGGTCGACGGACTCTCGATAACTCAACTGATAAGTCGCGATCATCTGCAGCTAAGCGATCACGATCAGCGCGCAAAGCGGTAACTCGATCAGACAACTTGAGCAGCTCAGCCTCAAGTATAACAAGCTCAACGGTAGCTCCATCTGCGATGCAGCTCTGCTCTCTGATAATACGCTCCGCCTCCGCAATAACTTCTCTCTGTTTTTCTATCTCGCGCTTGGCCTGGGCAACAGTACTCTCTAACTGTGACTGTCTACTCTCCTCACTCCTAAGGACCATGGAAGCCTGATCATGCTGGGGAAGTACAACCTCTAGCTGGGAACGAATCTCGCGGTGCCGCGCCTCGAGATCATCAATAAATGTCAAGTCCTGAGCAGACTGATCTGCTGTACTGCTATAGAGAGGATAAGCGAGGGACAAATCAGAAATGAGCTCCGAAAAGTCCAAAAAGCCGGCATCCTCAATAAAGGCAGGGACTGAGCTAACATCACCAAGGATGTCATAGAGTCCTGAGACCACCTCGGCTGATAGTGGACCGGTCTGGGTGGAAAAGAAACGGTCAAACGCTTCACATGATGGGGCTATGGCAGCACGAGTGCCCGAGTCTGGAAGAGAAGCCACAAGGCCTGGAGGAAGGTCCTTAGGCACCTGGAGGCAGGCTATGTCAAGAATACTACCAAAGTTTTATTATGACAGGAGATGAAAAGAAATATACCTGAGGAGGTGGTGCAGTCAAATCAGCTGAGAGAGCTGAAATGTCAGTCACAGAGTGGTCTGTCTGAGTAGGCGGTGTAGTCAAGTCGACTGAAGCATCAGCACTCGCCTGATCAATAGGAGTCTAGAGGAAATCAACGCTTAGAACATATCCTGAGGGATAAGAACAAGAGAAAACAACTAAAGGGGTACCTGAGATGTCGCCAAAGGATCAGCAGTACTAATCATGGAGGCGCAATCTGCCGCCTGAGTGATGAGAGAAGATCCTACCCGGTCTCCGGGGGTCTAGAGGGTAGATGTTCTCAGAATCATTTTGCATAATAGTAAGAGCAAAAGAAGATGAGGACGTAGTTAAAAGTGTACCTGAGAAGTCAACTCGGGAGTAACGGAGCCAACCTTAGAGACATGGTCGCCAGCATGAGAAGAGGATGGATCCTAAGCAGGAAGGAAAGATGTTGAGGCTTAGCTAAAACAAGAATTGAACAAAGAGTCCAAAGTGGCGAAAGGTACCTGATCAGTGGAAACATGGTGAGTAGCATCCGTCACTATGGCCTTGGTCTCGTACTTGGGATCATCCCCGTGGAGGATGATATAGTCAGCACGAGCCAACATATCCTCATATGACTCACTCCTAGCAATGACACTGCTCATATGCTGATCAACGATAGTCGTCGCCTCGTGAAGGTCCGCCATATAGTCGTCATCCCCAGCGACACTATCCTCGGCGTGATCCGCCACCATAGGATCACCATCATCATCTACAGGATCCTCATCGCCATCACCTGAACTCGACTCCTCCTCACTAGAACCAGAAGTCTCATCCTCATCAGAATGAGCAGTGTAATCCTCATCGGTAGACTCCCCAGAGCTCGCAGGCTCCTCCTCAGGTTGGTCATCTGAGGCATCGCCCTCATCATCCTCACTGTCATGGTCAGCAGCTGAAGAAAAGAGAAATATTAAAAGATCAAGAGACAGTGTATGATTGACATATTAACAAATGAAACATACCTCTTCGGCGTTTGCGAGATAAGGAAGCCGCAACAGCTTTTGACTTCGGGGTGCGACTAGAAACAAGAGTAGCTGCCGACTGAACAGCGGCACTATGAACGCTAGGCTGCTTAACTCGCCGCACGTCCCCAAAACGAGCCGTAATCTGCGCATAGGATGGCAAGATGGAGGTGATGTAGGGCGTCCACCATGCCATAAAGCCAGCAGCAAGCGTCCCCGTCGGAGTGAATGGAAGATAGCTAGATAACGTCAGACGGGTCGAGAGATCAACTACTGCCCGGATGTCAGCGACCGTCATCCTCTTACTCCTAAAAGATACCGGCCACTCCACACTGCGAGGAAGTCCGAGGTGGCAACCGAACTGGCGAGCGAGCAAATGAGGGCAGTAGGGCTCAGCCACGATCGGATTATACTGATCCTTCCTCTTTAGCCCACTCAGAAGCATATGAGGCTTCATACTCACATTCCAGGTGGACTCTCCATGTAGACCTCGTGGCTGATCAGGCTTGCACACAAGCTGGGACAGCAACCATCCTATAGAGGCATACACGTAGAAGTCCTGATAAGAGGGCCTGTGGTGCATAAAAAATCGAATAATATCCAGACTGTCCCGCTGCAAAAGACCGTCCCTGCCAATCCTCACCGAAGCAGCAGCTAGTATCAAGCCTAACGGGTCACCATCAGCAACATCCTGCGGACCAGGACGAGGCACGCCCGTAAAAAGCCGAGGAAAGTACAGCTGGATCCAGAGCTGCAGAAACCATAACGGCCCACATGCTGAATTAGTGGGATCTCGCCCACTAGCCAGCATACCAGAGATCTTGGCCATACCACTGAATAGGGTGCCAAGAAAATAAGAACCAGTGGCCGGAGAAGGATCACTCATAATAGCCCGTACCAGAGGAAGAGCGGAACGCAAGACGGTCCGAGCCCTCGAACAGATAATAAACCGGCTAAACCACAGCAACAGAAAGGCCACATGCTCATCCAAGGTGCAAGGAGAACTCTCGGACGTCATATTATTATCAATGAATGCCGAGTACTGCTTAGTCTCTTTGCCCGAAGGGCAAATAGCATCACCAAGAGCTCGATCATCAGAAGACGACTGCGTCAACTCTGAACCATCCACACGGAGTCCTGTGATCATAACCACATCAAGAAGCGTAGGACCCATGAAACCACAAGGAAACTGAAAGGCGTTGACACTGGAGTTCCAGAAGCCCAAGATGTAATAGATGAGCCGGTGATCTATCACTACAGGCCTGGTAGAAAGAATAATGGCATCCTCAATGCCCCATCTACGCCAGTCAGCTGTGCGTCCTCCCCTCTGCATCCGGCGAACCCATGAAGCATACTTTTCCAAAATACTCTGATCCTCATTCTCTTCGGTTCGGGAAGCCTTAGCCTTCTTAGATCTAGGAGCAGTGGTACCAGACTGATGAGACCGGATAGACCTCGTCTGCGAAACAAAGGCTCCAGTAAATGCAGCCTGAGTAATCGGACATATACAAGATAGAAACTCCCGGGTCTCATCTCCATCTGCATGGGCAGTCGTGCGATGAAATGGACGTAAAAAAGGCTCGGACTCCCGGCGGTCAAAATCGTAAGCCTCATCATCAGACTCCGGAATGAGAAGTCCCTCAGCAATCTGCATTATTATGATACGCATATCAAGCAAATATCAAGCAAATTCGAGGAAGGACGAATTAACATATCACCAAGTAAGTTGGGCAAACCTGAGTAGAAGACCCGACAGATCGAGCTGATGAGGATGGCGGCTGAGACACGGCATGAGTGGCGGCCTGCATAGGAGTGGCGGCCTGGGTACCCAGAATGGTGGCCTGAGGAGTCCTCGCCACAATGTCCTATTACAAATTTGAACAAATCGAGTGAACACACAAGCAGGCAAAGAGATGGACATACAAGCGGGCATAGAGATTAGAACAAACCTGAAAGGCCGTAGTACCAGATGACAAGGCAGTAAAGCCTGGCAAGGGGATGGCGGCCTGTCCCTGTGAAGGTGGTGGCTGGCGGCCCGTGGCATCCCCAGCAGATGAAGATGGTGGCCCAACGCTGGCGGCCGGAAAGGAGGCTGGCGGCCCGGAGCTGGCGGCCGGAGAAGGGGCTGGCGGCCCGGAGCTGGCGGCCGGAGAGGGGGCTGGCGGCCCGGAGCTGGCGGCCTGAGTCGGGGCTGGCGGCCGGGGAGCAGAGTTGGCGGCCGGAGAAAACTTGGATCTGCGTGCGGCCCGAGCTGATGTTGGCGGCCGGGTGCGAGTGGTGGCCGGCGTGTCTTCTTTTGCTAAATCCTATATTATCGGATTCAGAACAAATATGGGATACTATGTGGTAGGATAAAGGTTTCTAAAACCTATGTCATAAATTCGAGATAGAATATTCTTGTCAAAACGATCAAAAGTGCACAAGGAGACATAGATCAAGAGGCTTATGATTACATGAAGACGAGAGTAAATTGGATGCAATCCAATTTATAAGACAAGCAGCTAGCATGGCATGATGTACTAAATCCTATGTAAGACGATTGAAGCATGCTCATCAAGAATCAAATCTGAGATGGATTAGCTCCTATGTGTTGTCAAACAAACATGGTGTTTTGGATACAATTCGAGATCAGTATGCAATCCGAGAGTTCAATTAATTTCTACAGCTAGTAATCTATGGTGGGAAATAAGTGGCCTATACATGCACGCAGTTCAGAGAGTGCAGAATTCAATATGTTGCAAAGAAACAAGATGTCAGCGAGCGCAGTTCAAAATATCAGAAGGATCAAGAAACAGAAACAAACCCAATATGCAATTCAAGCATTCATATAATTATGCATAAATAGCCTATCTCTAACACCCAATCCTAGCCTCTCATTCACAAGCTTCGGCCAACGCATATTATATGAATTCGTAAGCGCCAACAACAACACAAGAACAAGAAGCAGATAGAGAAGCTAACCTGATCCATGAGACCAAAGAGGATGGCGGCGCGCAACGAGGCTGGCGGCGCTGGCTGGCGGCGGATCAAGGCTGGCGGCGCTCGGACTTGGCTGGCGGCGCTCGAGGTCAGTTGGCGGCGATCAGAACTGGCGGCTGGATCAAGCTGGCGGCTAGGAGGAACAGGCTGGCGGCCGGAGGGAAAGGTTGGCGGCGCTCACGAGCTGCGGCCCAAGAAGGTGTTGGCGACGCTCCAAGAGAACCTGGCGGCGCTTGAAGACGCCTGGCGGCGCTCCAGCCAGGCTGGCGGCGAGATCCTGGCAGCGTCTGAGTCAGCTGGCGGCAGAAGCGTGGAAGCCTGGCGGCGCGTCTGAAGGCTGGCAAGCAGGGTTGGTGGCCGGAGCGCGAAGGCCACGCTGCTGACGGCGCAAATCGCTGGCAGCGCTCGACTCCGGAAGGCAGCGAGCGTCCTCGGCACTCCACACCTGGCGACGTCTCCACACGAAGCTGGCGGCGGCAGCGTTCGGAGGAAACTGGCGACGGCGCTCCAAAGCGAGGAACGATGCAGACGCGGCAGCGACGTTCCCTCAGACAGTCCCCACAACAATGACAAAATTTGAGGGCCTCTCCTATGGTGGTGGCAACGAAAAGGAAGAAGAGAGGAAGAAAAGAAGAGGAAAATTTGAAAAATGGCCAAAAGTTTTAACCTAAGGAGGATTGGTGGCTTTTTATAGAAGCATGAGATTAGGGTTTCCAAATGGGCCTATTGGGCCTGATTCAAGTTAAAACACGCAGATTTGTCTTGCAGTGCTAATCAGACAAATTGCGCGAGGGGGGCATCTGTTAACTCCAAATATTTTTAGGCCCATGAAATTAAAATTCTTTAGGCCCATTGAAGTCGGCCCAATTTATTTCCGAAAAGCCCAATCCGAGGCTCATTAAGCCCAATCCAATTTTTTTATCCGGATGATGCCAAATGGTGGCGAAGAAGTTGGCGGCTCAAGCAAGAAAATAGAGGAGGATCCGTCATCAAGAGATCAGGAGCATTCATGACAAGCAGAGAGGATCACGGTACTGAGATTTGGAGGACTGCAGCCTTGGAGAAGTGGAGGCATGGACGGTTACATGATGAGCAGTCAAAGAGAGAATCCCAACATCAATGCTGCTACCATCAAGGGAGGAAAATCCGGATGGCTTTTAAGACTCTGCTGAAGACATGCATCACCCCATCCTCTATAAAAGGGTGAAGCGGATGTAGGAGCAGGAATGAAGACACAACCCTTGAGGATTCGCCTTATTATTATTTTACTTCCTGCAAAGTTTCAATTCCCTGTCCTTACATTCCTGCAATTTTTTCATTTTCTTTACAGCTTTTTGCTTAAATTATTGTATTCCCTTTAGTAATCCTTGTAATCCTCTTCAAACATTGTTCAATCAAAATTCTTGGTTAACAACATCACATTCTTTGGGGGAGAGTTGGTCGCTAAGAGGGAAAAAAAAAAAAGTTTTGAGTTCTTTATTACTTGGACTTCTCTGATGATGATCCACAATCCACGACTTATACACAACACCTTTTTATTAACTGAAAAAACCTCAGTCAGTAAATATGGAATAATAATTTTTGTTTAAAATAAAAAAAGCAAAAATGAAAAATGAAAGAAAACAAAATGCAAATGCAGAAATGCACGTAATACTTGTGCTTATTATCTTGAGGTATCCAAAACATAGGAAAATCGAAGCGTCTATAATTAAGAAAGTTAAGACATCCTTCATTTTCTTCTTTAACCTTACAAGGAAAATAGAAATGGCCCAATTCCATGAAAGAGAGAGTATTTTAGATAAAGGAGAGTGGGGCCATGAAAATGGTAAAAATGGTGGGGAGGGGAGGGGAATAAGTGTATAACCAAATAAGGGGCTGCAATCAAGGAGACATTTATGTGATTATATTTGTGAAACAACAACCTACTCACTACTCAGTATTCACTCATTCATTTTCTGAATACAGTTTCAGTTTACAGGTGTTTTTAATTATAATAGAATAGTGTAGACAATTGTTGTTTTTTTTTTTAAAAAAAAAATATTGACACACATATGTCGACAAACGTGTATAGAGCTCAATCCACATAAATTATAAAATGGGATAAATGGGAATGATAAGGGGCCGAGTGGAAATCAAACCCCCAACTATAAAGTTGAAAGTCAAGAAACATGACCACTAAGTCAAATACTCATTCCCAACAAGTCGGGAAACATTGACAGTTGTTTTTGTTGTCACTCACCCTTTTAAATTGGCAATATTTCTCAATAATGTTCACAATTATACTACATACTATTGCTGATTTCTTGTTGCAATCAAATGCAGTACAACCCCTTATTAAATACCACTAATACACTTCATCTTATTTCATTTTTCAGTGCAACTAATCTGTAAATTGTTACAGCATCGTGCGTATATAATGCAACATCTAAAGAGGGGTTCGAAGTAAACATAACACTTTATTCAAACCCTAATCGTTTGACAATGACATCCATTTTGGGAAGATATTAATCTCCCATTATTTATGGCATTAATGTAGGGGTTCAAGATATTATTTACTCGTACTACTTATTAATGAATGCTACCAAAATAGAAAGAATACATTTGCCCAGCTCTCCAACATGAAATTATTCTGAATGGCTCTCTTCAGGATAGTATATATGAAGAATAGCACAAGAAATATAAATCAATATAATATTGAAAGCTTAGCTTTTAGTAGTATATATTTCCTCTGTGTTTTTGTTTGCTACGGATCCACCCAGCACCAGTCCAATGCATATTTTAAATCATTAATAACCACTACAAGAAATTGCGGGATTACCGACCGGGATTGCCGACCGCCAGAATGCGGTCGGGAGTTCCGACCAATTTGCCGACCCCAAACGGATGGTCGGTAAAAAGTGACCGTTGTGGCTTGGAGGAGTGAATGCCGACCTAAATAAATGCGGTCGGGTTTACCGACCGCGTTGCCGGCCGCATATGCGGTCGGCAACCTAGGGCATTATATCTGCCCCCAATCTCGCTGTAATCGTGAATTACAACAAAGGCAAAGATAAAAACTCCATTTTTACTCCACCGGCGACCTCCGACCCCCGGCCCCGACCCACACCCTCCGCCGACCACCACGGCCCACCACGGCCCCTCCGACGAGCCCTTCAATCGATGCATCTTTCGACCGGAATTAGTGATGAGAGCCCTTCACTCGACGAGCCCTTTCACTAGGAAGCTGTCCGCCGTCCACCGCCCTTCCCTCCGTCGTCCACCGCCCTTCCCTCGACCCCGCCGTCCGCCGCTCCTGCCTCGAGGCCGCCGTCCGCCGCCCCTAACTCGAGCCTGCCCTCACCCCGCCCCTGCCTCCTGCCCGCCCTCCGCCGCACCTGTCCTGCAGGGAGCCCTCCATCCGATGCCGCCGCCGTCTGCCGCCCCTGCCGAGAGGCATTTCGAGCCACCCCCTACGAAGCTCTGTCCTGAGCCACCTCAATCGGAACTACACTCGAACAAGGTATTCGATTGAACAATTAACTATTCGATTGGTGTAATTTTTATTGAATTGTATTCGATTGTTGGTATTGAATGCATTTTTTTGGGAAAACAGTATGATGCTCGTCCCTCTGCATTTTTGTATTTTGGTTTCTAGTTGTTGGTTGTAGTTATCCTCTATTTGCAAAAAATCGTCATTCATGTTGTTGGTTATTACTAGTGAGATTAAAATAGATATATGCATACATTTAAGGTAAAATAAAGTCAGTTTGAATGTGCTTCGAATAACAGGGTCAATGATTTGCCTTGTGTTCTTTATAAAAATCAACAAATGTGACAATTTCGGCATGATAAAACTGGGACAGATCTAATTTGGTGCATTTCACAATTAATTTATTGAGCACTTTATTTTACGGGCGCAGAATTGGATTCCCCTCGTCGGGTAGATGAATTTTCATATATCATATGCTCATTTTGGACTTCATATGCAAAAGTTAAGTCATTCTGTAGTTTATATATATTGTTGGAGTTGGATAAGTTTTTTTGAGTCATTCTGATATGTTGGTCTTATATGTACTGTTGAAGTTGGAGTTTTTATTTAGGATGTTCTATTCGATGTTCTTATATGTTTTTGAAATTTGTTAAAGCATATGGTTCGATGTGACCTATATTCATATAGTACATGGCTAATTTCGAATATTGCATTAACAGATACACTTGGGCCTGAATTTTGGAAAGCAATATCCAACTCAACGGGCGATCTGCATCGATCTCTTGCAGAGCAAGGTAATATAATTTGATACATGTGAATTAAATGTACTATATGAATTTCTAAGATTTTGCTAGTTTCATGGTTTGCTTGCATTGGATGATTTTTCATTTTAATTTTGCCTGATATATTATTCAATTTCTTTGATTTGGTTATGTATAGTTCGTGCAACTGTTGGTGGTTAAAAAATTATTAGAACCTCTATAAGATAGATAAGTAAAGAAAATATAAGTGTTAAATTAAACCATAAATCCTTAGATTTATTCAATTATAAATTGAGTATCGTGGGATAAATTACCCGAAGTTAAACAATTCCTTGATGAAACCGTGTTATATGTATAGTGGCATATAGCCATATTTGTAGGTGATGGATAGGAGTTGGATGTACCGCTCTTGCCGTGAACTAGGAGAACTCACGACTGAATTTAAGAATAGAATTGAATTACTTATACGAATGTCTCATCAGAACCCAGATGTGGATAGAGCCCAAGGAAGTTTAAGGTGTCCGTGAAAGAAATGTAGGAACAAATGTTATCAAGTAGACGATGAAATTAGATATCATTTAAAGCGTTATGGATTTGTCTCCAACTACGAGAGGTGGACATGTCACGGTGAGCCACATCAATTTAGTCGCTACTACGAGCCTGATGCGGGCACCACATCAGTGTTGGCACATGATAGTGGCTACATACAAATGGTGTACGATGGAACGAGATTTGGAAACACCGACACAGTATCACCAGAGGATAGTGATGTACCAGAGCATCCTTCTGAAGAGCCTAATGTATAGGAGAAGTTATTTTTTCGTATGTTGGAGGCGGCAGACAAAGATTTGTGGCCTGGATGCAAGAAAATGACCCTTCTGTCAACTATTGCGAGGTTGTTGAATATTAAGGCTTAACACAACTTATCGGAGAGGTGCTTCGATACTTTGTGCCAACTAATTCTTGACACGCTCCCCGAGGATAATTCTATGGTTAAAATTTTTTACGAGGCTAAGAAACTACTTGAGGGATTGGGGTTGCCTGTTCAGAAAATTGATTGTTGTGAGAAAGGGTGTATGTTATTCTGACGCGATGATGCGAACTTAGATAAATGTAAGTTCTGTGACGAGTCTCGCTATAGGGAAGGGAGTTCGAATTCACGGATTGGGCGAAAATTTATGTTCTATTTTCCACTGAAAAACAGATTGAAGAGATTGTATGTTTCGGAGGCGAATGCGAAGCATATGACGTGGCCTGTCGGACATCATCATTGGTCGACCGGGGAGATGTGCCACCCTTGTGACTCGAAGGCATGGAAGGACTTTGATACAGTACATCCAGATTTTGGTATGGAGGGTCGGAATGTCCGTTTGGGCTTATGTACAGATGGTTTTCAACCGTTTGGTCAGTCGGGCTCCCAATACTCTTGCTGGCCAGTCATATTAACACCTTACAACCTCCCTCCTGATATGTGTATGAAGGATGAATATATGTTCCTGACTTGCATAATTCCTGGGAAATCAAGCCCAAAACAGAGGATTGATGTTTACCTACAGCCCATAATTGACGAGCTCTTGGAGTTGTGGGATGTTGGGATCACAATATATGACACATTTTCTAAACAGAACTTTCAGATGAAAGCGACATTGATGTGGACGATTGGTGATTTTCCGGCGTATGCTATGTTGTCGGGTTGGAGCACTTATGGGAAAACAGCATGCCCAGTATGTATGGAAGAAACAGAATCTACACGGCTTAAAGAGGGTGAGAAACAGTCGTGGTTTGATGTGCACAGGAGGTTCCTCCCTTTCGATCATCTTTTAGACTTGATAAGTCAAAATTCAAGAAAGATCGGAAGGAGCATGGAATGCCACCGAGGCATAGGACTGGCGAAGAAGTATTGAATGATATAGAAACACTTGGCCTACGACGTGTAACCAAAATAGGGGAGAGGAAGAGAATAGAATAATAAGCAAGACATGTGGATGTAAAAAGAGAAGTATATTCTGGGATCTACCTCATTGGAAAACGAATTTGGTTCGACACAACCTGGATGTCATGCACATTGAAAAGAATGTATTTGAAAATGTGTTCAATACTGTGATGGATGTGCAGGGGAAGACAAAAGACAATGTGAAAGCACGCGAGGACATTGTGGCCATGTGTAACAGGCCCGAATTGCATAAGGACCCCCGGACAGGGAAATATCCAAAGGCAGTGTACACATTGGACAAGGATAAGAGGGACGTATTTTTGAAATGGGTCGCAAGTTTAAAATTTCCGGATGGTTGTGCATCCAACCTAGGTAGATGCGTAGACATGAATAAACATCGAATGTTTGGCATGAAAAGTCATGATTGCCATATATTCTTGCAGCGGCTTCTACCAATTAGATGGCGAGAACTACTTCCTAAGAGTGTTGGGAACCAATTACAGAATTTTGCAATGTTTTCCAGACCCCAACTACGAAGACATTGAAAATGGCGGATATAGAAAGGTTGGCCATAGATATACCAGTAGTCCTTTGTAAGTTGGAGACAATTTTCCTGCCAGCCTTCTTTGATTGCACAGAACATTTACCTGTCCACTTTCCTTACGAAGCTTCACTTGCCGGTCCCGTTCAATTCAGATGGATGTACCCTTATGAAATGTATTATTTATATGTTGTTATAGCTTTAATGTATTAATTATTGAATCTGAATTGTCGTACATATAATCCATATTTACCATTGTTAATCTAGATATCTCAATCGATTAAAGCGTACAATGCGAAACAAGGCACACGTTGAAGGTAGCATTTGCAATGGATATATGGTTTGCGAAGCATCAATTTTCTGCTCACATTACTTTGAGAAGCATGTATTCACGCGCGAGAGGAATGTGCCAAGGAACGATGATGGAGGCTCAATTCAATACGACGGACGTCTTCCAAGTATATTCAAATGCGCAGGTCGAGCCTAAGGAAAGTCTAAGAAGAGGCGGTTGTCAGTACAAGAGTTAAAAGCCATTCACAATTACCTCCTCATGAATTGCAAAGAGATTGACCCTTATCTGGTGTAAGTTCATAATAAAGTTTGTTGTGAAAATGAGATATCTAAATTTCAAAATTCAATGTTTTCTGTATGATAACAATGTCCTCTTCTTACAAATAGGAAATATGAACAACATCTACACAATTTCCGGCCGAGAATAAGCGAGGCAGCTATTCAAACTGCAATAGCGGACGATTTCCCTCGATGGTTAGAGGCATATGTGATGCAACATCCACCCGAAAATCCATGTTTGAGCCACATAGCGCAGGGGCCACTTCCCACATGTAATTCATATAGCATGTACTTCATAAATGGGATGAAATTTCACACAGAATCACACGACATGAATAGATCGACCTACAACAGCGGTGTTTGCATCCCGAGCACGTCAGGAGACTAATACGGGATAATCGAAGAGATTATTGTCATAAAGTACCCGGCACTGCCTCTCAAGCAAATTACCTTCTTCAAATGTAGATGGTTTGATCCATGCGAAGGAGTTGGAACCCGCACCCATTTGAACTACAAGCTTGTTGAGATTAAGCACTCAAAGTCCCTGCCTATATATGATCCTTTTATATATGCTTTTCAAGCGGAACAGGTGCACTAGCTTCGTTCCCAACCACGCGGCCAAGTGCCGGTACGAATGAATGGCTGGCGGTATGTAAGGTGAAACCTAGGGGTGTAATAACCGTGAAATCCGGGGAAGAACCCGAAGCGTTTCAGGTCGACGCCCTAGAGCATCTGGGTACCAAAACTACAAGTTTCACGTCTGGAAGGGAGCGACTAACAGACACCGTTGTCCATACATGGACCTTCAGCGGGATGATGATGTTGACTCAGAATCTTCGGTTAAAACTGATTCTAGTTCAGATGACACTGATCCGAATGATCCGTCGCAGGAGACTTCGAATGAGGATTTTCAAATTTGAAATGTGATAGACGTCTTATATACTTTATGAAATTTCACGCATTGCATGTTTTATTTAGAAGTATCGCTAATTCCTAATAAGATTGGCCCTTAACAAGATGTCTGACCGAGGGGGTGGCTCGTCTTCGAACACGCCGTAACGACCCCTTACATCAGCCGATGAAACGGCAAGGATCCGGAGGGCGAGAGAGGCTTATAGGTGACAGATGGCGGGTAATTGAAAGTACGGTTATTTCCCATACTATACGATCAACTATGTATTCCTAATTATTACTTCGTGAATTTCAGTTGCTAGTGCCTGTGCGTATGATCAGACTGGAGTGCATGATTCAGATCAGGATGTTCCAGAGACATCACCCCCACCCCCACCCACACACACAACAGGTACGATCTGATTTAAAATATAGTTACATTAAAACCTGCCTATTAATATTCTTTTTTGTTCGTTTTTAGGATCGGTTGGCTCTACACAAGCTACTCCTCCCGCTGCTCAGCAGGGAACTGACAGGGTGCTTCTTGCGCCGAAAGCCACTGATGGGATGTATGTCATATTACATTAAATTAAAGTAAATATACTGATTTGTATCTTTATAGAATATGAGTATTTATCTTATGTATGTGAACAACATGCATTGTATTACAGTATTGACTTTCCGAACGCAGTCGTGAGGAAGATTACGGACATATATCCCAGACGTGCAGATCTAAATGGGATTAGCTGGGGCAAGGTTTCAAAAGAGACAAAGGAGTTCTGTTGGGGAGAGTTCCATGTATGATTTGCTTAAGACAGTAATAATGTGTAATTTTCACACTACTAAATGTAATGAACATTAACTCAATCTGCAGAAAGTTGCTCGTTGGGCTCCCGACCATGCCCTTGCTGTAAGGAAAGAGTGGGAGAAGAAAAATATAGCACGGTGAGTTCTAAATTACAACTATAGTGTTTTATTGTGTAATACGCGATAGTTTCCCTGCCTATTAATTGCAAATAACAGGTACAAGGATTACATGTTGAACATAAGAAGTAAGAAAAAACCGATGCCGAGGGATGCGGTTGTGGCAGAGAATTGGAGGCGAATATGGGATTCTCTAGTGTTCAAGGATGAGAGAAAAAGAGGAAAGCTGAACAGACGTCGCGGTCAAAAGGATGCACCAGCCCTCCCCACACACACTGCGGGATCCAAGACATTCTGTGCCACCCTTGATGACATGGTATTTTTTGAACATCCCTTAGTTCTAATTTTATAAAGTAGTTGAATGAAACATTCTCATCACTATGATTTTTTAAAAATTTATAGTCGGCTGCTAAGGATGGGACTGTCCACTTGCATGAGCTCCATGAGCACACACATACAAGAAAACACCATAAGGATGATTGGGTAGCAGATAAGTCGAAGGATCTTCAGGTACATATTCTAAATATCGTAGTCAAATTATGGTTTGCATCAATACTAACTTAGTTGCCGACCCTTTTTATCTTATTAAACAGGAGGAGTTTAATGCCATTGCTGAGACTTTGAGCCAGGATCCGGAGATTGGTGGTAGCTTTGATCCGGATCGGCTCTTCCTAGACGTTGCTGGTGGCCACGACAGGCGGAAGGCAGTATATGGCATAGGCTCTGTAGCCAGGTTGATCAGGCCTATGGATGGTGTTGATTCCACCCCTCTACCTCCTACTTCTCGGTATGTCACGCAGGCCTAGTTGGATGCCCAGTTTGAGGAGTACAGGGCGACTCTAGATCGGCTCTCCCAGACACAGATGACCATGGCGGAGCAGATGGAGAGATGGCTGGGGGTTCGGGGTCCTCGATCCCCCGACCGCAGGGATGGTGGATTTGGAGGAGGTGATTCTGCTGTTCATTGACTCTTGTCGTTGGTCTTTTCATAATACTTGTTGTCTTTGGATATTGCATTAGTTGGGTGGAATTGTTTGTATTGAACTTGTTTGTAGAACTTGTTCGTATTGAACTTGTTGGTATTGGACTTGAACTACTACGTATTCTAATGATTGTTGACTAGCAATGATATGTAGATACATGTTGTGGTAGTTGTGTTTTTCGAACCATTATTGCTGTTTGGAAGTTTGGTATGAATTGGTAATGTATTCTTGAACTTTAGATTGTTGGTTTGATGCTTGAATTGAGCAGCAGGGTGGGATGTAAAAAACCAGCCAATCTGAGGCTGTTGTTGCATGATTTACCGACCGCACATGCGGTCGGCTTCTGGTCTCCAAGATCTACAGACCGCATTATCGACCGCACATGCGGTCGGTAAAGCGAGATCCAGGAGGTCTTTCCGGTCGAATTACCGACCGACGGCGTGGTCGGCAATTCGGTCGGCAGATTTTGCCGACCACAAGACAGTCGACAAATGGGCCAGCAACATCACCGACTCCAAGAAGATTGGTCGGCCCCCGTTTCCAGACCAAGAAATTCCTGACCGACAATTGCGGTCGGGAAGTCGATCGGCAACCCCGGAAACGACCCGCCCGATTGGGTTGCCGACCGCATTTGTCGGTCGGTAAACCCGCAGACTCTTGTAGTGAACTCAAATTCGGTACAAGTAAAAATTTTAAAAGTTTGATATTTAAAAACTATAAGACGAGACGAATCTAACAAGATCTCAATTGGCTATATTTTAAGTTGTATAACCATGATAAAACTTCAAGTTAAAGTATTTGTATGAATAGTGTCATATTCTCCAATGTAATTAACTATTTTTAAAACAACAGAGGAAGTATGAATTATAGAATCATGGATGGAATGTTGCAACATAAAATTAATCTGTGATACGTTGAGTTGCTCTTAATCATATAAACCCATGAGAGGTCCATATGTCCATTTTAACCAATATAGGATTTATAATATCATCTTAACATGAGAGGTCCGCACTTTAACCTATGTTAGATGAGTGGTACACATTTTAATCGATGTGGGATTTATAATTGGTTAAAATTTTGAACCTCTCATGGACTTATATACAATTATGAGTAATTCAACATTTAGTTTTATGTTGAAAACTCTCATCCATAATTTCTACATAATTGTCACATCTCTTGGTGTTGTAAATCGATGTAGCCAAAGCGCCATAAATCCCATGAGCTCCATGGTGGCAATGTTCTTGTTTATAAATACTTATACTTTATAACAAACATATTTAATGTATTTTAATTATAAATATAAAATCATAATGAAACCCAAAATAAGATTTAGAATTTAAAAATTTTATATAGTAATTAAATTATTATTCAGTATAAGGTATGGTAGGATTGTTATTAAATTTTATTTATCTCATAAGGTAGATAAAAAAAATTATGCTGAAACTTTCTTGGATGAAAAGAGAAGCATATATTTTTATATTCAATTCTTTCCATGAAAATCCAATTAAAGACCATCCTGATTTTTTTTTTTCTGAAAAGAAAACATAATTTATTTATTTTAGAATCCATGTTTTCCCAAGGTAAAAATAAAATAAAGGAACAAAAAAGGATATGTCATGTGATCTGGTGAAGTGAGCTCCAAGTCTCCAACTAAATGAAAATGTTTTGTTGGGCCCAATAGTAAAAACTGAAACTGATTAGGGGCATTCCGAGAATCGAACTCGGGACCTCTCGCACCCAAAGCGAGAATCCACTAGACCAAATGCCCTTCCACATGCAACTTTGATCCATTATTTTAAAATAATAAATTGGACCAGTCCAGTTTAAGCGCGAATAATAATGATAATTTCCTCATCAAGTACCTCGAATTCGAAATTATAAGTATATATCGTTTCCACATATATTTATTTAAATACTTCATAGAGACTTGAATGTGTTTAGGGGTTAGTTTACTTTTTGGTTTTTTTTTTTTTTTTTTTTTTTTTTTTTTTTTTATAATAATCATTTGTAAGATGATGCTTGGACTAAAATTAAATATGATACTTATCCAATAAATTGAGCTTGAATTCCAAGGAGTAATCAAGCTGGAGTTTGAGCATATGAAGTATTTCATCCGTCCCACTTAAAATGTCATGTTTTATTTATACACACAATTCAATACACTTTTTATTGTTAATATTTCAAAATATAAAACTAAAATTTATGCAAAATATATTCTAAAAATATACGATCAGACGATCTAACAAAACCGAATTCGATTATTTTTTTTCAAATATATACTTATAATAATATTGAGTCAAAGTTGAACAATAAACAATATTAAAAAGTTAAACATGATATTTCTACTAGGACGGAGGGAGTATAATTTAAGTGTTCCATCAAGTTCAAGCTCAAGCATAGCATAAAATAAATACATTAGTTTAATTGTAGTATTAATTATGGTAGATTTGACTGATCTATGCTCCCACAGTCCAACCTACGTCCCACGACGCTGAGTGTGTGAATGGACATAATCTTGCGGTGGACGGAGCCCGTGGCTAGTGGCGAATCCAGAAAATTTTATTAGTAGTGTTACAGGATATAATAAAAGCTAAGTTGAAATTAAGAATAAGATTATAAGAATAACAACACAAAACAAAGAGAGAAGCTAAGTTGGAAATTTCACCACAAAATTGAATGATTGCACTAAACTAAATCAAGCCTAATGTAAAAAATATATTATCTTAAAATAATAAATTTATTAATTATAGCATCACTATTGTATGTATACTTTTGCCCCTTTGACCGTGTATAAAAGGGTAACCCCATGCCTGATCTTTTCTAATGCATATTGGGCCTGTCCAAAGAAGAAGATTGTTAGCTGGATTGAGCTTCTCAGCCCAAAATGTAACAATGAGTATAAATCGCCGGAGACTATCACCATTCACCGCCCGTAGATAGTACAATTCTGAATTCATGCACATTCGTAAGTCATAACATAATTGTATGTAAGAACTCCAAACAACAACAACAATAATAAATAATAATAATAAACTATCAAAATTTCACCTTTAAATTATTATGTACTATTGGGCTTTATATGATTTTTAGTATTTGTTTGTATTGCATATTCAGCCTCATCAGTTGACTGGCAAGTGTTGTACCAAAACAATTGACCCACGAGTACTTGACCAACACAAAACTGATCAGTGTTTTAACAAAACAATCAACTAAAACAAACTTAATTTGGAATGTGATTATAAAGGATATGGGAATCTAACATTTTGTGAAAAACAAGAAAATAAAAACTCCTCCACGGCAAAAGTACATGTCAAAATTGTGTCTTTCCCGACAACATTGGACTTTCTTTGTACAATTCTCAGGGGAACAAATTGCTCGTCCATGCACGGAAATTTTCAAATTCTTCCAAGTTCCTACCGTCCCTTTGGTGTTGAATGCTTCTCTGTCAACATTTTTTTTTTAAAAAATATAAAAAAAATAAAATTTAAATTTATATAAAAAAAACAATTTAAAATTACTTGGATTGGCATAACTTGAATTCCACCTGAATTGTGTATGTAAACTAGCCAAGCCTTAAAGCTCATCCAAGAAATATTTTTCCAGTTACGTTTTGTATTTTCGGAAAGGTATTTCCTAACAACCCTTTGTTGCTTATTCTCCATGCTTAATTGTTTATTTATTTATTCATTTTTGTGATGCTTGAACAAAGTGATTGAGAAATTTGAACTTGGCAAATTTAGTATTGAGCATCCTAATAGGAACTATAGATTATCGCACTATCTATTGTAGGTATACGACATTGTAAATTTGTATTTTTGTTACTTATTAATGGAGAACAATTTTTTTATTTTGATTCTACCTAATAATTGCTCTTACTTTCTGAAACAACTGCAAACTACCGTGCATATATGGTAGGTACATATAGACTGTTGTTTGTTTTACACATTTCTTTATTTTATTTAATTTTAGTTATTTATTTATTTATAATCTTTTTGTATTTTTCCGTTCGGTATCCCGCCTCATTGCACAAACTAATATAATAAGTATTACAAATTTGTTCAAATTAATTTCGTCGCTCATCATACTAAAAAAAAAATTAAAAAAATAATTTTATTTTATTTTATTTTTTATTTAAAAAAAACAGCCTACCTATACAGGTTAGAAAAGAGTTGTGAAAGTCCATGCCACGCAAATTACAAAGGGATGAAGGGGAGAGATAGAGGGCTGTATGGGGAATCGACTCCCAACCTATAGGTTGGGCGTCGGGAAACTTAACCACGTGGTACGTCCTCATCCCAGAAAAGGGATAGTGCACTAAGGCAAGTCCCTATCCACAAAAAAAAAAAGTTAAATTTAGTACTAATATTTTTCTGGTAAAATCGGGTATCCCTAGGCCATGTTAGACCCAAGACTAATCCCTCGAGTATCTGCTAGGGCTACTAAGGGCGTCTCTCCCAAAGCAGTTTGCATATAATGAGAAGTAGATCGTTATTTTAGGACAAGTATTGAGTAATTTGGGTGTAGGAGATGAATAGTATATTGATTGTTTTTTTATTTATTTATTTATATTATAGTAAATATGTGTATATATTAGACAAAATAACATAAGATATATGGGTATATATACTTTAAAGGATTCACAACTCTATACATTTTAGTGCTTTCAATATGGATTTTAATTTTTTTTAAAAAAAACTCACAAGGTATTCAATCCGTGTTTTAAAAAAAATCTTTACAAATTTTTAGGTATTTAATACAAATTTTAAAAAGTTTTTAAAAAAACTTTAGATATTCAATAGTCTACTGATTTCAAGACTCCATCAATGGATTATGTAAGTATATAAAATCAGCCAACTCTACATAGAGTTTATTGATTTCTAAATCCATCGACTTTTAAAAGTCCCAAAAAATGTAACAAAGTTTTGATTGAATACACTATGCTAAGGTTAGTTTATTACTCTTCATAATATTCGACCCACCAAATAATACGTAACACCCCAATTTTCCATGTTTAGTTTTGCGGGGAAGTTACCATGAGGAATCCGGGTTGTTACCGCCACGCCTCCCGATTAAGCTCGTATTTGCCTTGCATTGACCAACTTAATCGAAAAGCGCTAAAACTAATTTTATATTAAGTATAAATATACTTTAAAATAACTTATTATTTATAAGAATAGACTTAATATAATATGATACAGTTTGCAAAATATGACAGCTAATGCTTGTCGCCCACAAAACAATTTTATATATTAACTAAGATTTAAAAATAAGACTTTTATTGACTTATTTGTAAAAACAAAAAAGATATTGATTCTCATGCCTGTGCTCATGCCTCATAGTGGTGTCACATATGTCAATCCCTGTAAAAAAAAAAGGTAAGCAAAGTTTATCTGCCCACCAGCTGAGCAAGTAAATTATTATCACTTGGACAAAAACAATATAATATCACTCAACAACAAATGACATATGAAACGGTTAAACTTTTCAATCCACATATACCTAGAGTATGACGTCCACAACTGGCGTATCTTAAAGGACCTAGCATATTCTCGTACTATGAGTTTACAAGGACGACCCTTCCTCATACTTAAAAAATTGAATGTGAGACCTTTTATCAAACACAATACTCTTTATAGGGATCCAATGGATAGCCCACAAAACAACTCACGAAGATATCTACCTATGAGGTATATCTTGCGTTACAATAACTCAATAATTTACATGTAATACACAAAACATTTATTTTTTTTTAAAACATGCATAGCATAACCCAAAATAGTGGGATAAAAGCTCGTAAAACAAAAATTTATTTACCATTAACGATAGGTACTTAATTTTCTTACAGGTTACAACTCTCTCACCTAGTTGAAGGCCCATATTTATGGTGGGCGATCCTCCTTGATTTCTTCAATGTAATATAGGCTATAGCTTTGCTAACTTTGCCTACTCTTTGTAGCTTTGGTGCAAGGCCGGTCCTGACATTTTAGAGGCACTGGGTAAAATAAAATAATACTACCTCCGTCTCACTATAATTGCTACGGAGCACTACTTGATACTATTCATTATTTAACTTTGATTCAAATTTTTATCATAGTTATGTAAGAAAAAACATAGTCAAATGAGATCTTGTTATATTCGTCTAATCTTATAGTTTTAAAATATCAACTTTTTATAATGATTTCTTTTACATAATTTAAGTTATTAATCGTTAAAATTGTGTATCGGCATGCGTATCAGGAGGAAGTGTAGCAATTTGAATGAGACGGAGGAAGTAGGTCCCAACCTTTTTTTTTGTCAATATCTGGGTATCCCAGGCCTCATCGATCTTAACACTAAATCCTGGTGGATATTGAAAGATTATCTCTCTTAAAAAAGAATTTTATATACATAAAAGCTCGAGGCCGAAACTTTTGTTTAAGATAATATATTCCGATTGAATCTAAATAAGTATAAGTTTGAAATATTCTTAAAAATTAAAATTTTGTCAATATAAATTATATTTCCTTATTCATAAAAAGTTGTACTTTTTGGTGTAAAAAAATTAAATGAGAAATTAATGGTTATTTTTGTTTTGTTAAAAGAGGAAAACATAAACAATTAAATGAAATATTAATATCACAGCAAGAAAAAAATATTATTAAAATTTAAAAATGAAATTTAAGCCCCCTTTAAATGGGGACCCTAGGCAATTGCATTTCCGGCCATCCTTACGACCGGCCCTGCTTTGGTGAGACTCCTTCTACAAGTACATACTACCTCCGTCTCATTATAATTGTTACGGACCCACCTAACACGTATGTCGATACACGTTTTTAATGGTTAATTACTTAAATTGTGTAGAATAAAAAATTATAAAAATTTGATATTCTAAAACTATAAGATTAAACGAATCTAACAAAATCTCACTTGACTATGTTTTTCTTACATAACTATGACAAAAAATCGAATCAAACTTAAACAGTAAATAGTGCCAAAAATTCAAACGTAACAATCTAAACGAGACTCAGGAAGTATGCATGTATTTTATAATTTTATCTGCTCACCTGCTGATCCGCCACGTGTACATCCGCCCTCCGTGTATATGCAAATCTCACGTTACTACCCATAAGCTACAACTTTTAGAAAAAATAATAAATGGGATTCGAACATCTAATCTTTAAATGGGATTTGGGAAACCTGATGGTTTCCCGGCTCTTTTCTATAAACATTATTGGGGAATTGTTGGTCCATCGGTCGTGGCTTTCGTTCGCCATGCTTTCCGGGATCAATCTTTGTCCCCGGATATTGCTCGAGCTCTCATATGCTTGATTCCTAAGGTGCCTACGCCTATCACTCTCAAGGATTTCAGGCCAATTACTCTTTGTATTGTCCTCTACAAGGTTTTAACCAAAATCCTTGTGACCCGGCTCAGCCCCATCCTTCAAGTTATTATTTCTCCGGAACAAAGGGCTTTCTTACCGGGACGTGGCCCGGTTGACAACGCAATCACCTTACAGGAAATCCTTGGGCACATGACAGGTCAAGGGGTGGTCTTCAGGCACTCATTTTGAAGGTTGATATCGCAAAGGCTTATGACAATGTCCTTTGGGAGTTTTTGGAGCTTTGCCTCCATGAGTTGAATCTTCCAACTGCTTGTATCCAGCTGATCATGTACTGCATCTCTTCCCCCTATTATTCAGTCATTTGGAATGGCCAACCCTTGGAAAAATTTAAACCCGGGAAGGGGCTCAGACAGGGAGACCTTATATCTCCTTATCTTTTCTTGATCGTCATGGACAAGTTGTCTGTTATGATTAACAGTTTGGCCAGTCAAGGGCGATGGAAAGCCATTCGGCTCCCAGGGTCAGACATGATGGTCTCTCATATCATTTTCGCTGACGACCTAATACTTTGCTCCATGGCGGACAGGGGCACTGTTCAACTTCTTTCGGACACTCTTCAGCAATTTGGGAAGGTATCTGGACTTCTGCTTAATCCCCAAAAAATCATTAGTTTTTATTTCTCCTTCTGTCTCCCTGGCCGCTCGATCTTGGATTACTGATTCTCTCAACATTCCAGTCGTGGATAATTTTGGTCACTATTTGGGCTTCCCTATGGGGTGGACGAATAAACTCATGTACAAGGCAGGGAGGCTCACCTTGGGCCGGGCGGTTTTATCTGCCATCCCGACGTACTTCATGCAACCTCACTGGTTTCCTGAATCAGTTTGTACTGCTATCGACAGGAGAATTAATCGGTTTCTGTGGAAGGAAAGAACCGGTAAAGGTATCCATCTCATCAGCTGGACTAAAGTGGCCATGTCGAGAGCGGTTGGGGGACTCGGGATTCAGAGAGCTCGTACGATGAACACGGATTTACTTGGTAAATTACTTTGGGACATTTTGAACTCTCCCACCAAGACTTGGGTTAAATAGCCCGTAAGACCAACACAGCTCAAGGAATTTTGTTCAAATTCCTTCGACTGGAAGATCTTTTATTCTCAAATTGCTGCATAAAATTGTCCCTCTACTTCGGGAGGGTTTTGTTTTTTGGCTTGGGAATGGCTCATCCTCTCTTTGGTTTTCTACTTGGTGGAACGGTTCTCCTCTTGGCCCTCTTATGCCATTCATTGCTATTCAAGACTATCATGGATGGGAGGTGGAATATGGAGGGCCTTTACATGACTATTACAGCCCCTATTATTCAAGATATATGTGATTTTCCCCCCTTATTTGCATGAGTCTGCTAAGGATTTTGGGTGTGGAAGAAGGATATTTCAGGCTGTTATTCCGTCTCTTCAGCCTATCAATTTAGCGATGGCCTGGACTAGAAATGGCTTTTAAACTCTCACTACCCGGAAAAAGTCTGTTTTCTAATGTTGTTGATCTCCCATGAATCTTTACCGGTTAACGGTCTTCGACACCATCGTCAGATGGCGGCCTCTCCTCTTTGCTAGCTATGTGGAATTCATGTCGAACCTTGGTTCCACTGCTTGTTCTATTGTACCTGGGCTAAGCTGCTGTGGCAAAAAATTAATATCTTTATTCCTGAAGATTGTGATTCCATCACTGCGGCCGACATCCGCAGATTCTTGTGTGGTATGGATCGGACTTATGGAACCAGTTTTGTGGCTGCGTTATGGACCATATGGACTGAGCGTAATGCTCGAATTTTTCGGGGCCATCAACAGACTCCCTGGTTCCTACTTAGGGAAATTCATCGGCTCACTGAGGAGTTTGACAAAGCTCGGCATCCACCACATATCCCTTCTAGAGGATTGAGATTGGTCAACTGGAATGACAGGGGGTTCTTGGGACTATTCTTCACGTTGATGGGAGCTCTATCGGTAACCTAGGGTGATCAAGTTTTGGTTTTGTTGTTCGAGATGACTCTGGTCACTGGATTCGAGGGTGTTGTGGTTTTCTTGCCAACACCTCTAACACCCATGCGGAGCTTATGGCTATTATGGCGGGTCTCGGGTTCGTTAAGAGGAGGGGTATTCACCGGGTCACTTGCTATTCTGGTTCGAAAGTGGCAATTGGGATGTTGGACACAGATAATGAATTTCACCCTTTTGCTGGCCTTATTCTTCGGATTAAGGATTGCAGACACTACTTTGAAGATTGCACGATTTATCACATTTTACGTGAAGGTAACCAAGTCGCTGACAGTCTCGCCAAACATGGTTCTTCTATTCAGGACTTCTTCACCACCTGGGCCTTCCCTCCGGACTTCGTCTTGAGGCGTTAGCGTCGGATGCTTCTGGAGTGTGGTTCCCCCGTCTTTAGCTTTCCATTTTCGTAATTTTTTCCTTGTGGTTTCTTAGTACTATTTATTTTTTTCTTTTTCCCATTGTTTTCTTGCTTCAGCTTCTAAGAAAAAAAAAAACTTAAAATACATGCTTTGATTACTGGTAGTAACGTATATATGCATGCTTTGATTACTATAAATTAAATAGTAAAATATTTCACAAAATTATATTACTCCCCCGTTCCTAAATAGTTGTCTCCTTCAACTCAATTTAAATAACTAATTAAGGTTTGCATTAATTAACTATTAAATTTAAATTTTTATCCTTCAACTAAACTCATTCTTAATAAATATCGACAAATAGCATTTATGTAAGGTGAAGGGCAATATAGTAAAAATATAGCACAACTACTTATAGCTACCTAAAAATGCCAATTATAATGGAATACTTTTTAATCTCTAAAAAGTAATTAAAAAAGAATGAAGGGAGTATGTTATTTAAAATGACATATCTATCTATATAACTACTAGTACTACTAACTAAGAAAACACATATTCTCGCCTCCTTTAATTTCTATTTCCACTTATTATTAATAAATTAATCATTTATATCCAATTCTAGAAATAACTATTAATAAATGGGAATCACACATGTTTGTGCAGACGTGCAGACAACGTCCGCAACCGTTGAATTTGCAACTCAGCGACATGACACACAACTCAGCGACAGAGCCAACCTAATTCAGTGACGTGGCCTATGCAATTCAGCGACATTCTTGTATTCATGTCAGCGATGTTTGAAGTTAGAGCCCTTTGAAGATTATTGGGATTTTAAATGCATCTCAGCGAAGGAGCCTTCACAATTCAGCGACATGGCCTATGTAATTCAGCGACATAACCTATGCAACTCAGCGACATTATTGTATATTTCAGCGATACAATTTTATATTTCAGCGACATGATTCAATGCATTTGAACGCATCTCAGCGACGGACCCTACACAATTCAGCGACATAGCCTATGCTATTCAGCGACATGGCAAACACAATTCAGCGACTTGATATAGTAACCCTACAAATGATCTCAACCGTTGGATGATGAAAATGATCAACGGTTGCGGACGCCGTCCGCACCCTACCATACACCTTAATAAGTTAATCATGTCTATCAACTTCAAGAAGCTAAGTATTTAATAGTACTGAATTCGATAGTTATATTTAAGAATTGAGCATTTAAGAATTTAAGAATAACAAAGGTGAGTGATAGAGAGCTGGGTGGGGAATCAATACCCAAACCTTAATCAGGATATTTGACCACTAGGCTAAGTGCTAATTCCATAATCATATTTGAATATTTGGTAGTTAAAATAATTTTTTCTTGCAACAATCTTGGAGTGGAAATGGATGTGGTTGGCCTTCTTTTCTGCCAAGCTATGTTTCCTGTTATGGTTGATCTCACATTGCTCGTTGCCTGTTAATCAACTTTGGCATAGAAGGTGGCTAGCTCACCCCCCTCCCCCAACATCTGCGTCCTTTGTGGCGAAGAAGAAAAAACTTGGGCTAGACAAATCTGGGTGGTTTTCCGTGTTGTTATTCCCGAGGATTGTGCTGACATTCGGAAGGAGTACATTCGAGGATTTCTTCATGGGATTATTTTGATTGAACATAATGGACGGATTTTTTGAGGAACTCAACGAACGATTTGGCTACTGCAAAGGGAAGTTTTTCGCTTGATGGAGGAGATGAATCATGATGGGAAGTCTTTTGGCCCAACCAATGTGACTACTCGTTTGGTTGGTTGGAATTTGAGGGCGGTCAGGGGATGATCTTGCATTGTGGCGGAAGCTCTATAAGTAATCCGAGCAGCTCTGGTTATGGTTTTGTTGTGAGGGATGTTAATGGTCAATGGATTGGTGGAGGTTATGGTTTTCTCGGGCACACTTCTAATGTGTTTGCGGAGTTATCGGGCATTGCAGCAGGCCTTCAATTTATGGCTCATAATGGCTTCCATCAAATTTGATGCTACACGGACTCTATGACTTCCATTACTTTGATTCAGCAAGCATCTGCATGGCATCCTTTTGCTGCCCTCATTAGCAAGAGTAGTGACTTGAGGGTTTGTTTTCAAAGTTGCACCAATCACCACATTCTTTGTGAGGGAAACAAGGTTGCGGATAGATTGACTAAGCGCGGTGCTTCGGTGGAAGATTTCAACACCACGTGGGTTTTTCCTCCTGATTTTGTGATTGGGGGTCTAGTAGCGGATGCATTCAGCTCTTGTTTTCCCCGCATCTACTTTATGTTTTCCTTTCTTGTTTTTGTTTTTTTGTTTTAACTCTTTTGCTTGTTTTTCTCTCTTCGGCTACCGAAAAAAAAAGAAAAGAAAATCTTAAAATAAAATCTACTGTTACGTGGCAATTAAATGTATGTGCATGTCCACTATGAATCATGTAATAACATGTAGCACCACTTGTCACATAAATAAGGAATTAAGGGATGACTAATATCTGTAAGCATTCCCTATATATATGTCTATGTATCTGTGAATGAAAGTGATGAAATGAATTACAATAAATCTCATTCCCTCAATCATCTTGCCTCTCCATTGTCTTTGTTTACATCCCTTCTCACAATTATCACTTACTGCTCGTTACATTACATTAATAGGAGATCAAATTACTCTTAAATTCATTGTTTTTTCTCCTCTCCTCGTCATATATAATATTGTATAAACAAAACCCATAACTAATAGGCTCGTAATTCACAACACGTTATCAGCACGAGTAGCTCTACGGAGGTGCTGCCGGAGGAAGTTTCAAATCTATAAAAATTATCGTTGGAGGTAATATTTGTTTATTTACAATTTCAATTTTATTTCTACGACTAACCTTACAGAATTGGGGTTTTATCCCTATACACATAATTTGGGTCAATCGAGCAAAAATGGAATTGGCCTGCCAAGAAAAATAACATCCTACCAGGCTTGAGAAAGGGATTCGAATTATTGTCCAATACTGGCGGAATCAGATGAATTATGGCACGAATCAAATCATTGTATAAAGACGAAAATGCTGCAAAAACCCCAAAATAGGGTAAACCCCAAAAGAGGGTATATATGTGCCCGGTAAAATCGGAGGAATTATGAAATATCAAAGTGGTATAAAAAATCTATTACATTGATATATGAAAAATGCTATTGAAAATCCACCAAAATGTGGGAAAATATACCGACATCTTAAGGTGGTTGTATTGCGATTCTTGGCTAGACCAAGCAATAAAGTTTTGCTAAAAATCATCATTCCAGACGAACAAATTCTTGCAGACTCCCAGAGGGAATATGGATTAATATAAAAGTCCAATAAATTGTGAGAAAAATTATATAGTCAATAATGACTATGTTGGTTTTCTTAATTGGACAAAGCTATGAAATATTGCTGAAATATTCTGAATTCAAGCCGACAAATGCTTGCCTTTTCTAAAAGAGAATATGACTAAATATAAAAATCAGGGCGTGATTATGTTAAGCCAAAAAGTAAAATATGATTCCATGCCAAAAGGCAAACTATTATTGAAATCGTGGTCGAAAAATTGGACTGGGTTGAGTTATATTGGCAAAATAAAAATGTGAATTCCCTAGAATTATAAATAAATTGTCCCTATGATGACCGAGGCCTTATAAACCCAAAGGAGGTTTGATGCTAGAAAATAAAGTTGTTGTAATCTCAAAAGCCGTTGAACATTTAAATGTCATCTGGCTAGACATGTGGCTTGTTTATATGAATCCTCTAAAAGGAAGGAAAAATGAAAGGCCTTAAGGTTGAAACAAATCGTATTGATCACGATGATTGATTTGATAACAAAGTGATATATGATATCACGCACATGGATTTAAACAAATTCATTGAGCACAGCATTGGTGCCAAATGAAATGAAAATTTATGAATTTACTCCCCGCTATAATCTCCCATTTAAATTGAGTATCTATATTTCGTGTATATAAGTTATACACTTGATCTTGCCTTCTTTGAAAGTAAATGGATGCCAAAATCAAATGAAGCCGAGGATATCTGCCTCATTGACAGTGCCATTGCACATGTATTGAAAAGCAAAAGTTATTATCCCAATTGAAAATGAGAAAAATCCACTGCTAATAAAATCAGTGGAAGTTCAAAAGGACTCTGGAAGAGTCATTGTATATCTCCTGAAGGAGAAGAAAAATTGTGCTTAAATATGCACTATTCTCGAGAAAATCTCGAAAGAGCTTACTAAAGCTTTATGATATTCAGAAAGTGGATATCAACTTAAAAGAGTGAATGAAGCAATAACGTTATCTCTCGATTACTCATATCATGATGCAAAGTAATTTGTTAAAGAAAATTGCATCAATATTCTATGGCATGTAATATATAAATTAAAGCTGAGTACCACTGAAATATATCATAGACCTGAAGTCTACTCATAATTTTCTTACTTGGAACAATCGGTTTGGTCATCCTCCTAAAAGCATCACACTGAGGTGAATTATTGAAAATTCAAATTCAAATGAATATATATGTGTTGCTAGCACAAATATTTAAATTGTGAGCCAAATGACATCCAATAAAGAAAGTAAGATTGGATAGTGACACTGAATTTTAATCGCGTGCAAGCCAGGCCTGGCCAAAGTATAAGCCAAAAAGTAATAATTAAATTGCACGCAAGGCTGATGAGGTCAAAGTTACCTACATTAGTTTGGGGACATGCTATACAGCAACACTCGTGAAAATAAAGCCGACAGACTGTTATTTATTCTCTCCCCTAACATTGATATAAGCCCAATGTTAATAATTAAAAATATTTGGGTGCGCAATATACGTCCCCATTATGCCACCCTAATTGGGCTCCCAATGACGATTGAGTATACATATGTCGGATATAAATCATCATTAATATTTGGTACCAAAATTGGTGACTTTATATAAAGGTTTGCAGATTATTATTTTCCGACATTAGGGGGAGATATAAATCAACCGAAAAATTACTATTGGATTGCAAAGAAATGCATATTTGCATAAGTTGCAAATTTCAGACTCTAGAAGAGTTACAAAAACTCATATCGGCATTGCCCAAGGAAAACTTGTTGCCCGAGTAAATAATTGTGGCACAAGATAATCACTTGGTGCCGAGTATGTCCTAAAATGGACCAATTACAAATGTGAAAAATAAAAATATCTAGCACGCTTAAAGTGCGGTAAATCATATGGTTTCAACTATAAAAATCCTCGAGGTTTACAAATTTTAGAAAATGACGAAATTTCTGAAACAAGCTCTAGAAAAGAGCAAACAGCTCCAAAAGAGCGGGGCCCTTACCTTAAAAATAATGAGATCTCAATCAATCGTCACAAGCAAAGATATTTGGAACCCATATTGCAAACCTAAATCGGTTGATGAATGTCGGCAAAATAAAATCCTGGCTCTTTATGCAATCTAAATGCAAGTTATTTACTAGCCTCAGTGAAAGCCTAACAAAAGAAGGCTATATAAATGGCATTGGAATCGAAACATGTAATTGCTATCACCAAAGGACGATAGCCTTGGGTTTATCGTATTCATACAATCATTGATATGATATAAGAATAAATTACAGTATCGTCCGGAAATAAATATCCCCCAATTATCTTATATGATGATAATGTGGCTTACATAGCACAATTGAAAGGGGATACATAAAAGGAAAAATGAATTTGAGATCTAAGATTTGTAAAACCAAATTCTGCCTTGGTTTACAAATTGGGCCACCACCTGAAAAGGTGTTAAATGAATTCCCAGTGAAAAAAGACATCCGCTAAATATTCGAATGCTCGGCCGAGCCACTTGATCAGATAAAGGATCCTTTTACACCAACACGAGGTAATAAATAAATATTTGTCCAAAAGGGACCATATCTTAGCGGATTTATTTACCAAGGCATTGCCAACTGCAATATTATAAATTTAATAAAGAAAATTGAAATGCATTGGTTGAATGATCTCAAATGAAATTTAAATCAGGGGGAGACATGTTGAATGATCTCAATTTTCAAATGAAATCCAAATCAACGGGAGTATTGAACAAAAGAATATTGTACTCTTTTTCCTTCACTAGGATTTTTTTCCCACGGGGTTTTTTCCTAGTGAGGTTTTAACGAGGCATATTATTTGTGTAACGGACATGCAAGGGGGAGTGTTACGTGGCAATTAAATGTATGTGCATGTCCACTATGAATCATGTAATAACATGTAGCACCACTTGTCACATAAGTAAGGAATTAAGGGATGACGAATATCTGTAAGCATTCCCTATATATATGTCTATGTATCTGTGAATGAAAATGATGAAATGAATTACAGTAAATCTCATTCCCTCAATCATCTTGCCTCTCCATTGTCTTTTCCGTTAGCTTCCCTTGAGGAGAAAAAGGTCCTTGGCTCATCACCAGCCAAACAGTGGCACGCCCAGTGGGATGAGAAATGGCATTCGAACAGACAACTCCAGCAATTAACACGGCGGCAAGGACCGATTTGCTGCCGATCCAGGAAGAACGCACAGCAGAACCAGGCGAGTTCCCCTTGGGGTTCCCTGGACCATCAAACTTCCACAATCAGGAGTTTCCACACGACGATCTAACCCCGCGGTTCCGCGATCATGTCCAATTTATGGTAGAAGCGGCGGTTACTAATTCGATTCGCCAGATAGAAGGCAATATCCTGGCAGCAATGACAGCTATGTTCAGAGCCAAATTAGCGAGGAACATGTATCCGATGGGAACGTAGAATGCACAGATGGCGCAAAATCCACCACCTGCGGTGCAAAATCTTCACAACTTTCAACAGCAGGCCTATCGGCCGCTAGGAGGGCAAGGACCACGGCCTTTCGTCCCTCCGCAACAAAGGCACGATCAGCAGCAGAATCAACCGCCTCAACCAGTAGTGCAACCGCCTGCTCCAGTGGTTCAACAACAATACTTACCACAACAGCCGAATCCCCCACAACTGGTTGACAGGGAACTAATTGCTGAGATAATTCGTACTCAGTTTGGAAATCTCATCGGCCAGGAAAATAGGCCAATGTATAGGAAGCCTTACCCCGAGTACATCGAAGAGCAGTATCCACTGCCTAGAGGAGTAAAGGTTCCAGATTTCAATACTTTCTCTGGAGAGGTCGGCCGGTCTACGATAGAACATATTGGCCGATTTACAGCTCAATGCACCAGAATTGCGCAAAATGATTTTCATAAGTTGATATTTTTCAGCTTATCGTTAACTGGTCCAGCATTTGAGTGGTACATTAATTTACCAGCAGGATCGGTTAACACTTGGGCCGAAATGAAGCGGTTATTCCATGACCGATTCTATAATACCAGTCCTGAAGTATCAGTGGTTGATTTAACATCAACCAAACAGAAAGCGGCGGAGTCAGTTATAGAGTTCATAGAGAGATTTTATGCCGTTAAAGCTCAAATGAAGACAATGCTGCCAGAGCATGAATATATTCAAATCCTGAAGCAGAATTTGAAGTTCGCCATCAAGGACAGATTGATGGTCACAAGACCAAGGACTATGGCTGAACTAACGGCCGAAACTATAAGAATGGAGACTTATTTAGCGGAGCAAACGACTTTCAAATCGAGCCGAAGACAAAGTGGCAGATCACAACCTATCCAGTCAGCCGCATCGTCTGCAGAATCTTTGGATAGATGTGAAATCGAGGAAGAGTATAATGCGGATGATATTCCTGCTTTAGCCGAAGTAGCAAGGGCCGAACTGGTGATAAAGAAGCCTATGACATCTCCTGCTCTTCAGCCAGTCAGAGGGAAAGAGAAAGATGAAGAAGTCAGAGACGAATCTCAGAGGTTTTATTCTTTCGATCTATCTCAGATGGATGAAATATTTGATTATTTCCAGAAGAACGGATTATTGGAATTCAACCACAGCCAATCAAAGAGCAACTGGAAGCCGGGTGGTGTAGATTTCACGGATCGGCTACTCATTCTACAGCAGTTTGTGGACATTTCAGAAAGCTGATCCAGAAGCATGTGGACGATGGGAAATTAAAATTCCCAGAAAGACTCATGGCGATTGATAAGAATCTGTTTCCTGTCGCTAATATGGTAATGTGCACCCCGATCAAAACAAGTCTGTACACGATCGTTTGGGTGACCAACCATCGACTAGTAAAAGCTCTGTGCACGATCGGCTAGGAAATCAGCCATCAGCTCAGAAGAAGGCAGGAGTGTGGAGACGGTTAGGATCTCCGAAGGGGAAAGAGAAGATTTCAGATGTTTTTGACCGATTAGGGAATTATAAAGTAAAGGAATGGATCAAACAATCGGACAAACATCAAAAGGTCGAATTCGGAGATGAGAATGAGAAACCAACGTTGAAAATCATAACCAATGGTTGGGATTCAGAGATGAAGTTGACAACCGATAAGCAGAATGAAAAGACTGTGATTCAGATCACAGTTCCCGAAGATGCTGGCACTCCCCAAATGAAGAAACTCAGAAGGCCACCGGCAAATACTCAGGTAGGCCGATGGGTTCAGAATTCCCGAGAGAAGAGGCATTTCGGCCAACGCCGATTTGAGAATTCAGCCTGGAGGGCAGGGGAGGAAAAGACTCCGAAAGGAAAGGGATCGTATCGTACTTTCAAACGAAGAATGCAGCGGCTTAAAGCAGCTGGTTCATTTGAGCAAGAGGAGTACAAAATGATGCATATGGAAGAGGACTTCCCAGATGATTGCTCGTCATCTGAAGGAAGGATCCTCAATAAGGTGTTTTCGACTCGACTGAAATCAGCCGAATGGAAGGGAGAAAGAAAGCCGAAAGAAGGGCAAGATCGGATGAAAAACAAAAATGAATTTCGGCCGAAAATAATGCAGCCGAAAGTCGATAATGAGCAGCCGAAGGTAAAAGAGGAGTGGAAACCTAGACCAGTCCGAACTAGGGAATGGAAACCGAAAACAAGCATCGTCCCGAATAGTGACATACTTTCGATCGGACAGTTCAAGTTTGGTTTCGGGTCTAGTGCCAATATGATATGAATGACCACAACAACCGAGGAAGAGTACTGGTCTGATTCTGAACCAGCAGTGGTTTTCTGTCAGAAGGAGGGAGAATATTTCGGCGATGAAGAACCCATTGTGGACTTCTGTTTCGCCAAACTAGAAGCACTTCGGCCGGAGGCCGAATCAGAGAAAGTTGTGGAAGAAGATTATGAAGCATTCATCCCCGAAGCTCAGCCAAGCACAATTTTACCTCCGACTGCGAAGATGTCTCAGCATGTGAGGCCTTTGTATGTCAAGGGCTGGGTCAACGGGAGACCTCTCAGAAGAATGTTTATTGACGGATGAGCAACCGTCAATATTATGCCATTATCCACACTGACTAAGATAGGCCACTCGAAGGATGATTTATTGTCCACAAGAATGAAAGTGTTAAGTTTCGTGGGAGCTGAAACGGCGGCCGAAGGGTGTATTTTAGTGGATGTAACGGTCGGAACAATCTCGATTCCGACCATGTTCTTTGTAGTGGATGCAGAGGTTCCATATGCGGCCCTATTAAGCCGATGCTGGATCCATACTGCTAGATGTTTGCCATCAACACTACATCAGAAGATATGGTTCTGGAAAAAGGATGGCACAGTCGAAGAAGTGGATGGTGATCAGCCTCCGTTTCCAGTCAACACAGCCGGCCGAATTGATGCGGTGTTGTACGAAGAGCCCATACAACCATTCCTAGCAGTGGTAGGGGAACGATACCCGCAGGTCGTAGAATGTGACTGGACAGATTTGGGGTTCGAGGTCAGATATCAGGCCGATGTACGACCGAATGATGAAGAAAGTAAATGATGAATGAAGAAGCTAAAGGAATGATCGAGTTCGAATCGGCCGAACTCAGATCGATAGGAGAAAAAGCGAATTGGAGTGAACTTATGGATGCTATTCCAAAACGAACACCAGATTTCAAAGCTCAAGATCCCTTGAAAATTGTCAATGTTGGTACAGATGAGCACCCAAGGGAGATCCCATTGAGTGCGAATTTGGATCAGCAAACGACGAGCCGATTTAAGGAAGTGTTAGTAGAGTTCAAAGATTGTTTCGCATGGGATTACACAGAGATTCCAGGATTGGAAAGATCAATTGTAGAACATAGATTGCCAATCAAGGAAGGGTTCAGGCCGTATAAACAGCCGGCCAGGAGGGCAGCGCCCGAAATTGTTCCGAAAATAAAAGAGGAAATAGAAAAGTTGTTAGCGGCCGGATTTGTTAGCCCAGCTAAATGTGTAGAGTGGTTGTCAAATATTGTTCCTGTAATAAAGAAAAATGGGAAATTGAGAGTTTGTATTGATTTTAGAAATCTCAATATAGCCAATCCCAAAGATGAATACATGATGCCTATTGTTGATTTGTTAATTGATTCGGCCACAAAACAGGGAATGTTATCCTTCATGGATGGATATTCTGGATACAACCAAATTTTTATGGCCGAAGAAGATGTGCATAAAACAACATTCAGATGCCCTGGAGCTATTGGAATTTATGAATGGGTAGTGATGCCATTCGGGTTGAAGAATGCAGGAGCCACATATCAGAGGGCCATGAATTATGTTTTTCATGATCTGATAGGAGATTGCGTAGAGGTCTATATCGACGATGTCATGGTTCGATCTAGAGATGTGGAAAGCCATTTGGATGATCTACGAAGAGTATTTGCGAGAATGAGGTTACACGGAGTTAAAATGAATCCAGCCAAGTGTGCTTTTGGAGTGCAAGCAGGGAATTTTCTTGGGTTCTTGGTACACAACAAAGGCATTGAAGTTGACGCAAATAAAACCAAAGCCATCCAGGAAGCTAGGCCTCCACACGATAAGAAAAGCTTGCAAAAATTCCTGGGACAGATCGGTTTCCTGAGACGATTCTTGGCAAATGCGGCCGGGAAATCGAAACCATTGACCGATTTACTAAGGTTAAAAAAAGAAGAGGAATTCAAATGGGGAGTCGACCAGCACGAAGCCTTCGAGCAATTAAAACAGGCTTTGATGAATCCACCAGTATTGGTCCCCCCGATTTTGGGCCGACCATTGAAGCTATATATAGCAGTTGCCGAAGAGTCTATTGGAGCACTACTGGCCCAAGAAGACGATGAAGGAAGAGATCGGGCGATTTATTATCTAAGCCGAATCCTTAGGGATGCAGAGCTAAGGTACTCGCCGATTCATAAACTATGTTTGAGTCTTTATCATGCATGCCAGAAGCTAGAATATTATATTCAACCAAGGCAAGTGATAGTGGTGGCTTCAGTTGATATAGTCAAAATCTTGATGAATGATCCGATTAGTAGCCGAAGAATGGCTAAATGGGCCATAAGGTTAAACGCATATGATTTGAAGTATCAACCACTTAAGGCTATGAAAGGACAAATTGTAGCCGATTTCTTGGCCGATCACGCAATACCTCCGATGTCAGACGATATTGAAGAACATGTTCGGCCGAAAGAGATAGACGAAATAAGAATAGTGTATCTACGCCCATGGGTAATGATGTTTGATGGTTCCAAAGCCGCCTCAGGAGTTGGGGCAGGGTTCACTCTACAGACGCCGGAGGGCAAGATACACAGGTATTTTGTACAATTACCGAACTCCTATACTAATAACCAAGCGGAATACAAAGCGTTAATTTCGGGGCTACAACGACTTATAGCAGAAGGAGTGAAAGCTGTTATAATCAAAGGAGATTCGCAAGTGGTTATTCAACAGTTGTTAGGAGACTTTTCGGTAAAGAGTTCTCAGCTGATTAGATTATATGAAAAGGCAATCGACTTACTAGAAGTATTCGACGAGGTATATGTTGAATATATCCCTAGAGAAAAGAATGAATTAGCAAACGAATTGGCTCAACACGCAGCCAGATATCGGCTAATGCCGATAGCAGGGAATGTGGAAACACATTTGGCCGAAATAGAGAAGGCCGAGTGGATAAAAGAGATAGCACCAACGTTGGAAGATCCATCCGAAGCTAATCCAGCCGAAAAGCGGAAGGCGATGGACTACATAATAATAGGAGGATTACTCTTTAAACGAGCCATCGATGGAGTGCTACTCAGATGTGTTGGAGAAGAGGATGCGAAAAGAGTAATGGGAGAACTACACGAGGGAATATGCGGCGCACATCGAGTAGGAAAGTCGATGAAATGGAGTATCATTCGGCTAGGATATTATTGGCCGAAAATGGGAACAGATTGCGAAAAAATGCCAAAGGGTGCCGCGAATGTCAGAAACATGGGCCGATTCAGAAGTTACCGGCCGAAGAGTTACACATAATGATCAAGCCATGGCCATTTCGAGGATGGGCTATGGATATTATTGGAAAGATTCATCATTCTTCATCGAAAAGGCATGAGTTTGTGCTAGTCGCAACGGACTATTTTACGAAATGGGCCGAAGCTCAGGCATATGTTAGCATTTCTCAAGAAGAAGTTATTGAATTTATTAAGAGACAGTTGATTTACAGGTTCGGAATCCCACAGACAATTCTAACAGATAGAGGAACAGTATTCGTGGGAGAAAAAGTCAAGGCCTTTGCAGACGAATACGGGATAAAGATCGTACATTCATCGCCATATTATCCACAGGGGAATGGGCAGACAGAGGCCACTAACAAACAACTGATAGGAATTATAAAGAAGATGATCGAGGATCAACCGAGGAAATGGCATGAAAAGTTATCCGAAGCATTGTGGGCTTATCGGAATGCCAAGACTTCAGCAACGGGATTCACGCCATTTCGGTTGACGTATGGGATGGACGCAGTCCTTCCAGCCGAAATAACGGTGCCGACTTTGAGAACAAGTCAAGCAGATTCGATGTCGGCCGAACAATACGATCGTGCAATGAAAGACGAATTACTTGATGTTAATTCCGATCGAGTGCAAACATTTGAAAATTTGCAAAAGAATAAAGATATTGTGGCCGATTGGTATAATAAGCGAATGTGTGTTAAGCGATTTGAAGTCGGTGATTTAGTGTAGAAAGTTGTATGGCCACCCAAACAGAATAATGGCCGATTAGGGAAGTGGAGCCCCAATTGGGATGGGCCTTTTATTGTTCAGACGAAATTACCGAATAGATCATACATATTAGTCGACGAAAATGGAGAACAAATGTCGAATCCAGTAAATGCAAGATATATGAAGAAATACTATGCTTCAGTTTGGGATTAAACATTAAGTGAACAGAAAGATAAAGATTTTATTTCATGGACGAAATATTACAAGGAGGAACTACTTCGGCCGAAGGCGGCGTCGATAGTCCGAAATTACAATATACAAGGGAAACGTCCTAACCTAGGCTGACATATACAAGGGAAAGGTCCTAAGAATGGGAACTGTAGGATTGTATTAAACAACCTAGCCTTGTATAAAGCCACCAGGATACATCGGCGGAGCCGAATGCAGTGGCGAGACCACTCATTCCGAAGTAGCACTGCCGATTGCCCCAACCACCAAGCCTAAAACTCTGGGAGCGCTACAACGAATAGTACAACGTCCCAGAGATAGAAGTCGAACTCGGGTGCAACATCCGCACGATCATAGATAAAATGAGGATGGATGCAACCGAGGCAAACAGCCAAGGCGGTGGAAGGAGAAGAAGATGAGGGAACCACTAAGTGAAGTGGGTTCCCCGTTAGACAAGGTCCGACATGATATGAAATCGCAAATTAGGAAAGAATCCTGTCCGCATAGCCGTCGAGACCTTCATTTAGAAAAACAGTCAAAGATCCTCGCCCATACGAACATGGCGAAAAGGATGTTAGCTGAGCTCGTGCCGCATGGGAAGAAGGTTTTCGTACCATGTTTGGAAACCCTTGCAGGAAGACACCAGCCAGAGACCATGGGGGCATCGGAGACAGATGGACGAGCCAAGCAAGAGGAGGAATCATTTTACTACAAGGAAAATGTGAAGAAGTGATGGATAAACATCAGTGAAAGCTGGGTATTTATAGAAAAGAGATAAGCATTCGGCATAAGAAACGAACAATATTAAAAGTTATTTATGGAAAGACGTTACAGCTGATTCCCCATAAAAGCTGCTAACATTCAGGAATTAATCAAGAAGACCGAAAATTACGGGATTCGAAAAAGATACGAATCGTATTGCAGAGAATAAAAGATACGAATCCAGAAGTACATTCTTTCGGCCAAGTACAAGATACGAAAAGGGAAATGGCCGATTATAACTAGCAAAAGACAGCCAAAAGGGAAAGCCAGAAGTACATCAAATGATACAACCAGAAGAAAAATCCAAAAGTGTTATAATAACTACATCCGAATAAAGGCAACAATGGAAAAATCTCAATCTCCACTCAAGTCATAAGCAATGTCGTCATCAAAACCACCAGGAAGAACAACGGCCGAATTGCAGGCAGTAGCAGAGTTCAAGACCGATTGAAATTCTTGGAATGATCGAGCTTCAGCTTTGGCCGAAACCGGAGGATCATCGGGTTGAGACAAGAGAAGATGTTCAGAAGCATCTCGAAGAAGTTCAGACTGAGCATCTAAGAAAAAGATCAAAATAGAAGAAAGACATAATCATCATATATCATCGAGGTCAAAAGAACAAATTAAATATTACCGGAGTCTTTCGGATTATCCACTGCAGAAGGGCTAGCAACAGGGTTATCTGAAACCGTGGAAGCATCCGGTACAGAAGGAAGTTGAGCCACGGTAGAACGAATTCGGTCAACCACGGCTCGAGTATCCGACCACAAACCACGGAAAATACCAATGATTTCGTCACTAAAGGATGTCTTCAAAGAAAGATAATCCATCTCTTCTTTGTGACTAGCAAGCTTATCTCTTGGAGCCTGGGCAGATTTATGGAGTTGCATCACAAGACCTTGCAGGTGAGCCGATTCTTTGTCTACCTCAGCCAAGGCATTCTTCACGCCTTGCGCCTCATACTGGAGTCGGCTAATTTCTGAATCAATGGCAGAGAGACGATCCGAATACTTGAGTCTAAGATTGTCATTAGCTGACAACTTATCCATATGAGCATGATAATCGGAAGTATGCTTATCAAACTCCAACTTGTGAAGGGTAAGAGAGGCTTGCTCGTCATCAAGTCTTTTACGAGTGGCCAAGATATCGGGAAGCTCTAGGTCCATCCGTAAAAGGCAAGTGAGCATTGCCTGATGGGCGTCTGCCAAGCCAGAGGCTAGAAGTTCTTCAGAGAATGCCTGCTTAATGTGCGAAAGAAGTAAGATGATGGGCTTGGTTTGAACTGAAAAGGCATCAAGCTGACAGGAAATTAGACGTTCCAACTCGTCCAAACAAGCCTTGAAGGAATTAGGAAATTCCGACGAAGGGAGAGAAAAGGAAGGGGAAAAGAAATCATCCAGAATACTCCTATCCGGAAAAGGAGAAGAAGGATTAACATCACTACTAGTTGTCCCTTCCAGTCGAACACGAGCGAGTAAGGGGTCAGGAATAGAAATGGCGGAAAAGGAAGGCAGAGCATTCACCAAAGAAGTAGTCGAATTGGGGATGATTGAATCAATATCGCCGCTTCCAAGAGTGTGAGAAGTTGAGCCAGACCTCAGGCCAGCTGATGAAGCGGGAACCATATCGGAAACAGTAACAGGATCAAGAGACGAATGAGAAGGAGTAAAAGAACGAGGCATATCATTCGGATCAGACGAAGGATTAGGCGATACAGAAGGACCAGATAAAACCGCAGCAGGATGAGCCTAAAGGGAAAGGAAATAAACATCAGTAGGGTCAACAAGGGAGTAATTTAAAAGAACAAGGGGAGGGAGTTGCAAGAAACCTGATCGGCAGATACAACCGGTCCAGGAAGAGGTGAACGAGTCGAACGTCGTAGAACCTTAGATGCAAGTTCACCTTTTGATTTCCCCGAGCTCGGGGCAATGCGCTTTCGTTTCTAGGAAGCAACAGGAGCAGACAAAATACGTGAGCGAGACGGGAGAGATGAGACATCGTCCAAGGCCCCTGCAAAGCAGAAATGGTGAAAAGTTTGAGAAAGATACACGATACATAAAATAAGAAATCAAAAAGACTTACTAAGCAAAGGAAGTAAAGGGTCATCCTCTTGAGAAGAACAGGAGTAATCGGGGGCTGAACCGATAACCGAAAACATCACAATACCTGGGAAACCACGAGAGATAAGGAAGTTCCGCAAGTCAGTGCCGAAATTAGCACAAGAAAGAACTTTGGCCCACCAGTCATCAAAGCGCTTGGTCGACAAACCAGGGCGAATATCGAAAAAATGGACTTCAAAATTACAAATCCGGAGAGCCCACGTTCGACAAAGATTTCGGCTATCATCGGGGCCGAATCCTTTGAAGGATTTACTGTATCGATACGGATCTCCACGAAGAGGAAGGACCACATCCTGAGCAAAGCCGAATTGCCGGCTGACCAGATGAGGATTATAAACTTCAGAAAGAATAGGATGTTCAGGAGGAACGGACAACGAACAGTTGAAAACGTGACGAGGAATGATACAAGCATTCCAAACTTGAGCGAATCCCGTCAGAAGAGATCTACCAAAAGGGGGTATACCAATAGCCGAAACCCTACTATCCGGAGTACCAGAGTAAAGATGACAAGAGGAAGAGTCAAGTGGAGATCTGTTCATAAAATAATAAATCCATTGTTCAATACGCATATCTGGAAATCGGATTCCAAGAAGATCATTGGCCGAAGGATGGGTAGTATCAAAAGGCTGGGGCTCAAAACCGGAAATATCCCTAAAATGCCAGGCAAGCCAAAGATGAAGAAACCAAAGAGGGCCGTGAGATCGATTGAGGTGACCATCAGCCCATCCGTATACATAGGACGAAATACCAGAGTACAAGTGGACTAAAAAGTAGTCGGTAAGAGGCAAATGGGTATCATCCATGAGGGACTTAGCCAAAGGAAAAATCTCAAGAACAACATTCCTGGCGGGCGCGCACCAGAAAAATCGGCTGAGGAAGTGCATCATAAAAGCCACAAGTTCCGTCTTGGGAAGTTCAGGCTTGGTACCACAATACCGATTAATCCACAGGGCAAAAGTAAGCCCCGAAGTATAGCCAGAGGATTTCGTCGAGGGTTTTTCAGAACCAGTAACACCCAAGAAATGCCTTCCAAGAGAAGCTAAATCTAAGAGAAGCTTGATATCTTCAATAGTCAGGGTCATCATACCCCAGGGAAAGCAAAAGCAATTGATAGAAGAATTCCAAAAGCAGAGAAGGGCTTGAATTTGCCGATACTCAGAAGGGAAGGGCTGCATACTCAACTTAATCAAATGATTAATACCGGTGGATATCCAAATCGATTTCACACTGAGGACGAACCCGTTCATACCAAGCAACATTTTCCGGAGTCACGAGGGGCCAAGTACTAATGGGACTGAAAAGTTTAGCGGAAAAGTAGTCCGAAAACAAAGGGATCGTCTTCGATTCACCGAAAAGAGTAGAAGCAGAGGCGGCGGCCTCGACAGAAGTTGCGAGGGGCCCAAGAGTAGTAAGACCGTCATCAGTAAGACAAAGCGAAGATTTGTCGGTGAAGGAATCCTCAATATTCTTGATCTTTAGAGAAGAGGGCGAGAGAGTCGGTTGCGCAATTGGAAAGAGAAGAAAATGTTATGAAGAAAACAGAATGAACAAAAGAAAAGGGCAAGGGAGAATAAACAGTAGAATAAGAAGAATATGAAGAGACGTGGCCGGGTTCCAAGGAGGAGTTAGCGCATGAAAAGGGAAGGTTGAAAAAAAATTACTTGGGCTCTTTCTAGAAACAAAAATTCGCCCAAGTAAGGAGGGCATCTGTTGGGGCCACAAGAAGTAGTGGGCCGCGAAAAGATAATTGGGCCATACAATATGGGCCGAAGAAGGATTTCTAAGAAGAGTTGGGCTTAAAATCGATTGGGCCGAGAAATTAAAAGGGAACGATCCAAAACAGATGAAGAAACCCGAACGGAGGAAGATTTCAGAGGGAAGAGATTTCGGCCGAAATGAAGCCAAGTCAGCCGATAGGAAGGGAATGAAAATCGGCTCGAGGGAATCAGCCGGAGGAGCGGTTACCAAGCTCCGGCTATAAATAGGGAATGCCATGGACAGAATCCGAGAAATCAATCCAACCCCCAAATTCCTTTATCAAATTTAATTCTTTGTATCTTTACTGCTTTCTTTACAGCTTTCCTTTACAGTTTTTCCTAGACTCTAGCTTAGCTTGTAGCGGTTACTTTCCAAGTCCACCGTTGTTTCTCAACAACTGGTAGTTTGGTCCCTTTTTTCCAGTGAATTCGCCGTTGTTTATTAACAACTGGTAGATTCTCCATTGTATCCAGTTTGCCATTCTAAATTCAGAGAATATTCAGTCAAGTTTGGGCATTATTAGTCAAGTTTGGATGCATTATTGTTAATTCGGACTCGTAATCGGTTTGATCCTTTTCCGATAGCCTCCCTTAAGGAGAAAAATGTCATTGGCTCATCACCAGCCAAACAATAGGAGATCAAAATTACTCTTAAATTCATTGTTTTTTCTCCTCTCCTCGTCATATATAATATTGTATAAACAAAACCCATATAACTAATAGGCTCGTATTTCACAACATCTACAAGTATGAAGTAAATGACGAATCTAGTGCTAAAAATCCAATAATTTAATGGAACACTGGGTAGTTAAAACACGTTTTTTTTGTAGAAATTTCTTTCTCCGTTTAAACTATTACTAATTCATAAAACATATTTCCTATCTTATATAATTTTCATTTAATTTATTAATCATTTCTATTTTTATTAATTTTTTTTAGGTAAATACCAGGGTATCCCCAGACCTCATTTAACCCAAGACTAATCCCTCGAGGATCGGGTGGGCATTGAAGGATTGCCTCTCCCAAAGCAGAATTCTGCATACACAAAGGCTCGAATTCTATTTTTATTAATTTAAATTAGTTAATTAATTACTTCCATTTCTAAATCTTAAAATCTATATCATTTCTCCGTTTAATTAATATTTATTCTTTTTACATTTAATAAATCAATATGATATTAATACAATTTAATACTTTAGCAAAAAATACAATATAATACTCTATTTATATAAATCATTATTTTGTTAAACTTGATCAATTAATGTGTATAAAAAGAGGAGCCCCACCTTTTTTTCCCGTTTTTTTAAAAGTATAACAAATAATAACTATGTTAAATTATTAATTTTAAACAGAATCGAGGAAAATTTATTTTGATGAATTTTGCCTTTGCATGGATGTTTTAAGCTATCCAAAATTCCAAATAAAAAATCACATATCTTCATCGTTATAATGTTCAATATGATTAGTATTTATATTATTTTAATGTGACATTGAATTTATGCTTATTATTTTCCAAACTACAAGAATTTTATATTTTAGCGACAAAATTTTTTTAGTAAAATTCAGTAAATAAAAAGGTTAGCGACCGAAATTTGTTAGCGACCGAAATTTGGTGGCTACCATAATTTTAACAATCAAATTCGAATTTTTTCTAGTAGTGTCTGTCCTACTAGTAAAAAATCCCTGGGCCCCATGAGGGTATTCTAATCTTTAAAAAAAAAAGTGTAATATTGTTATTAAATAATAACACTATTTGAGAATATTAATTTTTGTAATTTTCTTTTATATAATATAATTATTAATTATATTAATTATGTGCATTGTATTAGAGGTAGTGTATATATATATATATATGTATATATCTATTTCATACTGCATAATAATAGTACAAGCATCGCCCAAACAGTTTCCATGGCGACGGCGGAAGAATCAGCTGTGACCATCGTCGGCGCCGGTCCGGCAGGCCTCGCCGCTGCGGCGTGTCTGGGACGGCTTTCGATCCCTTACACCCTCCTGGAACGAGAAGACTGCGCCGCCCCCATCTGGCGGAAATACTCCTACGACCGCCTCCATCTCCACCTGACAAAGCACATCTGCGAGCTCCCCCATTTCCCCATGCCACCGGACTTCACCACGTTCCCATCCCGCCTGGATTTCCTCGCCTACCTGGCCGACTACGTCGAAGCCTTCGGAATCCGGCCTCGGTTCCGCCGGCGTGTGGTGGCTGCGGAGTACGACGAGGGGAGGAAGAAGTGGACGGTTCGGGCGAGAAATGAGGCGGACGATGAGGTGGAGGAGTACGTGTCGGAGTTTCTGGTGGTGGCGACCGGCGAATCGTGCGATCCGCACGTGCCGGAGGTTGACGGGCTGGCGGATTTTCCCGGGGAGGTGCTGCACTCCACGCGGTTCAAGAATGGGAAGAAGTTCGCCGGAAAGGATGTTCTGGTTGTCGGAAGTGGGAATTCCGGTATGGAGATCGCGTTCGATCTTTCCGACCAGGGGGCCAAGACCTCCATCGTCGTCCGAAGTCCGGTACGGTTTTAATACATTTTGCTCTTGCTTGTAAGAAAAGGAAATAATATAGTCAGCTCTTGAAAATTAAACATGTAGTATTTTTTTAAAGCGCTATATTAATCCTAAAATCTAGCTATTAGAACTACAATATACTTATGACTATTTTACCAAGGCTAGATGGAGTCGAGTCCATTTCATTAAAAAGGTGCACACCTAATTTTAATTAGGTGTCAATTTAGAGGTTGTTTGGATGTGTGTTTTAAAAAGTGGTGCAACGTTTAGAAAATGGATAATCCGATAATTGTTGTAACAAAATATGATCTAGAAAATTAAGTGTTTGGATGAGCTTATGTTGTTTTAAATTGCAATAATCAAATAATCATTAAAAAGTGTTTGGATTTACATTTTTCATTACCTCAAAAGGCAACAATATATAAAAATATATTTTTGGGTAAACGCAATTTTTTTGTAGCACCAAAATGGAGCTACAAGAAAATAACGTTTTCATTCCCTCAAAATATAAATAATGTAGTAGATTATTTGAAGTTAGTACGTAAACATGATTAACTGATTATTTACGTTTTACAAACGCCATAATCAGATAATCTGCCCAAAATACAGAAACAAACAGCCACTTAATATAATGAATAAATACATAGTATATAGGATCAAGGGTTTAATTATTTATTATCATCTGAACGATTGAATAGTAAGAAACACGGCGTCATAGATGTAATAAAAGGGTGTAGGGTATATCTCAGATAAGAGGTGTCCCACCCACACCATAGATCTTAATGAATGATAAGTATTACCTCCGTTATTTTATATGTTCACGCTATGCATGAATATTGTTCATTGAATAAGTTTGGTTCGAATATAAATATATATAGGCTCTGTTTGGCAGAATAACTAACTAAATGTAATCAGTTAATTTGTGAGGCAATAATGCATGTAAGATAAAATTAGCTATTTTAAAAAGACAAAATAACTTAAAACAGTATTCAATTAGTTCTTTTTGAAACTGCTGCAAATAACAAATGTGGATTTTAGCTTATGTTAGGCAAAAAGTTGTCATCAAAAATTGCCAAACAACTGATTTTGACTCATTTATTACTCACGTAGTCAGTTAACGTACATGTAATTCATAAACATGCCCATAGTTATATAAGATAAAATATAGTCAAGTGAGATGTTGTTAGATTTGTCTAATCATATAGTTAATTTTAGAATATTTAATTTTCATAATCTTTTGTTGTATATCGTTAAAAATATATAATGAAGTACATGAGATGCAGAGGTGGAGAAAATATATATATTAAAAAAAAAAAAAAAAAAAAAGAGGGTGTATATCATTGAATAAAAGAGGGCCCAAAGAACAGGATAATTAAATAATCCACCCCCACTTGTCATATCATTTCGATTCACTTATAATAACAAATAGGCAAATAGCTTGTGCTTGTCCAATTAATTTCACCATTTTTACCCAAATATATGATCCAATTAAGTTTAAAAAAAAGGATAGGAAGGATATACTACATACATATATACTAGTATATATGATGTACTCCTCCTCCCTATGGTGGTGCAGGTGCATGTGATGACAAGGGGAGTGGCGAATGCAGCTCTGTTTCTGATGAAATATATGAGACATGATTGGGTGGATAGAATGGCCGCATTTGTCTCTACTTTGATGTATGGAGATTTAAGCAGCTATGGTCTTGTAAGGCCAAAACAACCTCCTTTCCATATGAAGGACAAGTATGGTAAATACCCTATTGTTGATGTCGGCACCATTCACAAAATTAAGTCCCGCCAAATTCAGGTACAGTAAGCTTTGACAGTGGCGGATCCAGAAATTTTGTTAAGTGGTGTCCCAAAAAATAGTGGAAGCTATATTTAAATTAGAGATAGTAGTTACAACACAAAAATATAGAGGAAAACTTAGTTGAAATGAATAATTATGGTATCACCATAAAAATTAAGTGGTGTCACCAAGCCTAATTTAATTAAATGTAAAAAAAATTCTACCTTAAAATAACAATTTCATCAATTTAAGTGGTGTCCCGTGCCACCCCTAAATTATTAATAGATCCGCCCCTGAGCTTTGATATACTAGAATTGACGACATTATAGTAGTATTACACAATATATATGATGACTAGATTTTCTTATTGATTTAATCAGGGTTTTGGATTCACACTACTTTTCTTTTATATAGAGTACATGCATGTGTTCAGCTTTGGTTTTCCTTTATGAAGTAGTACTTACTATTTTCTATTAAAATTTTACTTTTTGTTTCCTTCAAATATTACTCCACTATTTTGTCCCCAAAAAATTTACTACTGTTACAGTGATTCTAACAATAGTAGGACTAAATAAAAGTACGCGTGTCCCATCAATGCATCCATGCCAATATGTCGTGATGTTTCATCCAGAATTTCTTTGTTTTTTTTCCATTTTAATATATTTTAATCTTTTGTTTTGTTGTATCAATACAACGGTTTTGTTGTATTTGTCGGTAGGTGACAGATGCATTTATTATTTATACAAAAATAATTCTTACTATTATTTATAGAAAACACTACTATTCATAAAAAAAGAAATTATAAAATACATTTGTAAATGCAATAAAAGAGAGAGATGGACATGGACTATATGGTGTAATTCCATATCACTAAGTTGTATTTATGTCCCATGCATTATTTGTAAGCTTTTAATAAGCCTTGATTGATTATCATACAAATTTAATTATCCCAAATGTAGTAATAAGTTTGATTTGCACTAAATTCATTTACAAAGAATTTTCCGTTCTAGCGACCGAAAATTTTTAGTAGAATTTGATCACTAATGATGTTAACGACCGAATTTGCTACCGAAATCCATTAGGTACTATAGTTTTAGCAACCGAAATTCGTTAGCTATCACAGTTTTAGCTATCAAATCCACAATTTTTCTAGTAGTTGGTGCCATGATACGAACGTTTTTGAACTAATGCCCTTTCTATGCAATATTATCAGGTGTTGCCAGCAATAAGAAGCATTAAGGGCAGCATTGTCCAATTTGAGAATGACAAGGAATATCCCTTTGATGTCATCATATTTGCTACAGGCTTCAAAAGACCCACCAAACAATGGCTCAAGGTTCTCCACCATTCAATTTTCATTCACATTTAAATTTTTAAGTGTTTATTATTGCTTATCGATTTTATTTTTATTTTTTAAAAAAATTTAAAAAAACACACTAATAAGTAGATGGTATATTGGCTATTGAGCAGGGTGGTGATTCTTTGTTAAATGATAATGGGCTTACAAAGCTAGACAATCCAACCCCGTGGAAAGGTGAAAATGGGCTGTACTGTGTTGGGCTGGCCCGTAAAGGGTTCTACGGAATTGCAGCGGACGCCCAAAGTGTGGCCCAAGATGTCAAGGCCCAACTTTGAATTCACTCATTTTATCAGCCTTGTGTTGAGTTAGTTATTACTTCATAATGGAAGACCAATGAGTGTATTGAGCGCACATTTTGTAAGATGAGAATGAATATAAGGCTGTTTGCTAGACCCTTTCCATCCAAATCCAAAAAGACCTTATTGATGCTATTTGAGCCTTTGGAAATACACTGGAGTCTTGAGTGCTGCTTTTGAACATTCAAATGAGGAAAAAGGAAAAATTAGGTTATTCATGATTAGATGGGGAAGTAAAAAGGACCATACACGAATCATAAGTCATACCAAAACACAAGTCTTTTAGGACCCCCATGAGATTTTTGTAGTCCACATGTTTGGGATTTCTTTCAGGCATTAATAACTCTAGTAAGGGGTGTGAGTCGTGTCAGTGCCCAGTGGACGGTAATCTATGAGAATATGACCATATAGCCATTGACTTGCTTGGACGACATAATTGCACATCAAAAGTAGGAGTATTTAACAATCTCTGTCAGCCTCAAGAAAACATTACAAGGCTCTCCAGTCTCCACAAGATGGATTCCAAGGTAGGGATACGTGCTACAGTGCCCTGTCAGGGTCTGCAAATTTCTTTTATACCGGCCGACAAAAAAATAATTTTTTTTGCCCGAAAAGACAAAACCATCCCTAGTTTGTGATCGTGATTCGTGCACGAACCAGGTAAAAACCACGAACTATGGGATTAATTAATTAAGGAGCATTGATTTTGGATAAAATGATGCTTGTTCTTGTACGAACCAGGAAGAACCGCCCTGGTTTTTGTAAAAACCACCTGGATGGTCCTCGCAGAATTTTTGGCCCCTTATGGCCCTGTTGGAATACTAATCGGGGCCACAATGGTTCAAATTAGTGTAATTAGAAAAACAAGGCTGACGGGGCTTCGATTAAGAGATTTAATTGGCACGTAGCTTTGCTCCATCGGACACGGTGGCAAGGGCATGGGTTAGCCGACCTGACCCATCTGTATGTAGAGAGAATATTAGAGTTAGACGGTGGAATTTTGGCTCTCATGCTTCAGTTCGCGAAAAAAACCCCCTTTCCTACTGAAACCCTAATCGTGAAGGAGAAACTGAGGAAATACGAGACAGTAAACGGGAATGATGGGGAATTTCAGGTGGAGGTTGAGCCCGAATGTGAGAACCATTGGCCACCTCCGGATTATGGTAAGTATGTGGCTCTCTTTCTGCATACCATCTTCTGTAGGGCTTATTTTTAGTTTTGGGAGTGGACCTTCGAGTTATGAACCCAGATTTCATTTTTATTTTGTCCAAACGCATAGAAAGCATAAATTTTGGTCAAAAGCGTGTTAAATTTGCTAAAATGGCAGTCGATTGTGGTAGATTGGGCGTATTTAATGTGTGGTGGTCCCTCTTTGTTGGTTGATGTTGTATTCAAAGCCGACAAGAAAATGGAATGGGTCCAGTTTGCATATTTGGCAGCTATTATTTTACTTTGCCTTTGTTGTCGATAGGATGAAGCAAATTAGGGCGAGTTGGCTTCGGTTGTATGCTTGTAGTTCGGTAATTTGGCATGAAAATCTGTGTTTGTATCTAGCTTAGTGGATTATGTTTCCTAATTTTTTTTAGTTTGCTGTGTTAATTGCATTGGGGGTTGTTTTATGCGCTTATGTTTTCTGTGTGTTGTTACAGAACCGGATAGCCACAGAGTGACCATTTCTTTCCATTTCGGGGGCAAAATAGAGAATGGAGTTTATGTTGAGGAAGGTTGTGAGGTAAAGATCTATAAGTATGATAATGTCCCCATCTCCTTGCTAAGTGTTGGTGCCATGAGGATGTACTGTGAGAAACAGGTTCATAGCGATGAATTTAACTTATATGTCAAGGATAGGAGAGGGGTAAAATGTCTAACAGAGGATGCTCACCTGTTTGAAGCTGTTGATAAGTTAGGAAACATTAGAGAATGTTTCATATGTGTTGTTATGAAGTGTGCAGTGTTTGGAGATGTTGGTGAAATTGTGGAGGACAGTGAGGATGATGATTCTCTCAATCTTATAAGTGATTTTAGTGACTTAGATGAAGAGTATGAGTTCAGTATGGGTGAGTCTGAAGAATCTGAAGACGACTGGATGGACAACGTGTTTGATAATCAAGCTGAAACTTCAACACATTCAAATGCAAGAAGGGACAGAGGTAAAGAGAAGGTTTCCCAATTTGTGGTCAGTCCTACAGAGGTGGAAGATAATTCAGACAATGATGAATGCATCAATGAGATCGATGAAGATCTGAACACAGCCAGGGGATTCGGATGATAAAGGGTCCAACAGGTTGAATTGTCAAACATTCAACTCTAGCAATATTTTTTACCCTAAAATCTGCCTTGGGATGATTTTTTCTTGCAAGAAGGAAATGAAGATGGTCGTGCAGCCCATAGCAATAAATGACAAAAGGACAGTGAAGTTTAAAAAGAATAATAGTCCGAGACTTTGGGCAGAGTGTGATGATGGAGATTGTCCTTGGATGGTTAGGGGGTTGAAACTAAAAAATGATATGTCATTCCAAGTTTCCAAATATGTTGAGAAGCATTCCTTCAAACCCTGCTACAATGTGAAAAATATGACATCCATTTGGTTAGCTCAAAGATATCTAAAGAATTTCAGAAATGATCAAATGAGGGACCTAGAAGTTTTTAGAACTGAGATTGTGAAGTCACTTAAAGTGCCTATCAGTGAGCAACAAATTATCAAGGCTAAAAGGAAAGTTATGGTGCTGCTTGAAGGTAAGCCTGATACTTAATATGAGTTTCTCTACAGCTCTGTGGAAGAGGTGAAGAGAAGTAATCAGGGTCTTCAGTTCAGTTGGAGGTGGAGGGATCCGATGGGAGGAGGAGATTTGATAGGATATATATATGCTTGAATACAACAAACAATGGTTTTAAGGAGGGTTGCAGACCTGTTTTATGTTTTGATGGTTGTTGGCTGAATGGTGTTAGTGGAGGGTGTTTGTTGACCTGTTGTCGTATTGATGCTAACAATAGCTATTTGCCATTAGCTTGGGCAGTTGTAGGCAAAGAATGCACAGAGACATAGGGATGGTTTATGAGTCTTTTAAGGAAAGATCTTGAAATTATGCAGGCACAGTATTATACTTTGATGTCGGACAAACAAAAAGGTTTTGTATTTATCAATTTTTAACAATTACATGTGCTTACTGTTTGTAATATATTTGACTAATTTTTTAATTTATCTTGTTGTTAGGTCTAACACAAGCTGAGCTGGATGTGTTTTCCGGAGCAGAGTACATGTTAACATATTGTTTCGGATATACTTACATACTATATGGTTGTACTTTATTAATTTTTTGTTATTAGAGATATATAATTTGAATGGCTTATGAGGTTCAGGTTCCATTTCTCGTAGTTTCTGGTAATGTTGTTCTTTAGTGTTGGTTGCTTAAAAACTATGCTTATGACTCATATTTATTCATTACATGTAACCACATCCAGGAGATTTTCTAACAGATTCAGGGAATGTTCAGTTCACATTTATTCATATTTAAAACTATGCTGGTACATGTTCAGTTCATATTTATTCATGACATACATTTTCTTTAGTGTCGTGCTAGACACCTTCTAGTAAATTTCCAGAATGTTGGGTATAGGGGTTCAGAGTTGAAGAAACTTTTTTGGCAAGCATCCAAATCAACAACTGCGAACAAATTTGAGGCAATAATGAATGAAATTCATAAATTGAACCGGCTGCAGAGAAATGGTTAAGGGATAGGCCCTTAAACCAATGGTGCCGTGTTTTTTTTAGAGAGTTTCTCCAGGTGTGATATTCTAACGAATAACGCTTGTGAGACCTTTAATGGGAATATTAAGAAGAGCATAAAAAGGCCCATTGTTACCATGTTGGATGAGATACATGAATACATGATGAAGAGATTCGCCAAGAATAGAGACAAGGCCGAGAAATCCAAGCGTTGGCAGGAAGTGATTTGTCTAAAGATTCAGTCATTTATTGATCACGACTCAACCCATTTGCCGGATTGGATTCCACAGAAAGCAGATAACAACAATTTCCAGATTAAAGGTATGCATGGTGGACAATTTCATGTTGATTTGAAGGCATGTGCATGCAGGAAGTGGCAGCTTAGTGGCTATCCTTGTGTACATGCAATGAGGGCTATTAATTTCCAAGGACTGTACGTTGAGAGATTCACCCACAAGTGCTATAAGGTGGCCATATATAGAAGACATATCGGCATTGTGTTTTCCCAAGGAATTCAAGGGATGAGTGGCCCAAGACTACACAGCTGCCGGTTGGTGCACCCTCATTTACTAAAAGAAGGGCAGGGGGCTGGTGATTAGAAGACGTCTGGAGTAGGGTGAAAGGAAAGGGAGTTCCCAAAAAAGAAAAGCAAAACCCTTGATCATTACTGGACCTACCGGACACAAGCAACTTAGGAGGCAAGACAGCCAGCCTAAATGCAATAAGTGCCTCACAGAAGGCCACAATATCAGGACTTGCAAGTATGTTCCCACCACACTTGCCATTGAACAACAGAATACCAATGAAGATGAGGAGATCATTGACCTAACAATTGGTCCATTTCAAAGTGCAACTCAAGACAGCCAACATATGCAGGTGATGAGAGATATTTGAATAGTTTATGAAGTTGTTCCAATAACTGATGTTATAATGGATCTTGCAAGTTTTTTTTAACTCATGTCGAACATGTTGAAAAGCATATTTATGAGCCATGGATGGACATCTCATTGTTTTTAGTTCATATATATATATATATTTTAATTCACATTTTGTTGTCTCCAGGGGGAAATCCAAGATGGTGATAGTGTGAACATTGGTACTGATGCATACCTGCCAACCTTTCAGGTGGATCCAATGTCTTTCACTAATCACACATTCTCATTTTTTCTTTCTTTCTTTCTAGTATTTCTTCGTTCAAGACATTGGTACTGATAATCCGCTGCATACAGGTTGTAGGTGGTGGACAATAGCACACGTCAATGCTTGATGTCCAATCCTTCGTTGAAGACATGCTTGGCAGCACTCCCCATTTAGCAACCGCTGGACCTATGCAGCCGCCTAATCATGTAGCAGCAGCTTCCTCCAGAAATGCACCAATCACCAACATTGGTGGGAAATATTTCATGACTATTGGGAACATCATTGCCACTGAGAAAGGAAAAGAGACCAGGGAGTCTAGTGTGATGCTCGACGCGCTGTGATTTAAACTTGAAGTAAATATTTTGTAATTTGCCCATGTAAGGCATTTTGTACATCAAATCCAAGGTTGGACATGTGGTGTAAATGTCTAACTCTCACAGTAGTGTCTGTGTTTTCAATATGAATAGGGACACTAACTGTAGGCTTCATTGGATATGTGTTTGTGTCCATTTGGCATCATTTTGGGACACAACATATGCAATCTTTTGTATATGCCACCTCTGACTACAATGGCTCATCTATAATATGTGCAATGTGCACACCTTTTTATTACCGGTTTTATATTTGATTATAGGTCCTATGTTTGATGTTTGATGATCGAGCTTCTATTTGATGGTTACGGGTTCTATCTTTGATGTTTGATGATCTATCTATATTTTGATGATTGCAGGTTCTATGTTTGCATTCTACAATCGATCTACATAACTTTGAACCTAGATTACACCAAAATACTTCATTGCCGCCAAACACATTCCATATTTCATTGCCAAAACACAACTACATAACATCCACATTTCATTTCCAAAATACCACTACATAACATCCACAGTTCATTGCGAAAACACAACTACATAACATCCACATTTCATTGCCACAACACAACTACATAACACCATACATTCGCCCTTCACTCCATTTCATCCCAAAATATAATCTATACCCAACATTTACAAAACAACTAGTTAATTGCTACATCCAACTTCCTAGGCCTTCACTCCATTTCATCCCAAAATACAATCCATACCCAACATTTACAAAACAATAACTATTTAATTGCTACATCCAACTTCCCAACCACTGATTTCATGCTTACAGTAGGCCATTCCAACTCCCAAGTCATGGAAAGAATCACTTTCATATGACCATAACAACCATAGCAATAACCAACATAAAGCAAGTAACCTTCCACCCAAAACCATCATTTCTTGCCACTGCAACTTGCTGCCCATTCACTTCCTCCAGCTCGGTAACATTTCTTCAACTCCGGCCCCTGCCCATTGCCAAATCCAATTTCTTCACTTGGATGTCGAACGATTTCACCACTTGGCTCCCATCTCGCACTAATCGGACTTACCCATGCCAAGAAACCTCGACACCCGTGCTTCTCACAACAGTAATATTGTCTCCATGCGTTCCCATTCCTCATGGACTCGACCACACGAATCTGCACCCTTTCACCATATCGACAGTACGGATTTCTTGCGTAGTGGAGGTCGAGTACCTCCCTCGCCAGTGTTTGTGCCTTTCTGGATGCGGAATGGGTCGAGTCTTCACTTGAGTTCATCGTCTACCTCTCGAATCTGCCTTCGACAGTGATTTTGGATGGGTTAGAGCACAACTTGCGTAGTTTTAAGAAGAATGAAAAGAATGGCTTGTGGGTGCCCTTTAAAGCCCCAACACCATGTCCTTTGACCCTTCAAGCAAAGCTACGCGGCAATTAAATCTCTAAATCCGAAGCCCCATCAGCCTTGTTTTCCTAATTCCACTAATTTGAACCATTGTGGCCCCTATTATATTCCAACAGGGCCATAAGGGGCCAAAAATTCTGCAAGGACCATCCTGGAAAAAAATGAAAACATAACGGACTAAAATGGCAATTATTCCGTTCGTATATGAACCACTTGGTTGGAAAAAATGAAAACATAACGGACTAAAATGGCAATTATTCCGTTCGTATATGAACCACTTGGTTCGTGCACGAACCCAAGACCCTTTTGTCTTTTGGGTAAAAAAGTTACTCCCTCCGTCCCGCGAAGATTGAAGCCTTTCTTTTGGGCACGGTAATTTAGGTAGTGGAGTTTAGTAGTTAAAGTGGTGTGAGTATTTGTGTTTAAGATTATAATGAATTTTGATACTGTTTATTGTTTAACTTTGACTTAATATTATCGTAGTGATGTAATTTGAGAAAAATATTCAAGTGTGGTCTTGTTAGAATCGTCTAATCGTGTAGTTTTAGAATATATATTTTATACAATTTTTATTTGTATCAATTTTGTAATATTAAGAGTTAAAGAAATATAAGGGACTTTGTGTAGGAAAGTAATAATGCATTGGAATTTGTGCAGAATAGTAAAAGTAAGTATTTTTAATGGGATTTGACAATAATTAAGATTCTAATCAAACTTATATTAATTTAATTTTTCTAAAAACGGAAAGGGTTCAAACTTCGTGGGACACCCCAGAAAGGAATAGGGTTCAAACTTCGTGGGACGGAGGGAGTAATATTTTTTGTCGGCGGTCATAAAAGACAGATGCTGACAGGACATCAGGTTTAATTACTTCTTCTAAGGTATGCCCATATGGGCAAAGAAGAAATTAACAAGGAAATGGCTGTTTAAATTATCAGATCCAAATCAATAAAAAAAAAATACTACTACTACTAGTCACAAGGAACAGTAATGCCATGTCAGAATTTGCTTTTACTTAATGTATATTCCTTCTTTTTTAAAAAATTTTCTTTTTGCCTGTCAGTGGTGGGGTGTGTGCGAGTGATGTGTTACTATCTGCCAATATGTTGTCTGTCTTTCCCCTCGTTTTCTCTGTTTCTCTTTTTCAAAAAAAGATGTCCAAAAAATAAAAACTCCATCAGATACAAAATCTAGCATTATTGGTGCGTGAATCAGATATTCAGTTTGCCCCTTTATTCTGTTAAATCTAAATCTATACATCCGACTTTTAAAAGTTTCCGAAGGACAAATATAATAGTACTCAGAAAGAAAAGAAAAGCCAACAAAGAACAATCACACCAACCAGATGAGAATAAGGCTACAAAAGCATCAACACTGGTAAATAACAGAAACAAGTAGATTTTTTTCTCTCGTTTCATACTGAACAACGAATAGGAAAGGAACATACAAGATATGAGCACATTCAGTTCCTCAAAACATAAATCAGCTATCAAAGCAGACACACAGTTATTTCCACAAAACAAAGTATTGATAAAAGAGTGAATTGAGCTTTTGTTACCAGCTGCTGTTTGAAATGAATAGCACCAACGACTTGACGGCGCTTGAGGTTGCAACTCGCAAGTCTTCCCCTCAGTTGTCGACGGTTGGGGCTTTGTAGGCACTTTGGTGAAGGTGCAATCACATAACGCATCGCTGATGGAAAAGTAGAACGATGAGCACTGTGTAGTGTGTACCTGCACAAGAAAGGCGATGGAATGGTTTCTACGTAGGGCCCTGTTGAGAAAAACTCAATGCTGCTGGTGCTGATCTTTACTCATAGTCCACACAAAACGTGGCATGTCAGGCCTTTGGCCGGAAACAGTTCTATAAGCGTAGAGCCTCTCAACAGGGCAGCTTTCAGGTCTGGAATTAGGGGGACCTCTCTCGTCTATAACCTCAACGTTGAGCCAGGGCATCTTCTGACCGAGCAACTTACATGCTCTGAAACTAACTGAGCAAGAAGACATCCAAAGGGATCGCATTGTCTCCAGCTTCGAAGCATTGGCCAGGAGAGCCTTGTCACCAAATGGACAGTCCCTGATCTCAAGTTTGCGGAGGCTTTCACAACCAGACAGCACATGATGGAGGCCCAAATCACTATCCCCAGCGAAAGCTATAGAGAGCATCTCCAGTTTCTTGGCATGCGTCCCTATATATTCAAAGACACGATCAGTGAGGAGACCCGATAGGGAAAGGCGACGTAGTTCTTTGCAGCTCTGAACGATTGCTCCAAAACCAGTATCAAAAGACTCAAGGGTTAAGTAATCAGGCACTCGAGGCTCAATTATACAGAGCCGGAAACGGATCATATTAGGCCTGTTTTTTGCTATAGCAACTAATGCAGCATTTGTCATCTGGCGGCAGAAGTAGAGGACTGACTGGAGTTTAGGACATCCCTCGGATACAGATAGAAGCCCTTGTTCCGTCAGAGCCACATTAGCTTCTACTCCATAAGGATCTGAAGGAAACACCCGCAGTTCCTGTAGATCCTTGCACAATGCGGCGAGCGCAGCCAAACCGGTGTCTTCAATGTAATCTAGAACCTGATCAAGCCAACATATTGATTCGTTAATGAATGGCATGAATAAAAAACATGGTAAACTAAAGGACGTTCTATGCAACATCCAATTTGTAGTTGCTAGAATCATACCCACAGGCGCTGCAGGTTTTGACACTGGCTAACAAACTTTACCAAATCAGGACTTTGAATGGTAGCATAACTCAAGTTCAGAGAAGTAATTCCCAAGCACACAGGATAAACAGCCGGTAGATAAGATGGAACCACATCCCAGAAACCAGATAATCCTTGGAGTTGCTTACAAGCTGTAAATGCTTCAGCAAGATTCGAAAAGACATCATCGGCTCGAAGTTCGGCAGAATATGCACCAGTGCCTAATTCAACCAACTGGGGCGCAAGACGAACTAGGTTGGGAAGCTTCTCAAGAGGCACGGCGCGGTTCAGCCTAAGCGTTCTCAGGTTAGGAGACCGCGCAACCAGGCGCTCCAAAGCAGGGAAATTCACCTCGGAGCCTAAGCAAGAAATGTTAAGTGACACCAACGTGGTGTGGTTGTCCGGAAAATAGCTAAGCCAATGTCCACTCAGGTCCTCAACTTCACACTCCCTCAAATCTAGTTCCCTAAGGTTCCTGCAATGGCAAATAACACCTCAAAATATTCAAAACACAATCACAAATCATTTTTAGCAACCAGTTGTTAATAGATTATTACAGCATCTATCTAAAAGTTAAGATTGACATAAAAGAATCTACTACCACATATAGGAAGTACAGTCGTATAGAACACTTTTATATGAACTTTATTAAAGCAGTAAAGGCACTTTGGCAGTATATTTCCGATTGGTGAACTTCATATCTACACAAAATCAACTCAATAGAACAAATCTTCCTTCTAAAAACCCAAATTAAGAATAAGATTATAATCGTTAACGCAAAAAGCTTCAAATGCAACAGATCGTGAATCAAGTCCCCAAAGCAAATTCAAACTTTGACCAACACTTCATGTTTACGCACCAACCGCAAGCAAAAACCACAAACTGCCACTATGAAAGGAAAATAGCAAAGCATACTTGGCTGATATACGATTTTCAATTATTTACCTGCAATTAGCTGCAATGGAGGCGAGACCATCGGTGGTGAACCCCTCGCAAGACGTGAGCACCAAAACCTTGAAATTCTTAAACGACCTGGAGATCAGCTCCAAGCCGTCGTCCGTGACCACCATCCTCTTCAGCTTGATCTCCTCGAGCAAGGGGTAAGCCGTTGACATCGCCACGATCCAGGGGTGCACGTAGCCTCCCCATCCCTCGGGGACGAGGTTAAAATCAGCAAAATGCGGCTTCCCCTTCATCTCCACCGCCTTTACCTTCGGGAAGCGACGGATCACGATCTCCGGCGAGACGGCGTAGCAGTTCCCGATGAAAACCCGGCGGCGACACCAGCGCTCGATCTCGTACCACGACTTGCACACCAAGGAAACCGCGTTCCGGTCCCTGTCGGAGCTCAGGAACGAGAAAACGTGCTCCAGGACCTCCTCCGGGAACGCGTACGCCATGGGAGGGCTAAAATGGTAATTTCTGAAGCTCTGGATCTGAGAGTTGAAAGATTGCAGAGAATGGGAAGCAGGAGAGACCAATTGTAGCCTGTAGACAAGATAAGGTTTTTATTAAATCATTTTTTTTTTTTTTTTCTTTTCTCGGGGTTTATACATTTGGTGCTTACCTGAGGTATGGTTACTATACTACCTTTAACCAGCGTTTGAACGGACGTTCGGTAGAATTCCACGTGTCCCCCATTAGTTTCCAGCCGTCGATCCTGTGGTTCAAGCGAAGCGCGGCCGTGGACAAATCCGTCAATTCATAAATATGTGGAAACATTACAATAACCAAAAAATATTTGAAATATTTTACTATTTAAAATGTGGTGTACTCCATTTAATTCGTTCGAAAATTCATTAGTTTGTTAAGAGTAGTCTAATTAACTGAGAGCATTAATGTCCATGATGAAATTATTGGGGCATGAGTGAAATTGAAAATAATGAATGGGTGGGGAAGGGAAATCGCACGATTCAGAATGCACGGCTGGATCTGACGGATGGGATTTTACGATAGGGTCCACGTGCGGGATTATATGCTAGTACGAGCACAGTGCACTGGAGGTGCATGGACGATCGATGTGCTATCCGTTAAACACAATCATGCAATGCCAACCGTCAATTATGACTTAGGAGCAGCCTCTGTGTACAGAACCAGATTAATCCAAACCGTTGATGGTAAAAGGGACTTCTTTGTGAACGGTGTGGATTGATCCCTGGAATGGGGTCATTGAATCCTACTGCCCTAGAGGACTTCAAAACTCCGTTGGCATTAATCTACTGAACTGCCGCACATCAATCAAGTCGAACTGGAATACTGGAAGTACTCTTCGCCTTGAGTGTATTTTCTTTAAAACTCAGTTTTAGGATGAATTTTGTACCGATAATAAAAATTATGCTTCATCTCGAGCTCAAATGCTTGTTAATGTATTCGACCCAGCTTAAGTTAATTGGATAAATATTATTCATATTAGTTCTGGTCCAAATATTATTATGAGTACTATTTTACAAATGATAATTATTTAACAGGAAAAAAAAAACAGAGAAATAAAAGAAACTACTGTATATCAATGTGTATTAAAAAAGAAAAAAGGGTTTTCTGTCTCTAGAATTCTCTTTCTAGAATTCTCTCTATTATGGCTCTTCCCCCTCCCCCCACTCCTCCTCCCCCCCCCCCCCCCCCGGTGCCAGTCACTTTGTGTTCTCAAGTGGTGCTTCTGTGTCGTTTAGAGATAAGGTTATGGAAGGTCGAGGGCCGGCTCCTGCCCCCCTGTCGGAAGACCCGGCGAACGCTGGTCTGGTGACCCTATCCTTTTTGAATGGGGACAGATTAAAGCCATGCATTCATATTGACCCCAAGCTTGATGCTCGGATTTGTAAGCCTTATGAGGATGGATTGATTATTTCAGTCCTTGGGAGAAAAGTGGGCTATATGGCACTCCTTGACAGAATATCTAAGATCTGGAAAGTTGCAGACCGCTTCAAGATGGTGGATATGGGTGCCGGCTACTTTCTCGTAAAGTTTGATCAAATGGCCGATCGGGCAAGGGTGTTAAGTGATGGGCCATGGATGGTATTTGACAGCTACTCACAATTTGTCCATGGCGTCCAAATTTTCTGGCTGCTGATGAAACTCCAAAGAAAACTGTTGTGTGGGCAAGGTTCCCGGGGCTTGGGATGGAATTCTTCGACGAACTCATCCTCACTAGAATGGCTGCAGGGCTGGGACGTCCTATCCGGGTTGATAAAATGTCGAAAGGATCTGATCGAGCTAAATACGCGAGAGTATGCGTTGAAATTGATCTCAGTCTTCCCTTGGTTTCGAGTATTCTCATCAAAGGTAGATGGCAAAAAATAGCATACGAGGGACTTCACTTACTTTGCACAAACTGCCACAGATATGGCCATGCATCCCATAGCTGCTCCTTTGAATCGGAGAAGGTGGAGGTTCTGGAGGCGCCGGAGATAGCCGCACCAACGCTGGGGGTAGGTTTGACTGTGGTAGGAGATGTCAGCCTTCCTGCTGACACGGGCAAAGCTGCTATTTCCTCAGTGGTCAAGGGAGACAAAATGGTTTTTTCGACAGAGGAGATTGACCATGGGGATTGCTCAAATATGGAAAGTGAGAGCAGTGGGAAGGGAGATTTACCTGCTGTTGCAGAGACTTGCACCATTGAGGAAAGTCACAAGGGGGAAGAGGGGGCTGCTTTGGAGCAAGGAAAAAACAATCCTCCTCAGCCGTTAGGGGGCGAATGGATAAAAGTTGAAAAGAGACGACCTAGTGAACCTAAGAAAACTTCTGGGATGGATGTGAGTAAAAATGGGTTCAAACCTTCTTTCCACTCTAAACCCAAGTTTAAGGCCCAACTTCCTCATGGGCTGAAGAGTCCCCTTCAGACCATTACTAACAATGTGGATAGGAGGGAGCGAAAGAAACAGATGGGCTTGAAAGGCCCAAGGAAAGGGAATCCTATCTCTTATCAGGATGGCCCTTCCTCAGAGAACGGGCCTATTCACCCTAAGAGGCAGAGGCCGGATCAGATTCCCGGTGATTCCCCGGAGAAGATAGCAAAGGACTCCCCTGAGAGTATCCCGATCAGGAATAAGGCAGATGACGCGCCTTCCCCGAGGAGTGAGGAAACGGCGATGGAGGAAGAAGTCGGTGAAGGGGGGTTGTCTCCCTCCCTTTCCCATGGTTGAGCCTATTAATCGGTCAGGTTCCACAATCCCCCAATTTTGTTTTTATGGAATTTAAAGATCTTAAAATCTTAGCTTGGAATGTGGGTGGGTTGATTGGGAATAATACCCGGAGAGTCTTACGGGATTTTTTGCAGTTATATCGGCCGGATATTTTGGTTTTGATGGAGCCGCAATCGGAGTTCAGTCGGTCTCTTTCTTTCTTACTGTCAGCCGGTTATTCGGATATTTGTATTCAGGAGGCCTTAGGTCGGTCTGGGGGTATTTGGGTGCTGGTGAGACATGGCCTGGATTTCGGCATTCAAGTTTTTGATGAAAGGAACCGGTTAATCACTTTGAAGCTTTCTTCGGCTTCTTCTCACTGGTATGTGTCGGCTATCTATGATTCTCCTCACTTTGGGGAACGTATTCAGAATTGGGAAGATGTTAAGATGGTCTCTTCTCTTATTGAGGGAGCTTGGCTTATTTTGGGGGATTGGAACCAAATCCTCGGCTCGAATGAAGTTATGGGGGGGCTATTTAATTTGGCGAGAGCGGAAGCTTTTGGGGAGGTTCTCTATGATTGTGGTCTGGCTAATATCAATACCAATGGATCTCTGTTTACATGGGCTCGTCCGATGGGAAGTTCTCAGATTATGAAAAGGCTCGACAGGGGAGTGGGTAACCTGGAGTGGATCTCGGAATTCCCCTTCGGATGCATCACGGTCCTCCCAAGGATTGGTTCGGACCATTCGGCTCTGTTGCTTAGCTGCGGCCAACCCCCGGTGGCCACAAATGTTCCCTTCCGTTGGGAGGCGAGTTGGGCTCTCACTCAAGATTATGATAAAGTGGTGGAGGCGGTCTGTTCAGAACCAGGCCTTTCCATTTGTCAAAAACTTTCTAAGATGGAAATTGCTTCTAAAGAATTTAAACGGAGGGGGGGAGGAAATCTGAAATGGAAAAAAATCAAAATTTTGAAACGTCTTGATGGATTGGCGAGAACCCAGGAACGAGTAGACTCTATTCGTCTAGCCCTTTTGGAAGCCGAGCTTAAGAGAGAATACGAATCTATATTGGCTCAAGAAGAACTCCATTGGTTTCAACGTGCCCGCGACAAATGGGTGAAACTTGGGGATCGTAATTCGAAATATTTCCATACCCGTGCCACCAGTAAACGTCACCAAGGTCGGATCCATGGATTGAATCTTCCTAATGGCGAATGGTCGGAGGATGGATTGGTAATCCAAGCTACCGCCAGGGAGTTCTTTGCTACGCTTTATGCTCCTCTTCCGAGAGCTGAGCGGTCCCAGGAAGATGAGGGAATCCATATTGAGATGCCTAAGCTCAAGCCAATCCCTCAGTCAGTGGTTGCCGATATGACCTCTGATATATCGGATTCTGAAATTCACCAAGTGGTTATGAGGATGGAAAGTCTTGCAGTCCCCCGGCCCGGATGGCTTCCCGGCTCATTTCTACAAGCAATTTTGGGACATTTTGGGGCCTGCGGTGTTGGAGTTTGTCCGGCAGACTTTTCAATCTAATTATTTCCTCCCTCAGATTGCTAAAACTTATATCTGTCTGATCCCGAAAGAAACCATCCCCTCTAGTTTCAAGGACTTCAGACCTATCTCCCTCTGTAACGTGAGTTATAAGGTTGTCACTAAAATTATAGCCTCCCGTATCCGGCCTGCCCTGCTTGCTTGCATATCCCCCCTCCAAAGTGCCTTCCTCCCTGGTCGGGGTCCGGTGGAAAATGCTATTATTCTTCAAGAACTTATTGGTCTTCTGTCAAGCTCTCAAAACCGGCTAAAGGCGTTGATATTGAAAGTGGACATCGCCAAAGCTTATGATAGTGTTCGATGGGATTTTCTTCAAGAGTGCTTGGTTGAGATGGGATTTCCGAATGCTATGACTAAACTGATCATGCACTGTGTCACTTCTCCGGTTTACTCGGTGTTGTGGAATGGCCAAGCGCTGGAGGAATTTAAACCGGGGAGGGGTCTCCGCCAAGGCGACCCCATGTCCCCCTACTTATTCTTGGTTGTTATGGAAAAGCTTTCGGCTACTGTGGATTTGTTGGTGGAGGAAGAAAAATGGCAGCCTATTCGGATCATCGATAAGGGTATAGGAATCTCTCATCTTCTTTTTGCGGATGACTTGATTCTTTGCTCTATGGCTCATCGTGAAAGTATGGGGATTGTTGCTCAGGCCCTGAAGGTTTTTAGTGCAGCGTCTGGTCTTTCTCTGAATCCTTTGAAGTCGGCGATGTTCATTCCCCCTGTGGTCGGTAATTTGGAGAGGCAGTGGATTGTTAACCGGCTTCAGATCCCCGCGGTGGACTGCCTAGGGAAGTACCTGGGCTTCTCAATGCTCACAGGACGACGCCGATGTCATGACTTTGCATTTATCTTGGATAAAATAGATGGGAAACTTGAGGGTTGGGCTAATAAGCTTCTTAACAAAGCAGGTAGGGTAACGTTAAGTAGAGCGGTCCTTGCGGCCATCCCAACCTATTTCATGCAACTCCATTGGATCCCGGAGGGAGTGTGCAATGCCATTGATAGAAGAATTAATAAATTCATATGGAAAGATCGGACGGGGAAAGGGATGCACTTGGTTAAATGGAACAAGGTGGCCACCCCCCGAGCGATAGGGGGCCTGGGGCTGAGACGTGCAAGGTTGATGAATGTGGCACTTCTTGGCAAAATCATTTGGGGACTTCTCCATTCTCCTATGAAACCATGGGTGAGACTTATCAAAGAAAAGGAAAACATCTCTGATTTACTGTTCGACCCTCCCAAGTCATCCAGATCCTGCCTGCTAAAAGTTTTGAACAAAGTTATTCCCTTAATTCGGGGAGGGTATAAGTTACGGGTGGGCAGAGGGGACTCTTCGCTTTGGTTTTCCAAATGGTGGCTCAACACTCCTTTGGTAACTCAGGTTTCATATATTGACATCCATGATTTGGAGCTTGAAATCAAGGATGTCATAAGGGAAGGGGAGTGGCATTGGGAAAGAGTGTTTACCTCAGTCCCTACAGAGATCATAACTAACATGTGCAAGGAGCCTCCCCCTCAGCTCCACGATGACGTGCCGGATGTATGGATATGGGAAGGAGCCAAAACGGGCAGCTATTCAGTTGCCTCCGGCTACAAGTTCCTGTCCCAAAACCAGACAGCAGCCTCAGATTGGAATTGGATGTGGAGGCCAGCCATTCCGGAGAAATTTGGACTGTTGCTGTGGTTAACTTCTCAAGCGTCTCTCCCGGTCAATTCTGTCAGATTCTATCGCAACATGGCACCCTCGCCTTTGTGTGTGTTGTGTGGAATCAAAGAGGAGACGTGGTTTCATTGCCTTTTCTATTGTGATTGGGCTAAACTTGTTTGGAGAGATCTTAAGATTTTCATTCCCAGGGACTGATGTACCATTGACAGGGAGGATATCAGAGTTTTCCTTCGGGGCATGACTCGTCTTTATGGGACTCGGTTCCTAGCGGGTATTTGGACTATCTGGCTAGAACGGAACATACGCATATTCAAGGGTAAACAACAATCTTCTTGGCATCTGGTTAGGGAGATAAGTAGACTGGCGGTTGATCTTGATAACGCCCGTCGTCCGCTGCTTTCTACCCCTCTGGGCAGACCGCGGGTCGTGAACTGGAATCCCAATGATGGAGAGGGAGTGGTTTTGCACGTTGACGGGAGTGCTATGGGGAGACCAGGCAGAGCTGGGTTTGGATTTGTGGCCCGCAGCAAGGATGGTACTTGGTTGGGAGGGGGATGTGGTTATCTCGGTTGTCAGTCTAGCACCTTTGCTGAATTGTCTACACTATTGAAGGGGATCAGATTTGTGTTAGATTTGAAGGCTATGAAGGTTTGCTGCTATACAGACTCCCTAGTTGTCGTGGGGTTAGTCCAGAACTGCCCACCATTCCACCCTTGGGCGGGGCTCATTCGGACGATTCAGAAGTTAAGCCAATTCTTTGAGACTTGGTCGTTATCCCACATCTTTCGTGAGGGGAACATGGTGGCGGATTGCTTAGCTAAACGAGGCGCCTCTTCTGAAGAGTTTTATACCACGTGGGCGTTCCCTCCGGACTTCGCTCTTGACCTTATTGCCGCGGATGGTGCTTCTCCCCGACCCCTGGAGGTTCCGGCCTCTTTGGCTGGCCCTCTCTGGGTTTGATTGATTTGGTTTCATTTTTCTGTTTGGTTTTTTCTGTTTTGTCTGTTTTTTGTTCTTATTTTTCGCTTGTTCTCCGGCTTCGGCTCATCCAAAAAAAAAAATGTGTATAAATATATTCAAAGAACCACTGAGAAATCAAAGAATGCAACCTATATGTTCACCCGAGATTTTAGAGGCCCAAACCCAGGAATAATAGAGAGACAGTTGAACACAAAGAAGAGAACCTGGGGACATGAATTAAAGCAATTTTAGAGAATACGCAGTCAAAGGCAGCAGTTAAGGAGGCCGGTGATTGTGATTATAGTAGTTACTGGGGCTTCACGATTATATATACTGAAGATAGGCTGCTTCATGGGACACCTCAACTCTTCTCAACAGAAGCCGCACTTTACATTTTTTTAGGTTTCCGCACTTTCTTTTTTGCAATTTCCTTTCTGTCGTTTTTCCATTCCGCATTTTCATTCATTTACAGTTTTCTTTATATTCCTGTAATTTTCTTTCTACAATTTTTTGTAATTCCTTCGACGTTCATCAATCAAAAAAAGGAGGTTTTCTTCGTTTTAAATTTCACGGTTAACACTATGCTTGTCATTTCGACATATAGTAATTGAATTGCTCCAAAAATAAATGTACCGATTAAATTAAAAAATAACTACTACTATACTATTATAGTACTATTAATTAGGATTGAGGAAAAATATTGAATATACTGTATATCGCACATACCATATTGAAAAGATACCGAAAATACTAAAATTTTTGTCATACCACAATTTTTGGTATGGCATACCGTAAGAATTCGGTACGATAAAGGTATAGATTTTTTGATACCGTGGTATACCGTTACCGTACTGAACTTCGATATATACAGTGGTATCGGTACGTTGGTATGTACCAAGGGTGCGATATGTCGGTATATATCGCGATACTGTATTTCAGTATATACCGAATGTTCGGTATCTCTGTATATACCGAACTTGCCGAAAAATATATATAATTTTACATATTTAACCCTATATCGGTATTTCGGTATGTATCGAAGGTTCGGTATGTCAGTATATACCGCGATACTGGTATGTCGGTATGTACCGAATGTTCGATATATCGGTATATACCGAACTTATTGAAATGTCGGTATGGTTACGATAAGGAGATATTTCATACCAAAATTTTCGGTGTACCGAAGGTTTCGGTACGACACCGGTATGAAAATTTTCATACCGTAAGTATTAGTACGGTATATGGTATGGTGAAAATTTTTCGATATACCGTACCGAACCATCCCTACTATTAATATTAGGGATTCGATTTCCACCCAGTCTGACTTTATCTCCTTTGTAATTTTTGTGGTTTTAGCTCCTACACACATTACCAACACATAAATGACACATTTGCCAAAAAAATATTGTGTAAAAAATAAAAGTACCGATTAAATTTTAAAATAATTACTTCTATACAATTAATATTGTGTAGTGGGAAATCAACGAAGGTGCAAATCGGAATAATAAATTATTAAAGACGAAAATTATAAGTTTATGCATAATGGTGAGTTGTAGTGCACGTAGAATTTGAATGATCACGCACACCAATATTTATCTATAGTAATGGGAATTTATTTTTACAGGTAAACAAGCAATCTCATTGAGATCTAGTTATACAATAACAGTTGGCTTTATTAATGGTATAATTATATTTATATAAGCTATATTTATAAATGTAAGCAATATTTTACTGTATAAATGTAGAAACTTGTTCTGGGATATGTAATTAAATGATACTTATATAATGGGGATGTGATTTACCTATAAGTTCCGCAACTCCCAACTTATAGATTGGAGGTTCATTCCACACCCACACTTATATTATAATGTGTTTAACCCAAACTTAAACACAATATATATATATATATATAGTCATTAAGGTTACTTATTATGATGATTTTTTGTACAATTTTGTTGAAGAGTAATGATGACAGTGTATGCATCATCAAACTTGTTTAAATGGTCAAATTCCTACCGTTTAATCTTATGCTTGGGGAATCAATTTTCCACTCAAAACTCCATACATCCTTTTTATCCTTTTGTTATATGTGTAGCATGAATCTCACTGTCTCTTTCTATGTATTCAACTTTGTTAGAGGAAAAAAAAAAAATCATTTTAGCCACACTCGACGAATGGTGATTTAATTCATCGAAAAATGTTGATTTTCCATTTGCAAACAATAGGTGTGAGGAGTTTTAAACTAGTTCATTTTAAATTCATCATTCTAATTCGGTGTAAATGTGGATTTTAAATACATTAATTAAAGGGAGGGTTTCAACTTCTTTTTTTAGTGGATTTCAAAATCCCTCAAAAATCTAGTCATTTCAATCTTTCATGTTCCAATCCAACGCAGTTGACCTGAGTGATAAGGAGCTTTGACAGCTTAAACAAAACTGCAAAAGTCTCGAGTTCAAGCTTTTTGTGTGTGCAGAATTCTGTTTTGGGAGACACAACTCTTCAATGTCCACCAAATCCTAGATGGATTAGTTTTGAGCCAAGTGTGATATGAGGATACCCGGTATACGCAAAAAATTAAAATAAAATCATGTTCCATATCGTTACTCAAATGTTATTTTTCATATCTCTCGAAAATCTGGTGGGCATTGAAGGGTTGTCTCTCCCAAAGCAGAATGAGATATTTCCATTTTTGGGCTATAAGAATGCTGGCGTGTGGGGTGTTTCTGCGTTTGGACAACACGATGCCTGCTTTACAATTTATCTAGGCCCGACATCCTTGTAGTGACCTAAAATTCTAAATAAAAAATAATTGTCAAAATATGGAAATAATTCATTCTGATAACTTAAAAATATTACTCCTCCTACATATTTGTCGATACATTAGTGTCACTGTTTATTAAAAAAAAAAAATATTACTCCATTATCTCTAATAATACTAGTATAAATAGATAAAGAGTCAAAACAGAAATGTGATGGAGCAATAAAATTGGGGGTCCAAGCCCGAAAGCGAAAAGTACGTTACCTGATTAGTGGGCCCATTACCTCTGCCGCCCTTTGGACTGTCTTTTCACCATACCTTTCGGCCTCCCTTCACATTCCCATTTATTTAAGTCCTATATAGGGCTGGGGAAAAATACCGAATATACCGCATACCGCACATATCGTGCCGAAAAAATACCGAGAATACCGAAATTTTTGGTATACCGTAATTTTCGGTACGGTATCATACCGTACCGTAAGATTTCGGTACGGTAACGGTATAAATTTTTTGATACCGCGATATACCGTTACCGTACCGAACTTCGGTATATACCGCGGTATCGGTATATCGGTATGTACCGATTCTTCAGTATATCGGTATATACCGCGATACCGGTATATACCGCAATACCGATATGCTGGTATATAGAGAATGTTCGGTATGTCGGTATATACCGCAATACCGGTATGTCGGTATGTAGCGAATGTTCGGTATGTCGGTATATACCGTGATACCGGTATTCCGGTATGTACCGAAGGTTCGGTATATCGGTATATACCGAACATACCGAAATGTCGGTATGGCAACAGTATGGAAATATTTCATACCGAAAATTTCGGTATACCGAAGATCGGTATACCGAAAGGTGCGGTACGACAACGGTATGAAAATTTCCATACCGTAAGGTTCGGTACGGTATACGGTACGGCGAAATTTTTTCGGTATACCGTACCGACCCACCCCTAGTCCTATATAATGATCGATTACTCTTGGTCAGAGTCCAAGGTCCAGGAAATTCATTGGTTAAATAACACTCTCTCCACGTCTTTTCCATTTATTCCGTCTTGTAATTTTTTGACGCATCATTCAATATATTTATTTAACAATTAATATTTTAAAATTTTTAGAACTAAAAATTCTATAAAATATATATTCTAAAACTATACGAAAAAGTAATTTAATAAGATCTCACTCGGCTATATTTTTCTTATATAATTGCAATAAAAAGTCAGATCAAACTTATACCATAAACAATGTAAAAAGTCTAAACGAGACACATTAGGCCCCGTTCTCTAGGAATTATTTTCAAAACTTATTACTTATTTTTTAAAAAAATCAGAGCAGACCAGATCAGATAAGAAACATTAAGATCAGACCAGATTAAATAAGATCAGACCAGACCAGATCAGATAAGACCAGATCAGATCAGATCAAATCATTATAATAATATATAGAAAATAAGATCAGACCAGACCAGATGGAATCAGACCAGACCAGAAACATTCAGACCAGACCAGACAAATTCAGATCAGACCAGAAAAATTAAGCCATAGAGAACAGGGAATGGGATGGAGGGAGTAAAAACTTTCATGGAACTTTAACTTTTCAATCTCATTTTTTAAAAAATTATTTTACAATATTTTCTTTATAAAATTCATATTTTTAGTTAATTTTGAATCTTATTATGGAGGAGCCGATTTTATAACTTCTATAATTATAAAAATCGTGGGTATGAAATGCCATATGTGATGTCGCAATAATATTTTACTAGTACATTATTTTTTTAAAGGTGAATAACCGAGTATTCACATGCTTAATTGGACCCAAAACTAATCAATCGAGGATCGGGTGGGCATTGAAGAGTTGTCTCTCCCAAAGCAGAATTCTCCATACACAAATGCTCGAACCCAAGGCATTTGTTTAAGCCGTCAGAGCCTCATACCAATCAGACTAACTGCGTTTGGTTTTACTAGTACATTATTTTCAGGGTTGCTTGGTCGATGCAAATTACTATTACCACCAGTTTTATCATTTTATTTTCTTACATCAAAAGAATTTGTAGCTGTTGAAAAAGCGGTGGAAATGTCAAAAATGGACTCGGAATCTAAAGATTGATTACAAGAAATGAAAACAATGAATGCTCACCGGGTTTGTAGGCCGTCACATTTTATTTAATAGTAGCATTATTTTCTTTTTAGTCTCTCTTTTGTTTTACACAATTGTCCAATATTTGCTGATTCATATCATATCATATATACCATCATAATGAAAAGGCATGTGATTTTGGCTTTTTCTCTGATCCATAGTGTATTGTAATATTATTGAGTATTGACTCACATAATGTCACAAAGTTCCACTATTTCAATTAACAAACATATTGGAGCATAGTGTGGTGCTAATTATTTTGTGGGTTTGAATGCAAAAATGGCCGGGAAACTCACCTTCAACCACCATTCCACCACAATGCCTGCCATTCCTGTTTTTTTAGGAGCCCATACGACAAAAATTACAAAGAGAATAAATGGAAAGAATAGGGGATCGGATGGAGATTCAAACCTCCAACCTATAAATTGAAAGTCGGGGAATTTGACCACTAGGATAAGTCTACAATCCCGCCTGCCATACCCGCCTGCCATACGTGTTTGAATGTGTTAGGGGGCCGGTGGGAATCGAACCTCCAACCTTCCGTTGGAAGCCGAGGGACTTAACCACTTGGGCTAAGTCCTCATCCCTGTTTGAATGTGTTTTTGAATGTGCGTTTAAAAATGAATTATTGAAATTATTGCATTCATATGGAAAAGGGATGATTTAAATATTGCATTTTACGGTTTCGCCTGTCATTTGAGTTTATTTTCCCTCCAAATGCAGTTGCACGACAATGGTCCTCAAGCAGAAGAAAGAATTCAATAAACCATTTAGCAAATTTAGTGTTGAAGAAAAGGAGTTTGAGTTGGTTAATAGTAAAAGTTAATACAAACACACACAGAGACAAATTAAAGAGAATGAGAGACTAGAATCATCGTGTCTCAAACACCACACATCACCATAATTAAGGAGGAGGACAGGGCATAAGACCAGACCAGATTTTCACAACATTCCACCCATCAATTCCAACTCACACAGCCAATTTTTATATGTCATTCACAGGCAATTTTGGTGTCAAAGCTGCTAAGACAAATGGCAAACGCCTGGAAAGCAGACACGGGATATCGATAATCCATGGTAAAGATATCCTTACCCACTTTCCCGAACTGGAGGATAACGTTGTCCTGTTCGTCACCTCCTGTCCCTGTCCCTGCGCCAGTCCCATTCTCTCGTGATGCTGCTACCAGCTGAAAATTCTTCACTGAGGCAACTGTTACTCTTCCGTTGAAGTTGAGGCACCAGCACTGGAGCTGCTCGTGCCATCTGGGCGACTTGTTTTTCAAAACAAGTACTTCATCCCTCTCTGTCAACAGACTTCCACCTCGGAAGCTATCCGAGCGAGTTGATTTCGATCTGAAAAATGGGAGTGAAGGGAACGAGTCCAAGTTCCCCGGTAGAAGTTCGGTTTGGGTCGGGGCCACGCCCTGTGGCTCGATGGATGAGGCAGACAAAGTATCCATGATGCACTGCATCCGTCTTGGACCCCTGTAATATCATCATATGACAGGAAGGTCACTGCCCTATTTGTATACAAAAAAGCAAAGCCATGAATCAGGAAAATAATTATAGGATTGATCCGTGAAGTGCTCACCTCGAACCCATTACATTTAATTCATATGAAATTCGGGCTACGGGATAGTTGCCAGCAGGGACCCTGGGAGAGACCTGCCTCATACCAACTAATCTGGTGGAATGGGATTTAGTAACTTTAGCCCCAGTATTTGGTGGCTGAGCATCATAGATTGTGAATTTAGTCCCCAAAAAATTAGACCTGCCGTTGCGAGAGCGTGAATTTTAGTTCCCAAGGATTCACAGGTTCATCACATAGCAACCTTGTATTAGATCAATTTTTACCTTAATTTCCCGATGTAGTTGCCACTGCCCTTTGATACGTCCTCTGTATTTAGAGATATTACGTAATCATTATAAGTTGGGCGTCTACATTTTCGGGCGGTAAGTAGAAATTTGCCATCATCATTAGAAGCTGGCAACAGAGAAGAGTGTCAAAGCTGGATCAACGACAACAACGCTTGAGATGTGGGAAATAAATGCCATGTGTTGATTTTTCTTTTTTCCCCAATTATAAATGGATCAGAATCTGTGTGAAAATATTAAAATTTACCTTGGCTAAAATTGAGGTAAAGGTTATACGTATGACTTCCACGGTTTCGCTTTATGAAACATTGAATCACTCTGTTTCTCGGGCCAGGCTGCAGAAACAGATGCAAATGTTATTTCCAGTTCATGTTATTTCTCAAACAGTAACAAACTGTGTTGAAAAATGCTGCATGGTAACCTGACTGCTCAAACTACAGATACTCACTACTATTTCTCGAATCCCTTTTTATCTACACGTTCTACAAGATACACAATAAATTAAATTGCAACAAGATCATGTTATTGTCAAAATCCGAAAAGTTCTAATTATCACTCCAAAAACCAAATAATAATGCCAAAACAATTTGATAATGCATTTGTCAAATATCTACAGATTGCAATGAAAGAGAACATATTCAAAGATACTGAACAAAGAAAATTGTAAGCCAGAACACAGATAACCTAATATCCTGGGACAAGTATAAGGCTTTAAGGATAAGGAGATGGCTACTCAATATAGCTTATCTTTTTGTTAAGCGCTCGCCACCATTTTCCAACGGCACTTGACCGTTGATAAGCGCATCTCCTTTCAACAGAAATATTTCAGACAAACAAAGAGAGCCCCTCAGAAATTGTAGAGTTACATAAAAGACTTTATACAAAGGACATCCGGCCCTTTTATTAGCCTATTGTCATTGTATTGTATACAATATATTACTATACATAATATCAACCGTGGTGCAACTATCAAGACAAAACTAATGGACGTATTAACTATTAACTGAAAGCTACGAATGATCCCCCTTCTGCAAAACTACTTCATATACTTAATGGAGCATATATATGATGGGCAGTAAATACAATACATACAATATCGCATTTAGTTTGAGAACTTCAAAGGCCAGAGTGGATAGACATCATTAAAAGAATCAACAGCTTAACAAAACAAATAAAGTGGTAACGCCTAAGAGCTAAGAGTTGCAAATCAAGGTGCAGCAGCTGAATGCAAACCTGCTTCAGAGAAATAGGAAATGTAATCTTCCCAGAGGCTTCGACGGTGCCAACAATTTCTTTCATCATTTCCCTCCAGCTCCGACAAACACCAGTACACGCGACCACGTTCTTCCTCGGGGGCCACGTGCACTCAGACTCCTCAATCCTCATCAGCACATCTCTTAAGAGCTCCAGCGGCATATTCGCCCAGCAACTCTGCCTGAGAGCATCCACCACCACCACCGGCGAACAGTCTTCGACCACACGATGAGACCTCGACCTCATTCCATACCCAAACCGCCCCTCAAACCCCCTCCTGGATATGCTCCCTAGCTCGCCCTTCATATCCTGGATTATACTCTTGAACGACATGATTGAGCTGTGCGAACGACCAGAAACCCAAATATTTCTCCAACAATTCCAATTAACCGAATTGAATTGGCAAACCCTAACTTAGTTTGAATATCACAAAACTCCCAACTCAATAAAAATTCCCATTTCTCATCCCAAAAATAAGGCTCTTTCAACAAGGATAACTCACTAAATCTTTTCTTCTAAATCAATAAAGGAAAAACAAACTTCATCCCGCAAATAAGTAATTCAGCAACATCCAGAAACAAAGAATTAGGTTTTACCCACAGTTGGAAACTCAACTCAATCCGCCACCAAAAAAAAAAATGGCACTTAAACAAGAAAGGAGTATCTACAAATCAGTCCAAATCAGTGGCATAAACCAACACCATTCAAAAAAAGGTGAAAACATCACCAATATGGAAAACCCACAAAGATCGGCAACAACCCAGATCTATATGCTATCACCAGTAAAATAATTCCCCGGAAAAGCAAGATCTTTCTCGCATAGCAGTAGCAGCGTCACAGCTGTGGCCTGTGGGCGTGTGAGTAAAAGGGGGAACAAGCGCCAATTCGATTAGGGCATGGAATCCATGTGTGGAGGAATGAAAGCAAATAAGCAAGGTGGGGAAAGGTATGAGAGAGAACAAAATGATAATTAGGGTTTGGAGAAAGGAATGAATGTATGAAGACGACTGAAGTCAAGACTTGAGTGTGCTAATTTGCTAATGCTATAGTACTTGTGTCTTTAGTATTGTATTTTCTCATTCTCTCCTACACAGAATATTTAGTGTCGCAATCCATGTTGTCTTAAAATACATATATTTTCTCTGTTTTCATCGCCCCATTTTCTAAGGGAAAAATACAGTAATTGAGGAAAAATTCTAGAAAATATATACTCCTATAATAGGAAAAGAAAAAAAAACTCGATACGTTTTAAATTGCAGTCTGTGCTAGCAAAAGTCACGGGTCTCTTCTTGTGTCCAATTCTACTAATTTTCATCAATATAATGTATAGTATATTACTTAAAATAATACTCCCTCCGTCCCACAATAATGTTTCAATTTGATTTGTTCACACTGTTCATTGTTCAACTTTGACTCGATATTGTTGTAATTATATATTTGAAAAAAATAGTCGAGTTCGGTCTTGTTAGATTCGTCTAATCGTATAGTTTTAGAATATATATTTTACATAATTTATACTTGTATATATTTTGAGATATTAACAATTTAAAAAGTACATTGGATTATGTGCAGAAATGAAATGGGAACATTATTGTGGGACAGAGGGAGTATTAATATTAGTATTGAATTATATTATATTTACTCATTCCGTTTTTTTTTTAAGTATGACTTTTGTTACTTTTTTTTTAATTAGTTACGAATTTTGCTACTGTTTATTGAATCCACGAGTTAAATTTCTATCATATTTATATAAGTTAATGGAAATTAGCTTCTTAGTTCAAAGGAATAAAATGATTTTCAACAATTCACTAAAATGATTTTCTCAACAATTCACTACCCTTTTCAAATGCCTACTAAAATGCCAATTTCAATTTCCAAAATATACCACATATATATAGCAAATGCGAATGCAATATGATTACATCAATTTGGTAAATCAACGAAATATTCTTCAAAACACCATCCTGCGAGAATTCCAAATTCCAAGATAAAAAGCCTGTTGGATAACAAACTAAAGCAATATCCTAACTGAAGAAGGGGACACAGAAAATCACAAACATTGTTTCATAGATGAATTTGATTAAAAGAACTTAACTTTAGCTAAGGTAAACAACAATTTCTCCTTCCAATCAAGTAGAGAAACTCAAATGCGTGCCACATTATGCAAACCAAACAAGCTATCTTTGATTATTATCCCGGCTTACAACACGGCTGTTGTACGAATTGCAATGCTGGCATTTGTGTCCAAATATGTGGAATGATGTCTTGCTAGTGGCGTCACAATCATGGCAGAGTATTTGAACCTGTTGAAATTGATGGATACATCCGATCAGGGCATTATGTGACCCAAACAAAAAGAGGCTGTAACTTTGTGCGGTAGCAGTGAAAAACAGTAACCAGACAGACAATTTGTGTTTAATATCTACAATTAAATGTTCATAGATTGACGACTTACCTCATATCGATATTCTTCAGGCATCTCAGTAGCTTGGATCTATCAACAATAAAATTGCATTAATCTTCATGCCACAATTCATGGTTCAAACAAAAGCGAATAATAATGGAGTGCAGTACAGAGAACAGTACAATTCATTTATAGGGATCTTTAAAATTCAAATATGAGAATTAAAACATTGTTCCGCAGTACTGCATCGAGATTCTTGATGATCGAAGTGGATTTTTTCAGAAACTTTGAGAGAAAATAATACTACTTTCGTCTCGTTATGTATTTGATATATTTGGTAATGTGCTACTATTCACACAGTCTTTCACTTAAAGTTTTATCATAGTTATACAAGTTAAAATATAACCAAGTGGGATCTTATTAGATTCGTCTCATCGTGTAGTTTTTAAATATTGAACTTTTAGAATTTTTACTTATACTGAACTTGAATTATTAATTGTTTAAAATATGTATTGAATTGCGTAAAAAGTAGGTCCGTAGAAAACATAACGAGAAGAGGAAGTACTAGATTATACAGTATAATATGCCCATTTTCTCTTTCAGTAGTTAATTCTCAGGTTGCACAAGAGCACCATGAAAGGAAGAATGTAGTCCAAATTCATATTATTTGATTATTTTGCAGCAAGAATTATCTAATGACCACATTGAAGAATTAAATGAAAAAACTGTTTCACACGATGAATGTTTTTAATCAGCATGGTAGAATGTGATCTGGAACATGAACTGTATTCTTGAGGTTAATATGTAATCATGCTAAACATATAAACTCAATCTACAAAGATTAATGATATCGCATTAAGCATCATTCTCAAGCCTATTTGCAAAAAGACATTATAAAAGAAAAACAAAAGTGATGATGACAACTGACAACTACAAAAGCAAAAGAAAACGGTGAAAATGCATATCAAGAACCAGAACAGAATACCTCCTGATCTAATCTTTCCCACGTTCTTGACATATTCAAAATAGACTTGAAGCAGATTGGACAGCGGTACCTGTAGAACATTCAGAACATCAATTCAAATGGTAAATGAATCAAACACCATTGATTCTGAGGAGGGGCGAGAGGCAAAGAAAAATGCTTCACTTACTGGTTTTGGGTGTACATCTCATGATAGCATTCCACATGCATTGTATGCCCGCATTTCAAAATTATTGTTTGTTTGATTGAGTCAAAGAGAAACTGTGCACAGAATGAAGGTATTTTATTCCAGGAAAAAAAAAAAAAAAAACAACAACAACAACAAGAAGAAGAAAATAAAGCAGCGACAGGCAGAAACAATCACATTTTACAGCATAAAGCAACATACCTCATAACAGATGGGACAGTGACTTTTCATGGAGTTCTCTACACAATGGTGATTGTCACGCAGAGGTATTGAATAGCAAGATCCTGAACCCGAAAAAAACAATATTAAAAAGTTGCATGCATTTGCCCAAAGTGACTTTTTCTTTAACTTCGTTTTTTTCCAAGGTTTTTCTCTTTCCTTTTAATATGAATCATTGGGTCCTCAAATCTGCCATAATGGAGCATATGTGGGTTCCCCAGCTCGTAAGTACATGATCAAATCATGGGAATTGCATTTTTCATTTTCCTGTCTATTGGTGCAACTTCTACTTCTCATGCAATCCATTTGTTACTTAGTCCATCCATTCTAATATGCTACAATAATTAGGAGCAGTTTTTCTAAAGCAGGAATGAGATTAGGATTGCCCTCAGGAGCAGTTTCTCTGCATTACTTCTACTCGGGATTGCCCTCACTATGTTCATGGTCGAATGGAGAAATGTGTAAAAACTGAAAACATTTACATGTAATATGTATGATGCAGAACTATCTCTCATACAACTTGCCACGCTTGTAGTGGAAGTTTCCCTAACTATAAATACAAAGTTAATTGAGCTTATATGCGAGATATGCATAAGAAAACAAATAAAAACATCAAATAAAGTGGTTGATGTAAACAAAAATTAATAAAATGCACAAGGTAATCTTCTTGGGGGTTATGTTAAACAAATTACATGACATTGCATTTGATATCATTAGCATATGAATGAAAAGCAACTTCTTTTATATAGGCAATATAATAGGGGACAAACCCGGCCAAGATTTTGCACTTACCACACTTTGGGCAATGGAAGAAGTTTTCGCGTCCACCAACTCTGTAAATGCATATGCATTGAACAAAAATAATATCAAAATGCCAATATCAACGACATAAAATTCACCAATAGATACCAATTATAGGGCACTCTTACCTACAAATGCCACAGTCATTGCAATGAAACTGCTCTTTAGTGATCTGTCACATCAACAAGAATATCATTATCTAAAAAGAAGAAGAAGAAGAAGAAGAAGAAGAAGAAGAAGAAGAAAGAAGTGGACAATAAGAAACAATGGTTCTACTGCTACACATGCACCAAGTTTCAATTTTTTTCTGTTTTGTTAATCTTTTAAACCGAAAACAATGTATTTCATGTCAACCAAAAGTAAAGAACCGGCCAAACTATTACTTCATCATCATAGAATTTACATATGTCACAGAAATATTCTCCGAATTTGACACCGCAATTTGAACAGAGGTTGGAAGCCTGCATGGGAACAAAACCAGAAACTCAAAAGTGAATAAAAATCCACACTTAGAAAAGCCAAAAGGAAATAATTCTTTCACAAAGTAGGTGATGAGAAAGACCTTTTGCTCAGTATCACAAACCGCACAAACAACCTATAATTGTCCAAAAAACAAAAAATCAAATAAAAACATAAAAGAGCAACGAACTGAGCATACCAAAATCATCAAGAACAAATTGCAAGATTCTAAAATTTACTCGCTCAACATCATGACGCAGAAGCTCGTGCCTCTCTTCTGGATTATTCAAAGCATTCTAGAAAGAGCGAAATCCACACAAATTCAGAATACCAAAACCTATCACAAAAGGCAAACCAATTAAAATTGCACAAACAGAGGAAACTCACCGTAGCCTCGTTGTGACAGTGACGGCATGTGTAAACCTTATCGCAACATGGAGCTCTTAATTTGCATCTCCGCCTATAATGCTCGCACCTGAAACCACAATCGAGAACAAAATTTCAACAATCTTGATCCGACAATTGCGGTGATTGGAGAAAAAGGTAACAATTACATACCCGTAGTTCAATTTTCCGAAATCCTCCCTACTACCAACACCAAGATTACCGGAATCCTTGGCGCCTTGCTCGTCCATTGAAGATATTCGCTTAGCGCATGAAGAAATGCGATTATAGGCTCGCAACGTATTCTGCCGCCGCCGCCGCACGGGCAGAGAATCTTATATGGTCGCTCTTCCCTGCAGTGCTTTTACAATTACACTTAAAATCGCTGTTTTTTGTATAAGCGACTTTAGAAATTAATACACTTATTGGTTTTAATAAGCGTTTTCCTTCTGAGCAAATCCCACGACAAATGTCAACAAAACAACATAGGAAACAAAAAACTCAGAAAAAGTAATAATCAATGAAGAAATTCGCTCTGCAAATGAAGATTTCTGATACTTGTAGGTTATCAACAAATGTATCATTCAAATATTCCAATGATCAATCAAAAGTTGAAAACAATACAAGCATTTGTGATTTTCACTACACATGAAAACAACGTAGGAAACAAAGACAAACTCCAAAACCAGGCAAACAAAAAACAAGTAATGATCCTATCCTATACACTCTTTTCTGTATTTACAAAGCTGTAATAATGTAAGTAAACACCGCACGGCCTTTCATCAGTCATGATACAGAATGGCGCCGTCTCCTCTGGAACAGAAACCGCCCCCCCTCCGAATTCGACTTGCCACCGAGAGGCTTCATTTCCCTGAACCTAAAGAACAGGTTCAGCTTGCTGAGTTTCTTGGTAAATGATTTGAACAGCCGGTGGGCGGGATGGGATCGGACGAGCTCCTGTTTCATCGAGACGTGGTCCTTTTCCAGATCGGTTAATCTCATTCGCATTCTTGCGACTTCAAGCTTGAGTTCGCGGTTTTCCCTCCTCACAGATGCGTAGTTGTCGCGTGGAGAGATGCATCCGCTCCCGGCACCACTGCCAGACCGCTGAGGGAATTGGTTGCCGAAGAAAAACTGGTTCTGGCCTCCAACGCCGTTCATGGCGTTGCGCAACCTGATCTGTTCGAAGTAGAGTACTTGGACGGCCATTTGGACGGGGAGGCGCTCGTTCTGAGCTGCGTGGCTGCAGGCTTCTTGAGAAAGCTTTTGGCAGTCGATGGTTTTGCAGAGCCGGTAGCGCTCCGAGTCCTTCATGTTGGGATGTACCTATGAATTCGAACAAAAAACGGTCCATCAGTAAAACCAGGAAACATTGGTATGCAATGCAGCAATACAGAAAGTAAGTACTCCTATCATCAATGCTCACCTTGAGAAAGATGTCAACAGCGCGATATAATCCGTCGTAGACCATACGGGCATGATCGGGCAGCAATTCTGCGAGCGCTGTTAGTTTGGACGGCGTCAGGTTTGGATCCTGAGCGATTTCAGCGAGGTAGTTGTCCAACAGCTTGGAAACTTTGATTATGGAGCTTTGCTTTGGGGACTCGGGGCTGTCAAAATCGTAAACCATCTCACTCTCATCCCTGATCAGCTGATTATCCTCGTCGTCATCCTCATCTAGGTTCAGGAAAATAGAGAAAATCCTCTGGACCGAATCAGTGTCGTACAGAGGGCTGTGGTTGCTCCCGTGAGGGTTCGCGGGAATCAGGATATCTTCGAGAATGGCCTGGTCCAGCTGCAGCCCGATCCGCCTCTCGAGATCCGACCTGCAAGATGTCAATGCTGATGTGGCTACTGCAACCTTCAGCAAACTTGAGAGGAATGCCATTGGAACAGCGCTTTTCCTGGACTGCGTAGGCAGTAGGCCGACGATTGTCTCGACTGTGATCCTTTGCTTCTTCTGTGAATCGGGATCCACAATGTTCCCCTTCACCAAATGAGGATCTCTTACAACAAGACCTTGGAGAGAATTCTGAGCGTAATTGATCAGAATCTTGCTGATCAAATCCTGCTTCAGCCCCTTTGTCTTGACCGCGGACACGACCCTCCGAAAGAAATCGAGGTTCAGTACGGTCAGGGACTTCCCCCACCAATCCGAGGGCGTCTCAGCACCCGCCCCGGGAGAAGGTTTTGATGGGAAGTTGTGGTCGAGTTTCGACAATCCTGAGGTCAGCTGTTCTTTGCCTGCATTGTTTGCTATCGCGTTAATCAGCCGACTAACCAGGCCCGTCTCCTCCGATACTGGCAGCAAACTCTCACATTGATGGAGTACGGACACCGAGTTGGGTATGCTCGGGAGGATCACATCCTTGAGATGCAGTTCCGTCCTGGATTCCAGATTCTTATCGGAAAGTTCTTCGGTCATTTCAAGATAATGAGCCGCGCAGCGGAGCATAGCAACGTTGGATATGGTTATCTCGATGTTCACCTCGTAACAGAACTTCGCCGCCTGCTCAAACGCCTGAAATCCACCAGGAATGCCGGATAGGTTCAATCTCGACGTTTTGGAGGAATCCTTTGCTTCCAACAGCAGTTTTCGAATTCTCCCACTTCTGGAAACTAGAGGGAACTGCAGATGAAACTTAAGTCATGTACTAACATAGTATAATACTTCAATTGTGGAACCTTCCATGATTGCAAACAATGAAGTAATCATCAGTTGAACGCTAAAAGAAATTCAAACACAAGTACAACACAACACAAATCTTGGCGATGAATCTTACTTTATGAAGAGCAAAGCTTGCTGTCCCAACTTCAATGGTTAGATCACTAGACACATCAGACGTAGGCCTGCAAAACACGAACCGCAATTCAAAATCGATCATCAAGGAACAAAATCAAATAAACAAAAAGGGACACAGAGTTGGGCATCTTCTGCATACACGCGCATCCTCATGCTCGAATTTAATGAAACTTGAGCGCACATGTATCTCCAATACTTCTCACGGACTAGCAAAGAATGAAGACTCGAAATCCTTTGGAACGCATTAATCAACTAGCAGACCTTATGTCGAAAACAACAACTTGTCAAGCTATGGTAATGGTGCCAAATCGGATGGCCCTGTTGGGACTGCGACCGCCACCTCTCCGATGTGCCGTTCCAACCAACGGGACTCGCCGCCACACATACGCAGTCCACCGGCTGAGTCTGCTGACTCGATCCCCGAACCTCGGCTCTGATACCACTGTTGGGACTGCGACCGCCACCCTAACTCCGACATTAGTATGATATTGTCCGCTTTGGGCCAAGCCCGCACAGTTTTGTTTTTGGGCTCCTTCCCAAAAGGCCTCATACTAATGGGTTAAGTGGACACACTTATATGCAAGTCAATTTTTGACTGCTTCTCCGATGTGGGATTGGGTTTGATACCCAACAGGCCCAACGGAAAAACATAAGACATAAAGATAGCAACCTCGGTGGGGGCAGATTGAAGGCTCAATCAATCTATGCCGGTTTTGATGATAAGGCCGGGATATATATATATCTATGGACTATGGTAACTTAACAAGATTGCAAGAATATCACGACCAAAGTTTGCTACATTTTAACCCTTTGAATGTGGTGATGAATTGAGGAGTATCAATAGTTATGGGATGAAGTGCGATACTTCAGCTGTAGGGAACAATGCCGGGCCGCGACAACTATCGTTTCCGTACAAGGATTGCATTATTGAGGCAGTAATAAGCATCAATTTTCTTCGAGACAAAGCACATGGATGCAAAATGTGGATTGATAAATCAGACAAATGTTGGACTTGAACAATAGACTGGTGTCAGAATGGCAACTGTTGAGAGAATTGTCAGTACTCATCATATCTGATAGAAAACACATCCACACCTACATACATGTATGCATTTATAGTGTTGAATTTAAGAATGTGATCTACTGCATTAATTGTGTCATGGAATTGAAGCAACTCAACAGAAACAGAAATAGAAACCCCCCCAAAAAAACAGTGAACCAGAATTATTGCAATGGAAAAGGATTGACTCTGAGGTGTCAAGGAATGTAAGCCAGTCTTTTTCAATAAGGGATTTCTATGTTTGATTGTTCTTCTTTTTAATTAAAAATAAAATGGAAATTCAATCTGAAATTCCAATAGGCTACAAATAACCCTGAATGGCAGGGCAAAATGAAAACCAAATTAAAAACTCTTCAAGAAAATGCAGAGAAAAAAAATGCAGCAACCAAAAAATGACATCTTTGGTAAACTTCATATTCTAAATTTACCATTCTGTGAGATGCCTTGTACTTGAACTGGGACGAAATGGTCTCTTCCCTGAAATGCTTGGCTTCAATTCTGCAACAGTGACTACACCCATTTCCCAATATTTTTCTCACCAATGGAATCAAATCCCCTGAAGGAAGCTAGAAATTAAAAGAAGCCCTGTTTTATTACAGAGGGATTCATGGCAAGAAACCAACCAGAAATGGAAAAGAAGAAAGACAAGAGAGAAGAAAGACAAGGGTTTTATTGTTACACCACAGAGACACACGAAGGCATGCAAGGATCAAAATTGAAAAGACTGCCCCAAAAGCCCACTTTGATTAATAAACACATAAATCAAAATTTAAGCGCAACTTTTCGGTGAAAGGTGGGGGTGGCCGCATTACCCCACTGCTGTGTTTTGGAAAATCAAAGTGAAGTATTGAATGGGATGGAATAAATAATCATGGCGGGTGAAAGCTAAAGACTGGTTTTTTAAATTAGGGGAAGGGGCAAAAGGGAAAGGGCAAAGGGCAAACATGAGGTGGATTGCAAACTAATTATTACAGGAGGGATTAATTTACGGCACTATGTCGGGGAAATTGGAAATCTTGCATATTTCGCCAAACACGGCCTGAATTTGTTGATTTCTTTGTGTCCGAATGGAAAGCTTTGATCTGTGGGTACGAGCCGACGGGATGAACGGTCAAGATTTGCTCGGGAGTTGGACTCCAGGGTGTCCCTCACGGTTGCGTCGTTAACAAAGGATGAACAAAGAACTTTAGGCCGCATCATTGTTACGTTGTCTCGTTTCAAAATACTTACGTATTTTTTTATGGAGTGGTGCTTTTTTTAAAAATAAAAAACGAAATGGGATAAAATATTATTTATAAATATATTTTATGAGATAATGTATTATTATTACATCGATAAATATAATACGGAGTAATAAATACTAGCCTGTTTTAAAAATATAAAATAAAAATAAATTCATCAATAAAACAAGAGTCTTATATAAATTATTTAATTTAAAAATATTTATTTCGTGAAAAATTTTCCCGACAACAGCCAACTTGTTTTTTGGCAACAAAATGTCATTTGGTGTTTTACCACTTATATATGATCCACTCAGTATTTCTGGATGCTTATGCATAATCCATCTCATATTTTTTATAACCATATTTCTTTCAATCTTTAAAATTTAATAAACTTTTTTTTTTTTTTTGTCTTTTTCATCTAGTATCCCATCTTCACTAGATAGATTAATTAATTCAGACAGAAGAAATGTGGATTTCATGATGGGGCATCCTCTTTCCATTGAATATTGATCGATACAAGAATATATATTCAAACCCAAAACAAAAACTGAAGTGGATAATGTGGAATGCGGATAACAACTTGAGTTTGTGTAAGTAAACAAAGGGTCGAGAAGAAGTAAATTACGAAAACATCAACATTGGGGATGTACACAACTCCACAATGCCCTAAACAACATGTTTGGCGTACAATGTAACAATCAATCTCAATATGAGATGGGTGTAATAACTCAAATCCATATAAGTAAGGGAAAATTCAAACATATATACGTTATGGATTGTTTAACAAATTTCAAGAGTAAATAAATTTCAAAAAATATTCATTTTTTTAGTTTGCTTTTGTTTAGATTAGAACTATTTGCAATTGTAGTAATTGTTACATGACTATGAGATAGTTGGAGGTAGATTGTGATGTGATAGTTGTGTAGTATGATGGATGAAATATTGTGTTTTATGTGATCAGAAAGATGTTTTATACTGTATGGTAGAAGAATATGTGATTGGAGAAATGTTTTATGTGATGTGAGATATATTATTTATGATGTATCCACATGCATGCTCTTTCAAAGAATTTATGTTGGAATTGAGAATGATAGCCAAAATATAAAAATTTATCACAAATTGCACAAAATCAAATCTAATTTATCTTAATTAAATCAATAATTTTATTAATTTGAGTAGTATCTCGTACCACCACTATATACCTACTAAGTCCGTCCCTGGAATGCTCCTCAGGCCTCACCTCAACACTTACAGGGTAGTGGCGATTAGTCAGTCCGGATCTTGGGCAGACAGTGGATGGGGCTGTATGTGCAGACTCATGGGCTACTAATAAAAAGTGATGTGTTTGACCGGTATCTTTACAAAAGTGATGGAATACTAATAAAAAAGTGATGGGTATAAACATCATTTATTTGTATATAACTATCATTTATTTGGCACACATCACTTTATTGGCTTGGGCATCATGGACTGTATATACAGAAGCTGCACCAAAGCCAGTTCCGTGATTAATAATTAATTACTCAGATAAAAATTATTGACTTCAACATAATCAGAAAGATATTGGTGGATCTCTTAGTCATAACTCATCATAAGCAAGACTTCTAATTACTGGCCAGACTAAAACAAAATACTCCTACAAAATAAATGTGATAAACACCAGACACAGTTGGCCTGAGTGGTATGGAGCTATGGCAGCTTAAGCAAAGGTCTCGGGTTCGAGCCTTTGTGTATGCAGAATTCTGCTTTGGGAAAATCAACCCTTTAATGCCCACCAAATCCTCGAGGGATTAGTCCTGGATCCAATGAAGCTTTGGGATACCCTGGTATCTATATATCTATATATATAAAAAAACAATATAGTCAAGTTTCCCCCCACTTCCCCACCCCCTTTTTTCAACAATCACATTTAATTCATCCAACATTGTTTAATCCTAAAATTTTAATATTCTATATTGAAATCTCCATAAATATTTATTAATATCCAATATTAATTGATATACATTTAATATAATTATTTTATCAATATTCATTAATATATGTACAAATAATATCTAAGATTTGAAACATAAAATTCACTCGGAAAAGGACCACATATATATAATATTATATTATATATTCATATCTATAAATATATTTTTAGAAGATCACGTCAAATTTGATTCCATCCATCCAACATTTGCATATATATCTACACCAAACCTTCTCATATTTCTCTATAAATATTCCATTCATTTATCTAATATCATGGTTGTCTTGAAATTTTCATCAACTCACATTTTATTTATTCATTCTTTGTTTATATCTTCTCAATATTGATTTTATATTAAACAATATCTTTTGTTTCTTCTTCTCTTGTATTACAATATTTTCCACGCCAATGTTTTCCTAATATTTCTTTTGTTGTAGGTTAATTTTTCTTAGATTGCAATATATTTTTCGTCTTGCTATTCATGTAATATTTTTTTTACTCGAACGTGAATATTAGTGGGTTTTTTTTTTGTTTTTTCTTGCATACTGTTAAATATATGTTTCTAATGGTTTTCCAATGACTTTTACAGGATTAAATATTGTAATTCAAGACTGCAATGAAGTCATACTCTACAAATTATTTTTATGATTCTCCTTTGTATACTACTCAAAATTTTTGTATATCATAAATCTATTTTATGTTGATTTTGCTATTGTTTGTTATTTTGTCTTTATTCGAAATTTGAAAAAAAAACTGAAGAGAATAAATTTGGAGATGTTTCCACTTTATTTTTTATTTATGTATTTTTTCCATTTTGTTAATAGATTATTCCCATTTTGACATCTTTCCTTTTGGATACATTTTTTATTTTTTACATATTTATTTATTTATGTAAGTTCACTATAAAGTAGAAAATAATCATTATTTAATTGTATTCGGAAAAATAGGGAATAATCTAATAAATTTGATAGGGAATTATTTAAATTAGATGTTTATTTTTTCCCAATTTTTTATTTAGCATAGTGATTTGTTATTATTTTAGAAGATCTCAATCTAATTTTGAATAGTTGATATATGTAACGCCCCGAAAATTTAACCATGATTTTCGCAAGCATTACCGCTGTACTAACTATCCTAAACTAGTGGCCAGCTAATTTAAAACAGCTAGTACAACACTGGGTAAACCTAAAGTGATCATCTGATTAATCCAGTTTAATGCGGAAGCTATAAATAAATTAAAAACACATAGGCACATAAAATGTCACCCAATAAAAATCAAATAACGGTCCCAGCGACCTATCCAGGCTACAAGCCTCCCAGCAGCATACCAATATCTCAAACAGGGCTACCAGCCCAAAGCTGTAAATCACATAAGGCCACCGGCCGACAGTATGTAAATCCCAGGCTCACAGGCCTCAAACAGCAGTAGTCCAAATACCAACCACAGATAGTCACATAATATCACATTAGCATAATGAATGCGTCCTATATACTCCTATCTATGTGATCTCTCAATACCCCAAACCCGAATCATGCTCCAGCGCCTCCAGAATGATCTATAAAACAGACAATTGCAAGGGTCAGTGCAAGGTACTGAGCAAGAGTAGAAATAGCTGGGGAAGGGTAAACGATACTAGTATATAAAATAACAATAATGATATAATGACAAGGCATAATAAACAAATGAGTAAACATCACACCGTCCCATACCGGTGCTTCAACCACAAACATACAATTGACATAAATAAATCATCACACCGTCCCATACCGGTGCTTCAACCACAGACATACAATTTATGCACGTGATGTATGGCCTAACATACACCTATCTACCCTATATGCAAATACAAATGAATATGCCTAGCCGGCAACCTAAACCCGGGCGGTATGAACCCACGGGTGAGGATATCATCAACTCCAACTCGTTACAGGGTAACATACACCATCCCCGCAGAGACCACAGGCATCACAGCCCAATCACAGGCATAACAGCCAAATCACAGGCATCACAGCCAAATCACAGGCATCACAGCCTAATAATCACCCCGCAGGGCCATCGGGACTCAACAACACCGGTAAAGGCTGCCCGATCAGACATTTCCAATATGTCCATCCATCCATAATGCAATACCATGCATTATAATAACCATCAATTTCAATGCAATAACATGCATATGAAAATAACATGATAATCAAGAATTACCTTCGCAAGGTTCGCCTGTTCCACAATACCATATAAACATCTCGCGTACCTTTCAAAGCTAAGACAGCATCCCGACACAACATAATGAGTGTCATTTCGCCACATGAGTATGAACCTCATGTCCCAACAGGTTGTAACATTATCTTCACGACCTCCATGAGTTATATACACATTCCCAAATTTCAGAACACCGCAAGGAAATCATAATTCATTCATTAGAGCGAGGAGTTCGACAAGAACACACGAATAGGCATTCATCACCATCTAATAAGCGATATGATAACCCGATAAGCATATCATCATCTAAATTATCATACCATAAGCTTAAACCCTCATAACTATTGTGAATAATAAACCTGCGAATCAAACGGAAGAAAAATCGAGCAAAAACTCCAATATCATCCAAAAATCACCCCAACACACACAATAATGCAAGCATAACCCTTGCCTTGGTTATGGAAGATCCAAGCTCCAAATTCTTCAAGGATTTAGCCTCCAAAGCTTCAATTCCAAGCTACAAAACAAGATCAAACTCCAAGATTATCAAGAATTCTTCCAACACAAGAATTCTTCCAACATAAACCCAAAACAAGCTACAACTTCAAGTCAAACCCCAACAAGAGCAAACCAAGTTGTTTACCTCAATTCCCACAACAAGATTATAGTTCTCAAACAAGAATCAAGCTTCAATACAAGCCGATCTACAAGAATTTTTACACACAAAACTCATTTTCATCACCAACAAAATCCCTTCCAAAAACCACTTCAAACTTCATAAAAACATGAATTGGATGATGGAAATTACTTACCTTAGATAGTATAGTGAATCCCCCAACCAATTTTTCTCCCAAAACTCCAATTTCTCAAGAAATGGAAGACCCCAATTTTGCCTCTTGCATAGTGACGGGATTTGGGGAAATTTTAGTATGAAATGGGTCTCCCCATCCCAAAATCTGATTTCAACATCCAATTATTGCTCCGGGCCGGGCCAAGGGTTGCGGGTCGGGCCTAAAGGTAAGTAATTGGGCTGGGCTCTCAAGTATTGGACCAAATACACCTTAATTCTTCAACTTGAGCACTTGAGCTCTTATTAACTTGTGGGTTGCTACCCACTTATTCTTCCACTTTAATCCAATATCTCTCTCACAAAATAATTCAAATTATTTATCTTTATTAATTAACCATAACTAATTAAATTAATTATGCGTTAATTAATCGGGATGTTACAATCTCTCCCTCTTAGGATCATTTCGTCCCCGAAATGCATAATCGGTCACGTGAATAATCAATGGGAAAAATGTTACTTCATTATGAGAAGTAAATATTAAATTCTGGCTACTTCAATTTCATATGCTCCCCAATTTCTCCAAGTAGCATATTCAGCTCCATGTCTAGACCACAACACTTTAACCATCAACATGGTTTTATTCCTCAGAACCTCATCATTTGTATCAATCACCCGATCTGGAACTCCTCGAACTTAAGTCTAGCATCCAATTCAACTTTATCAAGCTGAATGATCTTAGCTGGAAAAAAAAATTTCCTGAGTTGGGAAGTATAGAACATATCATGGGCTCGACCCACTTCAGCTGGCAAAACCACCCTATAAGCCACTTTACCAACTCTCTCCACAATCTCATAGGATCCAATATATATATCTCGGAATCAGCTTGGCTTCTTACTAAACCGGCGTACCCCTTTCAGCGGCGATACCCGCAAAAATACGCTATCACCAACCTCAAACTCCACATCTCGACGAGCTAAATTAGCATAGCTCCACTGTATGTCATGAACCTCTTTCATTCGATCCCTGATGATCTTCACCAACTCGATTGTCTGCTCAATCATCTCAGGACCCACATTCACCTTATCTGTTGGATCATTCCAACATAATGGACTCCTACACTTTCTCCCATATAATGCCTCGGAGGGAGCCACTAGATTTCCAAAACATGAACTACCGCTGCCGTCTTCAAATCATGCGTCGGTAGTTCTATTGATTACATTCTCATTATGTATTAACACACCACCCAAACCTTTAAGTGAGGTGTTGGTCAAAACTTCATACTCACCTCACTCATCAGGTAGACTCAATACAAGTGTCTTTGTCATTTCATTCATCCAAATTTTGAACGCTTGCTCACAATCATCATCCCATCTAAATCTGACATCGTTACACAACTATATCATCAGAGGTCTAGCAATGCTAGAAAATCCCTCAATAAACCTACTGTAGTAACCAACAAGATCCAAGAAACTTCGGATCTTCCCCACATTCTTCGGGACTTGCCATTTAAATACAACTTTTACCTTAGCAGGATCAACATACATACCATTACCGGAAATAATGTGCCCCGGGAAAGACACACTCTCCAACCAAAATTCACATTTGGAGAGTTTAGCATACAGCTTATGCTCTCACAATGTATTCAAAACTGTTCTCAAGTGACCCGCGTGTGCATCACGCGTCAGCGAATAAACCATAATATCATCTATGAACACAACCACGCACACGGCCAGCAGGGGATGTAATACCCTATACATGAGATCCATGAAGATCGCTAGTGCGTTAGTCAAACCAAAAGACATGACCGGGAATTCAAATGTCCTCAACGAGTCCTGAAAACTGTCTTAGGCATATCCGCCTCCGCCACCCTTATCTGATGGTAGCCCAATCTCAAATCAATCTTCTAAAAATACTGGCCCCTCTCAACTAATCAAACAGATTCTCAATCCAAGGTAAAGGATACTTGTTTTTCCCGTGATTCGGTTCAAACCTCTGGAATCGATGCGCATCCTCATCGATCCCTCTTCTTATTAATAAACAAAACAGGAGTTCCCCAATGCGAGCTATTCGGCTAGATATACCCCTTATTAGTAAGCTCAATCACTGATCCCTCAACTCCTTCAATTCAGAAGAAGCCATACGATAAGAAGCCCAAGAAATATGAGCTGCATCAAACATCAGCTCAATAGTAAAATCAATCTCCCTAGCAGATAGGAGACCATGAATTTCGTCGGGAAATACATCCCCGAACTCAGAGACAACAGGGACACTCGAAGCAGCAGGAACCTCTGCTCGAAGATCCCTCATGTGCCACAGGGAAAGAGAACAACCCCCTGCGCATCAGGTCACACAACAAAGCAACAGAAACCACACCAATAACAGGTGGAATCAACAGATGTCGATAAGAAACACAGTTACCCAAATAATCCTAAAAGGATATTCGTGGAACACCACAATCAATCACAGCACGATGGCAAACAGCCAATCCATGCCCAATAGTACGTCAAAAATCAGTCAGGCTATAGACCACCAGGTCAGCCCTCTGAATTCATGACCCTTGATGCTCAACCCATCATCTTGCACCAAATGATCACTACAAATATTATCACCCGAAGGTAAAGAAACTAGCATATGGTAGGGCGCCAACGGTCCTACTCCGTGCTCTTGCACAATTCGCAAGCCACTAAAGAACACGAGGCTTCTGAATCGCACAGTACTAAGGCAGAAGGATTCGCAACAGTGGTAGCATTTACTCCATGCTTACGAATGAAATTTAGAGTCTCAAATGAACATAAGACTCCAGAATCAAACACAATAACAGCAACACAAAATGCGACATAAATAATTCCCATAACAGGGAAACGAGTTTATCTCTCAACCAGATAGTCAAGAAGAAACACCTATGATACATGAATTACACACATGCCAAAACGTTATCCAATCAACGTAACTTTTCCATCACATAAAGACAACATACTAGGAAGTCCCCTAGTTCGGACTCGCCCCAGTGATATCGGCCCCCCTTCACGTTACCGATCTTTCTATGCAGAACAGTCACCTTGCCTCGTCTCAGGCGACATGCATTCAACACTTCGAGAACCATCTAATGTTCTTTTGATTGACCCAGTGTCAATTCTATGCCACTTCATATCATTATTCTTTTTAACCAAATCCGACTATACCCTCACTGGCATTGCCTCGAAATGGTTTCCACCATCCTTCGCATGCAGGCGGACTGCAAATATCTATATCACCCCAGTGGGTTATCGCACAATGGAGACTTTCTCAGTACCCTATCTCACTCTCGAGGGTACGTCAAACCCATCTGTACACCATTCCACATATTGATCCCGCTTGGATTGCCATTCGAATAGCCCAGGCTTCCATGAGGCCTTTCCAATCTATTCAGTCAACTTAGATTAGAACATCAACAAACAATGTTAGCAGAAATCACCAATCATATACAAAGCAATATATATAAATGACAAAATTAAATAAACGATCAAAAGTCATTCATAGTCCTCAATAACTGTGAGATAATAAGGATCCTGACTGGAGTACCATGGTTCCCTCACAGTTCCCCAACTGTGAATTAACCTGGTGTCCGTAGAAATAATCAGATATAGTAAAAATGCAATTCTATGCTATATGTACCCCACACACAGCTCACCACCTATGTCTACACAAGTTTTAATAAGATAAAAGAGCACACAGGCTCTGATACCACTCTGTAACGCCCCGAAAATTTAACCATGATTTTCGCAAGCATTACCGCTGTACTAACTATCCTAAACTAGTGGCCAGCTAATTTAAAACAGCTAGTACAACACTGAGTAAACCTAAAGTGATCATCTGATTAATCCAGTTTAATGCAGAAGCTATAAATAAATTAAAAACACATAGGCACATAAAATGTCACCCAATAAAAATCAAATAACGGTCCCAGCGACCTATCCAGGCTACAAGCCTCCCAGCAGCATACCAATATCTCAAACAGGGCTACCAGCCCAAAGCTGTAAATCACATAAGGCCACCGGCCGACAGTATGTAAATCCCAGGCTCACAGGCCTCAACCAGCAGTAGTCCAAATACCAACCACAGATAGTCACATAATATCACATTAGCATAATGAATGTGTCCTATATACTCCTATCTATGTGATCTCTCAATACCCCAAACCCGAATCATGCTCCAGCGCCTCCAGAATGATCTATAAAACAGACAATTGCAAGGGTCAGTGCAAGGTACTGAGCAAGAGTAGAAATAGCTGGGGAAGGGTAAACGATACTAGTATATAAAATAACAATAATGATATAATGACAAGGCATAATAAACAAATGAGTAAACATCACACCGTCCCATACCGGTGCTTCAACCACAAACATACAATTGACATAAATAAATCATCACACCGTCCCATACCGGTGCTTCAACCACAGACATACAATTTATGCACGTGATGCATGGCCTAACATACACCTATCTACCCTATATGCAAATGCAAATGAATATGCCTAGCCGGCAACCTAAACCCGGGCGGTATGAACCCACGGGTGAGGATATCATCAACTCCAACTCGTTACAGGGTAACATACACCATCCCCGCAGGGACCACAGGCATCACAGCCCAATCACAGGCATAACAGCCAAATCACAGGCATCACAACCAAATCACAGGCATCACAGCCTAATAATCACCCCGCAGGGCCATCGGGACTCAACAACACCGGTAAAGGCTGCCCGATCAGACATTTCCAATATGTCCATCCATCCATAATGCAATACCATGCATTATAATAACCATCAATTTCAATGCAATAACATGCATATGAAAATAACATGATAATCAAGAATTACCTTCGCAAGGTTCGCCTGTTCCACAATACCATATAAACATCTCGCGTACCTTTCAAAGCTAAGACAGCATCCCGACACAACATAATGAGTGTCATTTCACCACATGAGTATGAACCTCATGTCCCAACAGGTTGTAACATTATATTCACGACCTCCATGAGTTATATACACATTCCCAAATTTCAGAACACCGCAAGGAAATCATAATTCATTCATTAGAGCGAGGAGTTCGACAAGAACACACGAATAGGCATTCATCACCATCTAATAAGCGATATGATAACCCGATAAGCATATCATCATCTAAATTATCATACCATAAGCTTAAACCCTCATAACTATTGTGAATAATAAACCTGCGAATCAAACGGAAGAAAAATCGAGCAAAAACTCCAATATCATCCAAAAATCACCCCAACACACACAATAATGCAAGCATAACCCTTGCCTTGGTTATGGAAGATCCAAGCTCCAAATTCTTCAAGGATTTAGCCTCCAAAGCTTCAATTCCAAGCTACAAAACAAGATCAAACTCCAAGATTATCAAGAATTCTTCCAACACAAGAATTCTTCCAACATAAACCCAAAACAAGCTACAACTTCAAGTCAAACCCCAACAAGAGCAAACCAAGTTGTTTACCTCAATTCCCACAACAAGATTATAGTTCTCAAAAAAGAATCAAGCTTCAATACAAGCTGATCTACAAGAATTTTTACACACAAAACTCATTTTCATCACCAACAAAATCCCTTCCAAAAACCACTTCAAACTTCATAAAAACATGAATTGGATGATGGAAATTACTTACCTTAGATAGTATAGTGAATCCCCCAACCAATTTTTCTCCCAAAACTCCAATTTCTCAAGAAATGGAAGACCCCAATTTTGCCTCTTGCATAGTGACGGGATTTGGGGAAATTTTGGTATGAAATGGGTCTCCCCATCCCAAAATCTGATTTCAACATCCAATTATTGCTCCGGGCCGGGCCAAGGGTTGCGGGTCGGGCCTAAAGGTAAGTAATTGGGCTGGGCTCTCAAGTATTGGACCAAATACACCTTAATTCTTCAACTTGAGCACTTGAGCTCTTATTAACTTGTGGGTTGCTACCCACTTATTCTTCCACTTTAATCCAATATCTCTCTCACAAAATAATTCAAATTATTTATCTTTATTAATTAACCATAACTAATTAAATTAATTATGCGTTAATTAATCGGGGTGTTACAATATATATATATAAGGTAGATATCGATCCTATATTTTTAAAGAAATTATTAATTAATATAAAAGGTATAATAACACTACATAAATTAAAAAGATTTACTATGATATATAACATCTTTTAACTTCGTCTAATTGAATAAATATAGTACTATATATTTGTATAATATATATACTTATAATTAGGGGTGAAAGGGGTACGGTAAATATTAGACCGATCCGATGTCGTATCCGATTATATTCGAATGCGAATCTGTATCCGACTATCCAACCAGATATTTCAATATTCACATCCGAATTTGAATCTGTAATTTAATATATGCATTCGTATTCGTATCCGAAAATATCTGACCGTATCGATATTATCCAGATTTTAGATCTGGATATCCGAATATTTTAACATATTATTATTTACTAATTAAAAATTGTTGATAATTATAACAAAATATAAAATTATTTGATAATTTTTTATATCAAATTTTAAAAAAAGATTAAAAATTATCCGATAATCTGTATCCAATTAAATCTGTATCCGACATATATTTGTATCCGGCATATCTATATTCGATCCGAATCCGATAAAAAAATGTTGGACAATATATATTCGTATCCAATACTATCCGATCATATCCGTACCGTTTTCATCCCTACATATAATATAATACTCCATTCATTTCAAAATAAGTGTAAGATAAGAAAATGACACGAGATTCAATGCAAGGAACAAAAGTGCTTTAGTTGAAGTGTTATACCTTTAAAAGCATTCTATATATGGTAATATAACATTTATTATGCCGCACCCAAAAAAAAGTGTAATACTTAAAAAGAAACGGAGAAAGTATAATATAATATAATATGATAATTATATATTCATGATTAGATTTGCATTAGTCACTCCATATTTATGTGAACAATGTTCTAAAATTATTAACATTATTTTTTGGAAAGCTGACGCCAAATAACAAGTTGAAAAGAAAATAAAGGGAAAAAACAGCAACAAAAAGAGGTGTCCAAAAAAAGCAGAAAGGAAAAAATGAGCTAACACTTAGGCTTTTGGGAACCATACGCCGGAAGAATCCGCCGCTAACACCCTGTGCGTGAAGTATGTGGGAATGTCCAAGTAGTGTAGAATTCTTCTAAAGTTGCACCATATTTTGCTAGACAATCCGCGACCATTTTACCCTCGCAAAGTACATGATGAACTGAACATCGTCAAAGACGTCTCGCCAAGTGCGGGAGGCATGCCATTGGTCAAGTAGTCCAGTAGCATTATTAGTGTAATATATAATAATAAATTAACATATAAAATATAAATGGAGTTAAAATTATATCTAGGAAATTACAAATTTAAAAATGTAAAATCAAATTAATTATGGGCTAAATCAATAAAACAATAATATTAGGAAAATAACTTAATTGACAAAGTTGCTAAACTACTTTGTCACATTTTTTCTCAATAATGTGGCCAGAAAATTAGCATGAACTAAATTTTTTTGAAGATGTCATTGAAGGTCTGGAAAAGGTAGTGGGAGCTCATGCCATACAATTATAAAGGGAACAAGAGGAAGGGATAAGGAGCCGGATGGGATTCGAACCCCCAACCTATAGATTGAGAGTTGGGGAGCTACAACTTGATTAAGTCTCCAACCCCGCATGAACCAAATTTTATGTAATACGTACAATATTTGAATTTTTAAAATCTTATGTTATTTTAAAAAATATATATAAATTTTACTTACCGCGCATTGCGCGGGCGGGTATGCTAGTTCACCTAAAAAAATAAATGTGATAAAAGTAAGGATCAAAGGAAATTTTATTCACCATTATGTTTGGATTTATATATATATATATATATCTTCATAGACAAATCAAAATAAAAATGGTAAATTAGTGTATATTCTTTTTTATTAAAAAAAAAGGTCATTCTTTATTTATTACTGATTTAGTATTTAAAAATTATCAAATGTATCGTATGTATTCGTCATAAGTTTGACGTACAAGAACCAATAACTCGAGGGTTAAACCATTGTACCAGTGGTGGATGCAGAAAGTTTTGGTTGGTAGGCCGGAATTTACTTTGATAAAATTTATTGTTGAGTATATCCTTTCAACTATAATTGTGCCAACCGATTGGACAAATGTTAATTCAATCAGTTTATAAACAAGCGGAAAATTACACTAATTTTCTATTTTGACTATCACAATTACAAGTCCTTTTATACTTTCAATTTTAGAAAAATCATCATAAACTTCTCATATATAAAAAGAAAACCTTCAATTGATTTTTTTAAAAAAGAAAATCATTTAGTAGAGTTCGGATGGACAAACTACTCGTCCATAATCCATATAAAATTTGAAGAATTGAACTCGAGAATTGTGGTGGGCTTTAATAACCAATTAATAAATATAGTATAATACTCACTCCGTTTAGAAAAGATAGCTACATTGGTAAAATTGGCACTATTCACCTAAACACTTTTATTTGAAGTTTTATCATAGTTATACAAGTTAAAATATAGCCAAGTGAGATCTTGTTAGATTCGTCTCATATCGTAGTTTTTAAATATCAAACTTTTAGAATTTTTACTTCTACCGAATTTGAGTTATTAATGGTTTAAAATGTGCATTGGACTGCGTGCTGGGTGGGTCCGTAGCTATCTTTAAAAAACGGAGGGAGTAGTTACTATTTATTTAAAATAAATATGATATATAGAAAAAAAAAAAAAAAAAAAGAGGTGGGGTTTAGGCGTACGTCCGCCCCTGATTATACCATTATTTTTTTTGAAGCCGAAGTCTGAATACATGCCACTAGGGGTGTGCAAATTTTGGTCAAAACCGAACAAACCGACCGAACCGAACCGAATTTTGCAATTTGGTTCGGTTTTTGGATTTTAGTTTGGTTTTTGGTTTTGAAAATCCAAAATTTTGGTTTTCGGTTCGGTTTTTGGTTTTTAAAAATCTAAAATTCGGTTAACCGAACCGAACCAAAATTTGAATTATATATTTTAAAAAAATATATAAAATACATTATGCCATTATACAATAAACACAAAATAATACCCCTATTCGGTGACTGTTTGTGTGGATGGGAAGTGAGAACTACTGTTGAGAGTTTTGAGACTTTTATATTGTTTCATATTTGAACTATTCGGTGACTGTTTCTTTATTTTGTCATTTCATTGGTGTGTAATTTGAACAATGCAATTTGGAATGGTTTACTATTATGCACTCATAGTTATATGTAGATATGATGTTTTTGTTTGACAGGGCAAATTTACAGGTTTGAAAATGGTAATAGAGATGTTTTGATCAAAAAATATTTTATTTTTTAGAACAGCAATTCGGTTCGGTTCGGTTAACCGGTATAACCGAACCGAAATATTTCGGTTTGGTTATTTCGGTTTTCAGTAATTTTGGTTCGGTTTTGGTTTTTAGAAAAAAATCGGTTTTTAATTCGGTTTTAAAGTTTGGTTCGTTTCGGTTAACCGAACCGACCAATGCACACCCCTACATGCCACATAGTAAATTACAAAAAAATAAAAATAAGTGATAGAGAATCAGGTGGTGAATTGACACTCAACCATTCGGTTGAAAGACATGGATTTGGGCAAATCTTCATCCCATTACACCACTAATTTGATTCTATATATAATAAATGTGTATATATAATATTAATTAAATATTGGTGGGACTATTTATAAATGATTTATTGGGCAGCAAAGCACTCGAGTTTCACATAATTCAGCAAACCTGGGTACAAGAATCTTGTTCTGTCAGCATAAAATGAATTCTATGTAAACTAATTAACCACAGAAAAGTTTTTTTTTTTAAAAAATAAAAAAATTACTAAAAGACAGTGGTGAGTGGTGGTGGGGCATTGATATGCATGATATGAGCATGCTTCAATTGTAATAAAGAAGTGATGATGATTCTTTAGACTAAACCAAAGCTATATATTTATAGGAGTAGGAGTACTAGAAAAAGATGAACCATAGCCATTCCTACAATTTACAAGCAGCATCAGCAGCAGCAGCAGCTGCTCATCTCATTATGAAGACCAATTAAAAGATCCGATCCAACAAGCTATATCCCCATTACAACTTTGCAAGCACCACCTCATCTCACAATCATGACACCCAATCCCATGCCAAACACCAATGGTAAGATTACTGTGTTGGGTAGCAAACCCATATCCCACGTCAAAGAAACAAAGAAAAGAAAATCTTCCATATAAGTGTGTGTCCACCTAACTTCATTAGTAGAAGGCCTGTTTGGGAGATGCCCAAAGACCAAACCGTGAGTGCTCAATCCAAAGCGGACAATATTATACTAATGCCCAGAGTTAGGGTGGCGGGTCGCAGTTCCATCAATTACATTCATCCACATACACATAAGGCTCATAATTATTTTTTATACTTAATTCAATCCACTTACAATTATGTTTGATTATAGTAATATGTATTGAGTTTTGATTCCTTCAATACCTCGACTTATATGATTACCTACTGAACACAAAATTTGCTCTTATAAATTTATATATATACCAGCTCAATGTGCTTTATTTTACTATGTAATGTATCGACATATATAGTATATAAAATAAAATCTCTCTTTGAATTGCGTGTCCTGTTACCATTAATTCAAAGGTATAAAATACACGTTCAATTTCATGTATTTTTAACTCATCAATACATACTGTGCTTTGTATTTTGTATAGTAAGAAGCATGATTTTTTTTAAAAAAAAAAAAAAAAGTAGTGGCAAAAAGAACAAGAATCAATCAAATAAATGTTGAATGGTAGTAATATGTTTCACCAACAAATGTAGTAGAAGTACTACTATAATATACTCCCTCTGTTCCTTTATTGTTGTCGTTTAAGCTTCAATCACAAAAACCAATAAAGACAATGATTATACAATGTTTTGACAGTTTTGTCCCTATGATGGTTTGCCTCTCCAATTACACAATATTCTAGATTTATTATTAATAGGAGTAGAGGGGTAATATTGGAAAAAATGATATAAATATGTAAAGAGACAACTATTTAGAAACACTTTTAGATTTCTAAAAAAGACAACTAATAAGAAACGGAGCCAGTATAATGGTTGAAGAAAGGCCACTAGAACAGTGAGGGTGTAATGATGGCTAAATGCCCTAACATATGATTGGTGCAGCATTTTGCATTTTAAGGACATCACAGACAGACAAGGGAACTAAAATACTACTACACTATAAAGAAAAGTGGCACATAAGCAAAGAAAGTTTCCACCATGATCAGTGGGAGCAATCATATCAGAAAAATTACTGTTGTCTATCATGTACTTGTATTTAAACCATCTTAATTATTCAAGTGCTTATAATTAAATATGCCACGTTCAATTAACCCACAATATATGGTAATGTCAAACGTGTATTGTGACTTGTTTGAAACTTTGAATAAGTGGCCTACAATATGATCCTGATCATACACATAACACATTACACACCCTATTCCTTTTTCTTTTATTATTATTATTATTTTTTTTCTTATAATATGATACGATATAACGCAGCATAATTTTAATACATTTGAAATAATGTACTACTTCTATTGAATAGGAACAGATCCATAATTGTTAAGTGTGTATGTAAACAGAAAAATTGAGGACATTAGTTTTAGGACCACATTTGCAGGCTTTTATTACAACAGGAGGCATCTTGCTTTGCCAGGTAGTAGTAGTATTTATAAAGTGAGTGTGTTTAATTTTTATTGCTTGCTTTCTCTGTTGTCTACATTCCTTTTCTTGTTCCTTTTTAAAAAAAAATTTTTTCCTTTTTTTATTTTAATAGTACAAACTAAAAGTTTAAATTTTAAAATCCCAGCAAATAGAGAACTTGATCGTAAACTTTTAAAATCCCTAATATAAAATGCAAGTGCAATGCAATTTAGTAAAAAAAAAAAAAATAGAAGAAACAATCTGATCATTTGAATAAATTGTGGAGTTGAAAAAATGCATTTATTCCCACATTTTCATTTATGATCGAATCCCATTCATGCATGTCCACACAAAACAGTTGAATTGAGACAACAAACCCTGTACCCTATAATTCAGCTCTGGACAGGGCACTGTTAATTGGCCAATTGGTTTGTTAGATTTTTTTTTCCCCCAAAAAAATGTTGGATGCAATTTAGAAGTATTATTATCACGTGTAATTAATTAATTTTGTAGGGTAGTGTCAACCAAATAAAAGGGCCAAATCAAAAAGGGGTCTTTAAAAATTAAAATAGTTCTCCCTTTCTCTCAAAATTAAAAAAGGCATCCATCCCAAAATTATTTACTACAGTGAAGATGCAACAAGACATGATGAGCCCTCCAAGTTGCTCCTTGTAGTAAATGTTATACTACTACATACAGTCAAATTAGTTTTTCATTCAAAGTGCAGAGGCTGTTAAAATATGGATATCCCAAGATTGGCTACCTAATTAAGATGGTACAAACATCCCCACCTAAAAGTATGCATCAGTTAAAACAAACATGTTATAGATAAAAGATCGGGTAACTTGTAAGTTAAATTCGTATAGAAATACAAGTATGTGATGAGTTCACATGTGTATATATATGCACGGATGCACCCGATATACCGTAACGCCCCGTCCCATCCCAGTCGCCAGTCACACTCTCTTATACTTCCTTCATCTTATTATTTTTGTTACGGACCCACCCAGCACGTATGCCGATACACATTTTTAACGATTAATAATTTAAATTGTATATAACGAAAAGTTATAAAAAAAAATTTAATTGTAAAAAAATTGTATACAACGAATCTAACAAGATCACACTTGACTATGTTTTTTCTTACATAACTTTGTAAAAATTTGAATCAAAGTTAAACAGTGAATAGTTTTAAAAAAAATCATCCGTAACAAAAACACCGAGATGGAGGTAGTAAATATTATTCCCTTTTGGTCAACTGCATTCACGAAGTCAGGGGCTTTAAAATGCATATATATATATAAGGGAATTTAAATCGAGTAACTCAAGATTCCTTGATGCTCAATCTTTCAAATATGTAGTATTCAACTAAAACCAAAATATCAATATTGAAGTTTGAAATCAAGCTACTCAATTTACTTTTCAAACACACACAAAATAAAATTTGATGATCATCAAGTATATATATATCACTAAAGATGACAACGGGCACATACCAAATACAATACCCGGCCAAATGGGGTGGTGGTTTTTGCGTGGTGGGTGGAGCATCACACATATTGTTATTCATTACCCGTCGCACTCCACCTTTTATTATTATTTTTTTTTCTTCTGTATTACATATATAATATTTTTATAATGTTGTTTGAAAACATTAATTTATATTTATTTTTATTCCTATTGAATTATAAATTTAAATATTTTCTACTAACCTTCTTTTAGCATAGCCATCAAATAGGACATTTCTCCCGATAACGAGTAAGTGGTGGTTCTGTGTTGCTCTACCTGAAACCTAAAACCGGGTCTTGTTACAATCATAAATACATGAATATTTTTGTTTTTTTGCTGAGCAACCTATACAAACTAGGAAAGGATGGTGGGAGTCGATGCCATGAATGTTTTAATATTATATATAAATATAAATTAGTATAATGTTTTTAAATCAATAACTAGTAATTAACCCGTCGAGACTCGACGGGCATAATTATATATTTCATATAATATATATACTTATATTATATAAAGTAATAATAAATTATAAAATGTGCAATTATTTTATATATATTGAAAAGAGGGTGTATATGATAATATAATTTAATTATTTTTAAAACTAACAAATAAATCATATTATACCATATATTTTAGCTTCTGTTGCTTGTCCGATACAAATCGAACATATTAATAAAAATAATTATTAAAATAATATTTTGTTAATTTGAAATTTAAGTTAAGATAAAGTAAAATTTAAATATAAGTATTAAGCATAATATGAAAAATTTCCTCACAATTTGCTGAAAATTTAATGGGAAAATGATGACCCATATGGTCCAATATTTGAGCAAAATTTTCCAAACAGTCCAAAAAAGATCGAATTAACTGAACAGGTCCACTAAATACCTTAATCATTGTCGAACCCATCCATGAACCGGTTTTTCGCTAATTATTGCCGAACCCGTCCATTAAAGTACCCTAATTGATGGACCAGTTCGGCGATGAGTGACTTTTTAATGGATGAGTTTGGCAATGATTAGCGGAAAAACCGGATTCATGGACGGGTTCAACAATGATTAGGGTATTTAGTGGACCGGTTCAGTTAATTCGATCTTCTTTGGACTGTTTGGAAAATTTTGCTCAAATATCGGACCATTTGGGTCATTTTCCCAAAATTTAATTGCTGAAAATCTCATTGGTAGGGGCTAGAATAGCGCTATCTTTAAAAATGGTTGAATTTGAAGTGGTGCAGTTTATATTTATATATATGTATGTACTCTAAAAATGACCGCTATAAGATCACTCGTAGAGTTTATGAGTATATCGCTCCGAAAATGTCACATACTATATGATTATACATCTTCAAAATCAATACCGGCTTTACTGTCACTTATATCAAATATCTATTTTGCAAAATTTCCGTCATATATAAACTTCATTGTAAACAACATTTCTTGTAATATCTTAAGTTAGTCATTCTTAATTGCATATTAATACTTTGAGTCGCATCTTGCTTGTGACACGAAATATTGCAACATAACAGCTAAAAACTGGTTTTGGAAGATAAAGTCCAACATTCTTTAAATGTTCACATTGAATTTTGTTTATAATCATAGCAAAACAAACTGCGAGTGATAATTTTTTTCATCTGAAATCAAATGAGAAATTTGGTTAAATCAAATAGGCTCATAATCATTCTACTAATCAAGAATTTTCTACTTTCATGATTTCCCGAAAATTAGTTTAACATCAATTATATGGTTCCGCATCTTGGTTACTATCAACCTACTTCTATTGCATAATTTATTTGATGAATCTTTATTCCTAAAAAGTATGACTATGCAGCCCTCATCAACTATATTTCATGATTCGGTAGTCCAAACAATTAATCGTGCTTAGATATTCAAGTGAAAATAATTTATTGCCATTATTTATGCTTTCATCGTCTTGATAAATATTGTTAGAACTGATATATATATATACATTTTCATTTGCAGACATACGTTCCATGACGTAATCATTGATCGTATCAACGATCTCATTGGTAGGGGTTAATATATACTTGTAATAATGTCAATATCTGAAGTAATGCACTTTATATTAGTATAAGTCTCTCAACAATTGCCGCTCTATAAAGTTATCATCTAGAAATATCACATCTAATTGTACATCTCCAATATCAATACCAACTTTACCAATACCATCACCTACATGAAATATTCATTGTGCAAATTTCTGTTATATATAATTTTTATTGTAAACAACATTTCTTGTTGTATCTTGAGTTAATCACTCTTAATTATATAGTTCATTAATACTTCGAGTCGTCTTTTTCCAGTGACACAAGATATTGCAACACATCACTGATATGGGTAAAAACTGGTTTTTCAAGATAGAGTCCAACCTTTTTTAAAGATTGACATTGACTTTTTTTTCTTTTCCTATAGTCATAGTAAAACAAACTGCGAGTAGGAATTTTTTCCTCATAAAAAGAATGGGGAATTTGGTTAATTCACACGGGCTCATAATCATTCTACCAATCAAGAGTTTCATTCCAAATATTGAACTTTGTTTTAATGAGAAGAGGTGTTAAATAATTTTTTTGGGTAAATTTTTTGCAGGTAGAATTCTCGTCACAATCTAGTGGAATACCAAATCTAGAATGTGTGGTCCTACCTCTTGGAAGTAGTAGGGATGCTATTCCACCGGATGCTACAGGCAGCATAATATCACCTTAAAATATCACCTCTCCCATTAAGGGCTAAACATAATATTTTCTAGATAAATTATCAACCCTCATCACTATCAATTACATATATTATTTTATTATAAACATTCTTTTGTTCATCAATTAACAAAATGTAATAGATTTGCATGATCCGCCTTAATTTCTTCCTTATTATAATATATCTCTTCTAGTATAAATAGATTACCTGTTTCAGACATTAAAACTTCATTCAGTACGGCATTCCAGAGAAAATTTTCAAACTTATAGAATTTGCAACAATTAGCCTTTCAATTTTTAAGAAAGCTAGATTTATATTTGTTTTTTTCGTTAATTATAAATCTGTTAAAATATAGATTAATGAATTGCGTCCTCCGTTTTTTACTTTTTTTTTAAGTGTTACACTTTCCTTTTTTGGTTCTTTGGAAATAAATGTTACGTTACCATATTTGGAATGTTTTGAATGTTAATAATTTTTACTAATTATACTTAAATTAATAATTTTTTGATATTCATTAAAATAAAACTCAAAAGGAATAAAGTCAATTAAGAATTTCAAGGTACTCTTATTTAATTTTAATTAATTAAATTAAGAATTAAAGGATTCATTATTCGAAGGGAAATAGACTACTCAAGAATCTCACATTTCATTTATGTCGTAATTAAATAACGAATTAAAAAAATAGAAATACTAATAATAATAAATTAGTTATTTTATTTATTTAATTATTATATTTTCCAACTAAATCAATTTTATAAACTTACCTAAATCCCGTGTCATTTTCTATTGTTACACTTATTATATACCTGATCTTTTATTTATAATATGCTTTACGCAAATAGTTAATTTACTCCAAACCAATTTTTCCATAGAATATAAATTTTCTTAACTCACCTAATAATTATAATTATTTTGTATTAGTTTTTATATAATAAAACATATATAAGATTTATATTATTTGGTATATAATAATTTACAAATAGAATAATAAATTATAAAATATATTTTTTTTAATGATTAGAAACTATATAATTGTATATTAGTTTTAGGAGAAGTTACATATTTTTGTGAAACCACGGCTATATATACATTAAAAAATATATACAAATATTTTCCATATATTATTAATGTATCTTTTAATATGAATTCTATATATACACTGCGAATTCCATATAAATTTGAAATTCTAAATATTTTAAAACTAAAAATTGTGGGAACTCCATATAAATTGGAAATTAAATATCTTTAAAAATAAAAATTGGGATTGCTATATACACATTAATATATTTTTAACATGAATAGATAAATATGATGTGCAGCGTACATTTTGGTTATATCATTTACCACACCAGGAAAATGTAACCAAAAAGTGAGACCAAACCTAAACAAAAATATCGGCATTACAATTTTATCACCATATTGAAACATAAACGCAACATAATTCTTAGTTGCTAGTGCAGAATCTCGTCATAATAATTATATAGTGCAAAAACTGAAAATGTGTATTCATGTAATAATAATCATATGGTGTAAAACCTTGAAATCTATAAATAAACAATAAATGAAGCAATAAAATCTAAAATAAAAAATACAAAATAATAAAATTTAAAATAGATAAAAAAAAATCAAAATAATAAAATCCAAAATAGATAAAATAAAAAAAATACAAAATTTCAATTTTTTTTTTTTGAAAAAAGGAGGGCCGAAGCCGTTTTATTCAAGAGATTGTGTCATATGAGACAGGCCATAACGGTCAAAATACAAAGCATAAGTACAAAATAGGGAGGCCGAACATAATGATGGACAAAACCATTCCAAGGTGACCTTTTGATGAGGCAGTCAGTGGCTTTATTGCACTCTCGAGGGACAGCTTCAAAACGAACAACCCAATTCCAAGAAATCATGTTAAGGACAAGAGAAATCAAAGGCATGGCCCTGCTCGGGTGATCAGAGGGAGTGAGGATAAGTTGAATTGCTTCTTTACTATCGGATTCAACAATCAAATGTCGAATACCCAATGACCATGCAAGTTGAAGGCCAAGTATAATTGCACGAAGCTCCGCATGGAGGACATCAGTGAGAGCTTCTTTCACTCGCATACCACCTAGCCAATCCCCATTGGCATCACGAACAATACAACCAGAAACACTGAACTTACGTTGTATGCTACCATCACAGTTCACTTTGCTCCAAGGAAAAGAGGGTTTCTCACAGCAGGCCCGACCGCAATGCCAGGCCTTGATTCCGAAGAGTTTCAACTCCTTCCAACTAGCTAAAAAGGTATGAACAGCCTTAGTGATCTTCGAAGGGAGATAAGACCAGTTGACAGCCTCACCACCATAAAACTCGCTGCAACGGGCTTTCCAGATGAACCATGCACAGATGGCAAAAGTGGTAGAGTCATGTTCGCCAATATTTGCGAGCTGCATGGCAGTAATCCAATCACAGGTATTAGGCGTCCAAAAGTTGTTGAGAGAAGCAAAGCCGAGTATCTGCCAAATAGCTTGAGAAGTGGGACAATCCCGAAGCGCATGGATGCAGCTCTCCAAATCACCACAACGCCAACAAAAACCATCATTAGTAATATGTCGTCGAAGCTGTTCTTCACCAGTTAACAGCCTGCTATGAGCTGCTAACCAAAGGAACGTACGGGCACGGTGAGGAGCCGGCCATCGCCATATAGACTTCCAGACTCTAGAAGCAGCACAGGAAGAAGAGGAGGCGAGATACTTAGTGGTGCTACGAACTGAGAACAAGCCATCAGCTGCAGGTAGCCAGAAGTGCCGATCATTAGTATCTGGAACTTGAGGGTGAGCTCCTGAGAAATAGCTTGCAAGCCAGCTGGAGAAAGAATTTGACCAAGGTCCCGCATATTCCAAAGGTGTCCAAGAGAATAAGACTCAACCGTCCGATACCACTCATCCTTAGAAAGAGGACGGATAATCATGTCCTGCAAAGATAAATGTTGTTTAGTCCAAGAGTTAAGCCAAAATAGAGAAGATTTACCATTCCCAACTTTCACTCCGAGCATGGCATGGAATGAATGACTGATAGACTGGAGGTCTTTTGCAAATTGGGAAAGAGATTGAGAAGTATGCGTGAACATGTTAGACTTCCATCCATAGCACACCTTCATGAGCTTGGTCCAAATGGTGTCCCTGTTGAGCAGTCCTCACCAGCTCTTCATAAGAAGGGCCATATTAAAGTCCTTCAACCGACAAATACCCAGGCCACCGAGGTCTAAAGGAGTGGTGACAGAGTCCCAGGGAAGGAGATGGACTTTGCGAGCCAAATTATGGGAACCCCAGAGGAAGCTTCTACAGATTTTCTCCAACTCATGGATGGTTCTCATTGGGAGCCGAGTGACCTGCATAATATAGAGACTAATAAGGGACAAAACAGATTTTATGAGAGTCACCCTGCCAGCAAAAGAAAGATAACGATGCGACCAATTATCTAGCTTGGTGTGAACTTTGTCAATAAGGAAATCAAAATCCGCATGGGATCGCTTACCAAGCTTCATAGGGATCCCTAAATATTTTCCAAAATGGCTAACAGTTTGGAATCCTAGAATATTAGTAACCTCCCTTCTATGCTCACTACTAACCGAGGTACCAAACAAAATATTAGATTTAGAAACACTAATAATTAGACCAGAAATAGCAGCAAAATGATCAAGAATATCCTTAATATTAGAGGCTTGGTTACTAGTAGCTTTAGCAAAGAGAATGATGTCATCTGCGAAAAACACATAAGAAATCTTAAGGTTACCCTTATCCCAAGTTGGAGGAGACCAACGACCATCCATAACTGCTGTATTGATCATGGCAGCAAGCCTTTCCATACACAAGATGAAAAGGAAAGGAGACATGGGATCACCTTGGCGAATCCCCCGTTTAGGAATAAAAGGCCGAGAGATTTTGCCCTTCCAAATAACCTGCATAGAGGTAGTGTTAATACATCTCATAATAAGATTGATACAAGAGGTAGGAAAGCCAAAGAGGGAGAGAGTATCCTGGATAAAATCCCATTTGATTTTGTCATAAGCTTTCTCAAGGTCCAATTTGAGTGCCATATAACCAGGTCTAGCTGTTGATTTACTGAGAAAATGTGAGATCTCATGGCAAAGAATAATGTTGTCTTGGATGATACAGCCTTTGACAAAACTAGCCTGTCCATGATGAACAATCCGATGAAGGATAAGAGACATTCGATTAACCAAAACTTTGGTGATCATCTTATAAAGCACAGTGCATAAACTGATAGGGCGGTATAGAGTAACTGAGACAGGATTAGCCACATTAGGGATGAGGACCAAGGCAGTATAGTTGATAAGACTTAGATCATTAGAACCATTGAAACATTCAATGATAAACTTGCAGACAGCATCACCAACACATTGCCAATTTTGTTGATAGAACAAAGCATGTAAACCATCTGGACCAGGGGCCTTTAAAGGTGCCATTTGTTTAATGGCGGATCAAATCTCTTGTGTGGAAGGTATAGAGGCCAAAACAGCAGCTTCAGTAGTAGTAATGGATGAAAGGGTACCGAGAGGGACGGACTGATACAGAAGGGGATCACCACTGTCTTGGTAGAGGTGGGAGAAGAAATCAACCACCATATCCTGGATGGACTCCTCTCCAGTGAAGGTCACCCCATTAGCATCCTTAAGAATAGAAGCCGAATTATTCATCTGTCGATTCTTAATGAAACTATGATAGAACTTGGTATTTTGATCGCCAAATAGATTCCAATCCCTAATGCTCCTTTGGATCCATCCGATTTCTTCTTTGGCTAGAATATCACTAAGCTCAGATTCAAGCTGGGAATGAAGGCGCCTAAGGAATCTATTACTGGTCCAATCCAGCTGATTCTCAATCCCTTTAAGGCGTCCACGAATTCTGGACTTTCACTTCCTCAAAGAAAGAAAATCATCACAGTTCCATTTAGTGACTTTCTGATGAAAATTATGGATCACCGAATGGATAGGCTCATGACAAGACCAAGAGGAAGCAACCAATCTTCGAAAACTCGGATAACTTTGCCAGGCCGCATGGTACTTGAAAGGCTTAGGTGACGAGCAGTTAGGCATAGACTCCGGCCGCCTGAGGTTAAGGAAAAGAGGGGAGTGATCCGATTGAATCCGAGGGAGAATCTCAACAGTGCAGAAGGGAAACCTATCAAACCAAGCCTCATTACCAATGAAGCGATCAAGTCTGCGCCGCAAAGGTCCCCGAGCCCAAGTAAAAGGGCTGCCAAAAAATTTAAGTTCAGAAACAGATACAGCGTCCCTCCAAGAGCTCAGTTCATCACATGAAAGAATGGAGTGAGAACCTCCCCTGGATTCATCATGACGACCAATGCAAATCAAGTCACCACCAACTAACCACGGGAGGACACGATTGCTACTAATACGAGTAAGCTCAGGCCATAACCATGATCTACGAAATTTATTAGGTACCGCATACACCATTGTAATAAACAAACAAGACCCCGACTTGGTAATAGCAAGATCAACATATTGGGAATGAGCTTCAAAGATATGGACAGAAATATGATCCTTACACAATATCCAAATACCTCCAGAAAAACCGGAAGCTTCCACACGAAAGGAATTGGAAAAACCACTCTGTCGAATAAATTTGTCAGCCTGGAGACCACTGATGCGAGGTTCAAGCACAACAATAAGATCGATTTTCTTATTAGTAGTAAGATCACAGAATTCCCTTCGAAAAGGAGAGGAACCCGCACCCTGGACATTCCAAAAAGTAATATTAATATCCATATAAAAAATGTAGAAATATAAGAAAAATAAAGGAAAGACGTAGCTGATATCAAGGTGGCAAACTCATTGCCCTATCCCTCAAAGGCAAAGAAGCAGCAGCCTGATCGGAGTGCTGTCCTTCCATTGAAGTGTGTTCTATACAGGAGGGCGGCCACCTGTGGATCCATCCAAGTTGCGAATACGCTTGCTTAAATGCATGGAGGGATCGACAACCGAGAGGGCCGAATGCTGGCCAGAAGGAAGAGACGTGTGGACCGGTTTTGTCCATGCACCCGACGGCTGCTTGGTCCAAGAGGGGGAAAGTTGCATGTTGCCAAGAAACTCAGGATCTCTTGATCTAGGAATACGGCTCCTCTGACGGCTGGTGGCGGAGGTAGAGGGAGCGCCATGAGAGGACAAAGAGCTAGGGTTAGGACAGTGGACAATAGGGTTTTTGGGCAATGCTGGGATGGTAGTTCGAGGAGGAGATTTCAAACGGGGGAGAGAGACTGGCCGAGGGGCAGGCGGATGAGCAGGGAACGAAGAGGTCTCTGGAGTATCATGTTCCTCCACAAGAACATCAAAGCGATTACGATTAGAACCCGTCGCCATTCCGGAAGAGATAGCAGCCGATCTTGGTCGTCTTTTCAGGGTAACAAGCATCCAGGGGCCATAACCAACCTTTTCGTGATCAACATTCTCATCATGGCTAGGGGCATCATTGACAGTAGGATTATCAGGAGGCTGCTCAGGAAGTGTAGCTTTCGGGAAAGAACAAGAAGTCGAGTTGTGACCATACCTCCCACAATTAAAACATACAAGTTTTATATTTTCATACTCGACATTGAAAATATCGTCTTCAAGAATTACCCGAGAAGTGAGGGGTTTGTCTAGATCAGTTTGGACGGCTATCCGGGCAAAACGGCCACGAGCTGTTTCGTCGGTGTTAAAGTCGATACTCAAAACTTCGCCCACAGCCGTAGCAGCTCGGAGAAGATACGGTCTATTGTACAAATGCATAGGAATCTTTGGAATGCGAATCCAAGCCACCATCGTCTTGATCACATTTTTGGCCGGGTTAAACGTTTCATGCCACGGCTGGACATGGAGATATTGCCCCGATACCATCCATGGTCCACCGGACAAGGCATGGAGTGAATCCTCCTCATTCTTGAAACGAATGACATAATAGCCATTATCGACGTCGATCAAGGTGAGGGAAGCCGACGCAGGCCAGATCTTGTCCAGACGATTTTTAAGCACACGGTAGGAAACAGTTCGACCAACCACCTTGAGGACTATCGCATGCTGCCACCGCCGAATGAGCGTTTGCTTAAAGGCCGGAGAACACTGGAATCGTGGGATGCCATTCACCGATGACTGTATGATATCATCTTCATTCACCTCGAAATCCTTGAGATCTTCCGTAGGCACATGAATGAAACCTGCCCCACGTCTTGCAGCTTCGCTATAGAGAGGCCTTGGCCGCTTGAGTGTCCTATCATCTACTGAATCCGGTGGTATACCGCCGTGGTCCTCCATCTCTGTGTCCCCCATGGCACGGTTGTTCTTGGTGGGAAAAGGGAGGGTTCTTGGAGGGTTCTTGGAGGATTCTTGGAGCTTGAGATTTTTTAATATCTTCGGAGTTCTGATGGGATCCGGTGCATTAGTGCTGGTATGATCACACCCACAAAATTTTAATTTTTATCTTTCAAATATTTTTAAAAATGAATATATGTGACACGATAGGATAGAGTTGGAAATCTAAAGTAGATTTTTGCATTTTTTAATTAATTATTTTTAGATTTTTGCATTTATATTTATTTATTCATAGATTTTCAGTTTTTGAAAATCTAAAATAGGCTAAAATCTATAATGAATAAATAAATAAATGTGAAAATATAAAATTAGTAAATAAAAAATGCAAAATAATACGGATAAATAAAATATGCAAAATTTCAGATTTCAAATCTTTCAAATCTTTTTAAAAGTGAATATTGTGGGAATTCCATATAAATTGGAAATTCCATATATTTCAAAAACTAAAAACATATAATAATGAATAAATAAATAAATGTGAAACCTAAAATTAATACAATTAAAAATGCAATAATCTATAAAAATTTGAAATTTGAAATGGAGACACCACATTAAATGTAAGATGAGTTGTTCACTAATGCTTTAATATATATAGATTAGTTTGGCAATAAAATATACTTTATTATTTAAATTTTGAAAAATACAGTTTTTAGATGCAACATTGTGGCATAATTTTAAATGAAGTATGGGAAATTGCGTAGTCTTTGAGTGGCATGATATGGCAAATACTACTATACTAACTATGTCTCATTACAATTGTTACGGACCCACCTGTTACGTATGTCAATACATATTTTTAACGGTTAATAACTTAAATTGTGTATAATAAAAAGTTATAAAAATTTAATATTCTATAACTACAAGATTAGACGAATCTAACAAGATCTCACTTGACTATGTTTTTTCTTACATAGCAATTATTAAAATTCGAATCAAATTTAAACAGTAAATAATGCCAAAAAAATCAAACGTCACAACCTTAACGAGACGGAGGAAGTATTTTGACTGACTGAGTACTTCGCCAAAGTGTCAAATTCCCTCATCTAAACTTATAGTTGGAGGTTTGAAAATTTAAGCTTGTTATCTCTGTGCGTGTGTATGTGCTAATAGGAACTAATTATAAATGTATGGATTCAACTTTTTAATTTCCTAAGTAAAACAATTTATAATTTCGCAATTTTTTAAGGAAACATGTTTGGTTTGATAACACTCGAGCTCACACATATTTGGTTGTCGCGTGATACTCTCTAGCTCTCTCGACCACAAATTTTGCATCAAATTAAGCAGCATTTAAGTGTCTGATTTCGCCACGCATAATAAAAATCGACCCCTAAATTGAACATGGCCATCGCTGCAGAAAACAGGCTCAGCACAAACACTGACGCAAAAAAACTAATTTAACTTACAGAGATACATGTTTCTTTTTTTTTTTTTCCAACATCAGGAAGTAATATGTTTCTTTTCTTCTCAAGAATGAATGAGATACTCCCACAAAGTACATTTGTCATCTCGTTTGCAACAATCCTCAGTTAAATCAAGAATATAAAAGAAATTCATTCGATCAAGTTCATTGAAAGGCAAGTCTCAAGGCTAGCTCATATACGGCGAAACTATAAATAAGAGCAAGAGATTTATATCAATTGGATAGCAAGCTTCGCGGCCCTTTATTCTGCTTGTGTTTGTACTTGAAGGTGAGTTTTTTCGACTTGCCAACTACACGAAGTTAATTGAAACAAATGCTTGCTTTAAATCCTGCAGCACATTCAACCTGCACCGGATAAATGAGTTAGTGGGACAGAAAGCAGGAGCAGCCAAAAGGGTTTTAAGTTCTAAGCATGTTTGTTTGAACCTGGCATTTCTGTATACGAAGAAGCTGGACTGAATATTACAGCTTTCATGGGGTGATCAAATTTACACGTGCGTCCGAACTTGCAGTGTCCTCTCTGCATGTAAAAAGTGCAGGACTGCACGCCCTGTTCAACACATGGAAAAACATAAGTAGGTCGAAAGATCAGATGTCCACGTGTAATCATTCTAATTTATTACAGTAGTTGTACATTTAAAAGAAGCATACAACGAACATAACTCATCATAACGGGTAACTAGCCAAACGTAACCTCTAGTTTGGCTCGATGTTAGATCTTTCGCTTTTCTGTAATACTATTGGACTTTAGGGTACAGGGATTGAACCGCATTCATTGTAGTTTAGTGATAATTAATAATGCAGCACTACCGGGCAAAATCTATAGATCTCCAATTACCTTTCCTATTTGAATGATTGGAAATTTGGAATGCGCATAACTTCTCTTTACATGAAGATATAATAACAAGATCTAAAATGGATGCAGTCGGCATCAAAGTAGAAAAGCAATTCACACTGACATTCCACCAAACTTTATAATGTAATAACAGGGCCTACTTCTGTTTGTCGATCTACTCAACACAACTCGTCACAACTAGCATTCAGTGGATTCCCTATTGAACATGTGATTTTGTAATTAATCCATTCAATCAATCTGCCAATTAATGTCTTTAATTGTTATAGCTTATTGATACAGATTTATGTTTCGTAATCATTTAGACGGATCGTAAAGGAGGACATATCTCAGTTCACCAGTAAAATGCCCTAGTTGAAGAATAAAAACAAACTCTGCCATCACATGCCAATAGACTTTCACATGTTCAATAGAAAAGATAAAGCCAAAACAGAAAAATCATACATAATCTTTCATCTCACATCTTCGCAAGAGTGTTAATGAAATCGAAGCATAACATGACAAAATCATCACAAGCACAACAGATTAGTAAAAGTGGGAAGTACCAGCCAAGGCTGGTCCCCTACCTGAAACGTTTTCATATTACGAAAGGGAAAAAAATACGAGAGGCAAACCAAATAGGGAGATACATAACCACAAAGGAAATGCTTATTCAGATATGCATATAAACCAAGATGAGAAGGATGAAGCATACCGGACGCAAAGGCAGCCCAGTTGGGCCGAGAGCACAATTGAAGTCTGATCCAACCAAATCTTGTGGGTGATTATACCTACATGACGACCCATATTTACAGTCTCCAGTTTTCAGGTAGTACTTACAATCCGGCTGGCCAGGCCTCTCCGGAAATTTTTGTTCCCTCACTGTGCTTCCCGAAGGATCTATAAAAGTGGGTGCAGAAGAGCCTAGCTGTGACACCCCATATACAGAAGGCGCACCACCAACAGAGGGCTGTGGGCCAGGTGAGGGTGCAGGGCTAACTGATCCCTGCATTTTTTAAACCAAAGTGTGAATGTAAGTCGATGAGAATAATGCCTGATAATTACGATTCTCATAAAAGTATTGAAATGAACTGCTTACTGAGTAAGGATTCCAATTTGGTATAGGAACAACTCCGGGGAGCAGCATCGGCCCATAAGCGCCAGCCACATATGAACCAGGCAATAAAGGGGCTCTTGCAACCCTGTAACTGGTCTTTGTGCTATCATAATGCTCGGGGGAAGAAGAAAGTGACTGCACAGTCGGATAAAAAGGACGTGCAGATGCTGGCACTGAGGAACCAACAGGCTGAGGATGATCAAATTTACAGGTTCTACCAAATCTGCATTGCCCCGTTTTCAAATAATAGGAGCACTCTTTCTCACCCTGTCACCAAAACATTAGAAATTCTCGTAACACGAATTCACAAGTGCACATACAATGCTAAGATCATTAACCACGTGCAAAAGGAAAGTGCGCGAACAAAGATTACCGGTCGTAAGGGATATCCATATAAATTTAAAGGTGCATTCATCAATGCACCACCAGCATTTTTTGGGTGGTCGAACTTGCAGGATGCGCCAAATTTACAGGTTCCTGTTCTTAAATAATACTGCATATTCAACGGAAAATTGTTCAACAGTAATACAGGCTCAGAAATTTTTAAACATCCATCAACAGATAGTTTTTCAAGCAAAGGATAATGCATTTTGGATATATCAATTATTCAAAAGCATATATTAGGATACCTGACATGGCGGTTCCCCAACTCGCTCCGGATGACCTATTCCTGCAAACTATACAACATCCAAGAACAGAAATTAGGACATGTTTTCACATTTGAGAGTAAAACACAAGTTCTGAAGCACAAATAGTACTCCCTCCGTTTCTAAATAAATGTAACGTTTTGACTTTTTTTACTGTTCATTGTAACACTTTGACTTCTATTTTTGTTATAGTTATACAAGAAAAAATATAGCCAAGTGAGATCTTGTTGGATTCGTCTCATCTTATAGTTTTTAAATATCAAATTTTTACAATTTTTACTTGTACCGAATTTGAGTTATTAATAGTTTAAAATGTGCATTGGCATGCGTGCAGAAGAGAAACGTACATTTAAAAAGAAACGGAGGTAGTAGTAATTAGTTAGACCAAAACCCCTAAATCATACCCACCAACATAAAGAAGAAATCTATAGTATACAAGTATACTGACTAATGCTCAAATCAACATGAACAAGATCCACATTCTGTCCCCACCTGTGAAATCATTTAAACCCTAAAATACGAAGTACAATCAAACCACGCCACCGACAAACACACATTAATGGATATTGAGCAGCAAATAAGCAGCCGACGGCAGTAATTACTACACAATGCTGAATACAATGCAATGCAAAATACCCTCAGGAACTGGGATCACAATGTTTTCTACCCTAAAACATAGGATACTCTGAACCCCATTAATGCACATCACAGAATTCCCCACAGCATATACAGAAAATAATATCGGAAACGAAGCCCTCACCGCGACACTACGATCACGCGGATGATTGTACCGACACTTGGACCCATACCCGCACGACCCGTTTCGCAAGTAGTACGCACAGTCGGGCAAACCCGGCCTCTCCGGATACGCCTCTTTCTCCCACAAATTAAGCCTCCGCATCGACTCTACGCCACAAACGCGCAACAAAAAATTCAATTAAAAAAACAGAAAGAAAGAAAGGGAAAAAAAAAAAACAAACATAAACACAAACGAATTCACCTCCCAATTCTCACTATTCCCAAACCCTAGAAGAAAACGCGCAATGCAACACTAGGCAAATTCAACAAAAATTAGCCGAAATCCATTGGCTAACCCACCTTCCAACCCCGTCCCCTCGCCCCATTCCCTCTGATCCTGATCCCCATACAAGTCCATTCCCGTTGACTAGTGCGGAGGAGAAAGTAAGCAAAACATTCGCAGAAGCCACGGAAACCGAATATACGACCCTATATATGGTCTACAATTCCGGGTTGGAGGAGCGGGGGAAATCGGCGATCGAGGGAGGATTCCGCCGCGGCGGGGGTGTTGGTGAGATTTGTTTACGACTTGGGAGAAGTGAAGTGTGAAATTTTGTAGTATTTGTGTTGTTGGCGTAGGTGGTGGTGGAGACTGGAGTGGTAGTGGTGATGTATGGTATTTTTGTTGTACGGAAGGTGATGATGGTAGGAGAAATTCCAAATTCCAAAATCCAAATTCGAAAAAAGAAAAGAAATTATGGGAGAGTGGGAAGGCGTTGTTCCTAGTTCCTACATATCCTACGTACGGTATTCGGTGAGGTTGTTGTGTCTGTACGCGTAGGCACTAGACAGTAGACTGTAGACTACAGTGGAGTGAAGGTAGTGTACCCGCCAAAGGGACACTCTTTTAACAAAAAGCGGGCTGAGACATTAAATGACAGGGTTGCTATTACATTGCGGATATTTTCATTTTTGCTCTAAAACGTGCTTTTGGAACCGACACTCGCCTTCCCGCACACCCAAATTACACATGGTCCATGGCATTTGGATTTTACTTATTGCCTTCTTTTTTTCTCAATATATATACATAATTCATGCAAAAAAAATATACTTCATATACACATAATTTAAACCATACTGTATTTTATTAGTTTAATAGTCAACTCTGTAAAGTGGAGTATTCTCCACAAATTTTACCCACAAAATCCCTCTCTCCTCCACATTAATTGCTTTTTATATTTTCTATTCTATCAATTTCTTATATAAATATAAAAAGTATAAAGAAAAAAATAGAAGGAATTTCATTATATTGAAAATATTTAATTTAAATTAATTTCAAAAATTATATTCTTTTTATTATTATTTCATTACTAAATGGTAATATAATACCATTGTCATGATTAGTGATAAAATGTATAATTTTTATTATAAATTAATATTAAATTCTAAATAAATTATAAAATAAGAATTTTATACTATAACTTATAATACATTTGAATCTGAAATTTTAAATTGATCTAATTTAAGTTTACTAAATATAGAATGCATGTGATTATTACTATCTCATTAATAATTTTTCCACCAAAATTCATCTCTCCTCCACATTAATTGTTCTATATATGAATATATCTTTTACTTTCTATCTATTTTATATATAAATATAAAAAAGTATAAAGAAAAAAATAGAATTAATAGAGGAATTAATTATTACACACTCATAAAAAATATTTGAATTGAAAATGTAAAAAAAAAAAAAATAATCAACATGGGATATTTATTCAAAATATTTTAAATATAAAGTGTAGTTATCTCATATACTATTTTTTCTATCTTTTTTCTATATAAATAATAATATAGAATTTTTTAAAAAAAAACTAAATTAAATAGAGGGTGTATATCATTATTACACACTCATTTTTTTTGTGACAGAACGCTGAGGCGTTAGCAAAGAAACAAAAAAGAAGAATAAAAACGGAAAAAAGCAGAAAAAAGAAAAAATACAGGAAACAAAACCATTCTAGAACCGGGGGATCCAAGTTCCTGCCATATCCGCATTAATCATAGATCGAGCTTCATCTGGTGGGAACGCCCATGTAGTGAAGAACTCCACCGAACGAGCACCACGCTTAGCAAGAGCATCAGCTACCGAATTCCCCTCCCTCAAAATGTGAAACCAACGGTAACCAGGATGGGCTTCAAGAAGATCCCGAATACGACGAATCAAGGCAAAGTGACTGTGGTCAGGACCTATCTCATGCTCCATGAAGCGCAGAGCCTCCTCCGAGTCCGAATAACAACAAATGAACTCCACTCCAAGGTGATGAAGTCTCTTGAGGCCATTCCAAATAGCATGTAGCTCCGCATCCAGATTCGGAGCAATCCCAATCGAACCGGAGAAACCCTCAAGCCAGCGACCATCTCCATCCCGTATGACACCTCCAAACCCCGCGCGACCAGGGTTCCCTAAGGAGCTCCCATCCACATGAAGTATCATACCATTGTAGGATTTAGGGTTCCAATGGACAAGTCGCAAATTCCTTGATTGAAGAGCTCGACCACACACCCTCTCAAAAGAGTTCCCCAGGAAGCGGGCACGTCGCACAGTCTCATTAATATTAGGAATCTCATTACTAAAACACAAGTTGTTTCTCCCAATCCAAATGCACCAAATCGTAGCCCATTGGTAACCCGTCCAATGCTTCCCAAAACGAGCTAGGAACAAAGAAGCATCCGAAAATCTATGAATCCAATCCGGCGATGGCAGCCCCCCCATAATCTTCCAAACCTCTTTAGCCCAATTACACAGGAAGAGCATATGCATGAGAGATTCCGAAGCTTCAGCACAAATGTTGCGTGTAGCGGAACTGGCCAAGCCACGGCTCAAACGTACCTCATTTGTAGGAACGGCATTGTATGCTGCCAACCAAGCAAGAATACGGACCTTCTCCGGCGCTCGGATCTTCCACACCCAAGATCTAAGAGAATCTCCATGTAAGCCACGGTTTTGAAGCAACAAGGTGTATCCTATTTTAACAGTATAATGACCTGTGCTGGATAATGACCATTTCATTTTGTCCATGGCTGAATCATGACACACTAACCGACCAAAGTCCTGTGCTTCTTGCTGAATATCCTCTGGAACCAATGTATAAAATTCGTTCCAGCGCCAATCACCATCACGGAAGAGATCCTTTATGCGTAATGCTGTGTCCGAAATATGTACATAATCAGCCCTAGGCCCGATAGCGCCCCCATGCAGCCATCTACTAGTCCACAGGTTACTACGCCCATCACCAATCTTCAATTTGAATCCCCCCATCAGAAACGGCGCAGCTCGAACTAACGACCGATACACAACAGATGCTCCAGGCTTATTATTTAATTGTTTGCCATATTTGTTTGCCAACAGGATGGACCACGGCTTGGAAGAGCCTAGAATGAAATCAGCAAGAGGCTTACCAAGCAACGCTATATTCATGTCACGTGCACGCCGAATACTCAATCCACCGAAGCTACGAGGCCGTGCAAGTTTATCCCAACTAACAAGCAGTATGCCCCTCCCTCCCATATCCTTCAAAATGAAATCATGGATGCACTTATCAATTAAGTTACAGGTTGCTGAGGGCAGCCAGCAAACCTGCATGGTATACGAGGGGATAGTCGAGAGCACATCCCGGGCTAATGTTATGCGACCAGCCCGATTTAGTAGCGCTCTCTTCCAATTGCCCAATCGTCTATGCATGTTCTCAAGGATGGGTTCAAAATGGTGATGTCGAACTGCTCCATGTATCAAAGGAAATCCAGGGTACTTTCCAAGGTCCTCGGTGAAAGCAATATTCAACAAAGACGCAAATTCCACCTTGGTACGAGAAGGGACTGATACCGAGGCAAAAGCTAATGACTTGCTGACATTTATTCGAAGGCCTGAATACCCTGCAAATCAAGCTAGAAGAGAGTCAATGCATTGAGCACTTGACAGATTCGCCTTATAAAATAATAGCAAATCATCTGCGAACATTAGGTGAGACAAGGGAGGGGCGTTACGGGTGAGCTGCACAGGCTGCCATTGGCCTCGGTCTACACAGCTCAAAATGGTTCTCGAGAACTTCTCCATAACAATTATAAAGAGGTAAGGCGATAGGGGGTCCCCTTGCCTTAATCCCTTTGCCGGAGTAATTTGTTGAAGGGGCGATCCATTCCAAAGGATAGAATACGTAGGAGAGCGCACACAATACATGATAACACGGCATAAGCTAGGAGGTAACCCCAAATCATTTAAACAGCCACTCAAAAAATCCCAAGAGATGTTATCATATGCCTTTTCCAAGTCGATTTTTAATGAGAAGTCTTCCGATTTCCTATTTCGGTTCCGAAACGCAGTAATAGCTTCTTGAAGAATTATAGCATTACCATTTGTGCCCCGTCCAGGTAGGAAAGCCGATTGATATGCACCAATGTATTGTTGGAGGTGCGGTCTCAATCGATTAACAATCACCTTGGTTAGAATCTTATAGCTGACATTACATAGGCTGATAGGTCTGTAATGACGGATATCTCTAGGCACGTCCAACATTGGAATCAAACATAAGAACGTAGCAGATATATTTGGATCAAAACTACCTGTCATCATGGCTTGCTGGGCAAACTCCCAAACTGTAGTGCCCAGCGTCCCCCAGTACTTCTTGCATGTAGAAGTCGGCAGAAAACCCATCGGGTCCAGGGGCTGAAAATGCTTTCATATCTTTAATTGCACAGTGAATTTCATCAACATTTACCTCATCATCCAACCCTGCCACTAAAGGAAGAGGCGGCAGTGGGTCTAGAGGCACCAGATTTGGAGAGATGGTAGTTGCATGTCCAAACATGTAGCTGAAGTGTGCTCGAGCATGATTCCTCATTAAAGCATCATCTGTAGTCCAATTACCATTGACTTCCAGTCCAAGAATCTTGGATCGCTGCCTACGTATTTTAGTTTGGTTTTGAAAATATCGGGTGTTTCGATCGCCATGAGATATCCACTTGTCATTGGATTTTTGGAACCAAAATAGCTCCTCCTGTTGCAGTTACACACTCATTAAAACCCCTTGAATTAAAAGGTTTATAAAAATATAATTATTTCAAGATAGAAATTCATTCAAAATATTTTAATTTATATTATTTTCATAAAATATTTTTCATTATTATTTAATTCAATAATTAATAGTAATACTAATGCCTTGAGAGATATAATGATTAATGATAAAATTAATATAATTTTTATTATAAATTTATGTTCAATTCTAAATAAATTATAAAATATTAATTTTGTACTATTACTTATAAAACATTTGAATATACAATTTTAAATTAATCTAATTTAAATTTGTTAAAATATTCAATTAAATAGATAGTGCATGTCATGATTATTATCTCATTAACTCGATTGAGTATATCATTATTACTCATTAAAATCATTGAATTGAAAAGTGTACAAAAAAATATTATTTCAAAATGGAAATTTCATTGAAAATATTTTAATTTAAATTAATTTCAAAAATTATATTCTTTTTTTATTATTATTATTTCAATAATTAATGGTGATACTAATACATTGTCTCGAGAGATGTAATGATTTGGTAAAACGTATTTAATTTTTATTATTAATTTATTTTGAATTTTAAATAAATTATAAAATACTAATTTTATACTATAACCTATACTCCCTCCGTCCCATATTTATCTTCTTACTTTCTGTTTTGGACGTCCCACATTTATCTTCCTACCCCAAAAAGGGAATTTTTTTTTTTACTAAAATGTCCCTACATGTCCATATATTTACAGAAAAAACAATCCTTAATTTTACTAACAATTGCACTACAAGACAAAAAGAGACAAATTTACCCCTAAAAAGGTACACATGAAAATAATAAAATACAACTTTCTTAAACTCCGTATCTACAGTGTCGAAGAAGATAAATATGGGACGGAGGGAGTAATACATTTGAATAAAAATTTTTAACTTGATCTAATTTAAATTCATTAAAACATTCAATTAAATAGATAGTGCTTGTAATTATTACTATCTCATTACTTAGATAGAGTATTATGATCAATAGTTCGCTCTAAAGAGTTTTATATAAGATCGGTGATCTCATTCTTATGCGAATATATATTACTTCATTTAATTTGATGATATATATTTAGTGTTTCTTTAAAAACTATGGTTTCTGATCATGTAGTTTTTCACATATTCATTTATCTTGGCTTTGAATGCAGATATCCTTAGATGGTTCATGAGTTAGTATTGGAGTGTTTATCAATTTGCATAATAATAAGTTGTCTTTATTTATTTGGTTTTACTTTCATCTTTTTATCCGGTTAATTTGACATTTGAGTTGCCATTTGGTATTTTTGTACTAATGACGTATAGAATCTATCTATATTTCTCATTATGAAATTTAGTTTTCTGCACCGAAGCACTTCAAAGTTAATTAAGTGGCTGTGCAAGGAAAATATGCGGTACTATCAAACAATTTTTCTTTAATTAATATACCTATATGTAAATTACAATTACTTGGGGTTCTCGCCTCTCGAAGATCTTTGTTTTAATATTTTTTCTTCTAGATTATTCATTGGTAATTTGATTTTATGTCTTGCAAAAAGCAGCAAAAAAGTATAATAATTACCATGATTCTTAGTTTACACTTCTTAAGGACATTTAAGTACATGCATGCTACTATCAACAATTGATTGTTGTATCCTAAATAGTTTGATTCCTGAAGCTGAAAAATTGGTAGTGTAATGTTCTTAGATTATAGTATATTTATGTATACTAAAAAACAATTATTAATTATTTTTAAATATTTTCTTTATTTTATTGATGAAATTATCTTGCCCGGTGCATCGCACGGGTGGGTATTACTAACTTTGGGTCAGCTGTCTCACCGCTACAAGCACGAAAGGAATAGTTGGATCACCCCTTGATCCAAAAAAATTACTAATACTCCTACTCCTATAACAGTAATAAGTTCATCATGCCCTTATCTATAAGCAAAAGAGTCGGCCTAGTGTAAAAAAAAAAGAAAAAAAAAGAAAAAAAAAGAAGAAAAAGAAGAAGAAGAAGAAGAAAAAGAAAGAAGAAGAAGATATATTCCCTCCTCCAGTTAAAATAGGCCACTTTAGTTTTTAACGGACACAAATTTCAATGCATTGCAATTATATGAATTTTAAAATATTATTTAATATTACTCTCTTATATACTTTTTTTAATAAGTGTAATGCTATGTACAGGGTTTTAAGATAAATAAATAAAATTGATTTAGTTTTTTTTTATGAACGGGACGTCAAACACGACGTCGGCTAAGGAGAGAAAAAATAAAAAGAAAAAAGGAGTAATGAGAAACAGAAACACAGGTCAAGGCCGAAGGTAGTGAACACCCATCGCGTCCGAGGAAATGGCGGGCCGACAATCATCCGGAGGAAACGCCCACGTCGTGAAGAATTCCTCCGAGCTCGCCCCGCGCTTAGCCAAGCAATCAGCAACCATATTTCCCTCTCTCAGAATGTGGTACCAACGAAATCCAGGATGGGACGCCATAATATCCAAAATATTCATAATGAGGGGAAACAACGCATGAGCGTGAGAAAGGTGACCTCCCATGAACCGAAGTGCCTCAAGTGAATCCGAGTAGCAGCAAGCTCGCTCGATACCCAAGGTAAGAAGTGTCTTCAATCCATTCCAGATCCCATGGAGCTCGGCAACAAGGTTGGTGGTTATTCCCACATATCCCGAGAAGCCAGTGATCCATCGACCAGAGCTATCACGCACCACACCTCCAAACCCCGCCCGACCCGGGTTCCCTAACGAACTTCCATCCACATATAAAACCGGGTCCGTGCTGCCATCAGGATGCCAACAGACCAAACGATCTTTCACCACCTTCGGCCGACTCCTCAGAGCCCGATCTATGCTTTCCCCCATAAACCGAGCCTTCCGAATAACATCATGCACCACAGCAGCCTCTCCTCGAAAACACGTAGCATTCCTAGCGCACCATAGTCCCCAGAATAAACCCCAATGCTTCCCCTCCCAGCCTTTGCATAGCCGCACAAGGATACAAGCAACAGGCTGGTGCCCATCCTCTCCAACCGACGCCGGAAGCCCTCCCAACAAGTTCCAGCATGCTGCCGCATTCGTACACGTGAAAAACAAATGCACAACCGACTCATCTTCCAGGCCGCAGAGAGAGCAGACGGGGGAAGTAGTAAGGTGTCTGCGATATCGAAGCAAATTAGTTGGAACCGCGTCGTGCACAGCCAACCATAGGAGAACACGCACCTTCTCCGGCGCTTTAACTTTCCATACCCACGCCTTGAGTCGGTCATGCTGCTCCCCACGTCTCGCCAAAATCCACTCATATCCCGACTTCACAGAATAGACACCCGATGACGCACCACGCCACATGAGTCTGTCTCGTGCTTGCTCGTGGAATGTAGCAGGCCCCAAGGCGCAAACCTCCTGTTTAACACTTTGTGGGATGATTGTATACAGATGATCCCAAGACCATTTATTGTCCACCCAAATATCTTTAATTCGGAGCTCAACATCATTGTAGTGGACAAAGGGAACCCGAGGCGCAATCGGACCATGTTCAAGCCATGAGCTGTACCACAAGTTGCTATCACCTGTTCCAAGCTGAAGACGAAAACCAGACAACAAAAATGGAGCCACTTTTGTCAAGGCTTGAAAGGAAGGAGACGAACCTGGCCGCCCACTTACACCCTCAATCAATCGACCATACTTCACAGACCAAAGCTGCACCCACGGCTTTGGCGCTTCCAGAACAAAATCCGCCAAAAGCTTACCCAACATCGCTGTATTCGTGTCCCTACACCGCCTGATGCCAGCTCCCCCCATGGATTTTGGAAGTGCAAGGGACGTCCATTTCACAAGCGGAAGGCCGTGACCTGCATGATCCTTCCAAATAAATTGTCGAACCAGCTTGTCGACCTCATCACAAACTGCCTCCGGGATCCAAATAAGCTGGGCAATATAAGAAGTGAGAGAACTCAGCACCGATCGAGCAAGTGTAATGCGGCCAGCTTTATTCAACAACATGCGTTTCCAGCTAGCAAGCGACGAATGGATCTTCTCATACAGAAACTCAAAATCAGCCTTGCGGATTGGACCATGGAACATAGGAAACCCCAAGTAGCTCCCCAAATGATCCGTGAACGTGATATTTAGGATTGAAGAGAGCTCATGCACAGTGGATAATGGCACAGCCGCCGACGCCAATGCATGTGACTTGCTAAGATTAATTCTGAGTCCAGCATGCAAAGCAAATTCAGAAAGAACCGCCTCCAAGCACCGAGCGCTATCCAATGAGGCCGAGGAGAATAAAATTAAATCATCAGCGAACATGAGATGAGACAAAGGGGTCGTACCTCGACAGAGAGACACTGGACGCCAGTTTCCCTGTTCCACCGCAGCATAGATAGAACGAGATAATTTTTCCATCACAATAATAAATAAATAGGGTGAAAGAGGGTCACCTTGACGCAAACCTCGCGCCGGGGAAATGGGTGTAAGGGCCCTGCCATTCCAAAGAATTGAGTATCGGGGGGATCTTACACAGAACATGATGACCTTGAGTAGATGACCCGGAATGTTCATGTCCATCAAGCATCTCTCCAAAAAATCCCAACAAATATTATCGTACGCTTTCTCAAGGTCCACCTTAAGTAAGATATCTCGAGACCTACGGTGGCAATTCCGGAAAGCAGTAATCGCCTCCTGTAGAACAATTGCATTCCCCGCTGTCCCGCGCCCAGGGAGAAATGCAGACTGAGCCTCTCCAATATACTCCTTCAACAGCGGGCGTAATCGATTAACCACCACCTTGGTTAGCACTTTATAACAAACATTACAAAGGCTAATCGGGCGATAATGTCGGATCTCTTTGGGAATGGGGATCTTGGGTAATAGACAGATAAATGTGTCAGCGATGCTCTCATCAAATTTACCATCCTGGAGAGCTGTAGCCACAAACTTCCAAAGGTCGCCTCCCACAACCTCCCAGTATTGTTTATAGAATAACACCGGGAAGCCGTCCGGTCCTGGTGCCGCTAAACTTTTCATCTCCGTCACTGCCCCTTTCACTTCTTCATTACGGATGTCAGCGTCCAGCCCCTCTCCACACGACAGCGGCGGCAAAGGCACCAAGTAGGTCGGACATCGCGTCTGTGGTTCTGATTGGCGAAAAACCCAGCTAAAATGATTTTGCACATGCTCCTGAAGCTCCAAATCATCCGTGACCCATTGGTTGTTGATATCAAGTCCTGAAATAGAGTCCCTTTGGCGCCGAATCCGTGTCTTAGTATGGAAATACCGAGTATTACGATCACCAAGTTTGATACGCATATCCCGCGACTTTTGAAACCACATCATCTCCTCTTGCTTAAGCACATCATCCAATTCCCGCTGAAGTTGAGTATCAAGTAGTGATAACTGGGCAGAATCCACCCGAACTTGCATCCTTTGTATACCCGCCAAGCGTCTGAGAATCCTATTCTTTCGACGAGTAATATTGCCAAAGGTATAGGTATTAAAATGTAATGATGACTCTCTAACCTGGTGCAGACGCTGGCCAAGATCCCCCTCCACACCTGTCCAAGCAGCGGATACAACATGCGGATATAGATGGTGTTCCGACCACATCATCTCCCATCGAAACGGACGCGGTCCCCTATACCCTGCCAATCTTGCACAACGAAGAATAATCCCATGATGATCCGATGCTCGCCGCGGGAGGACCTCTACAAAACCATCCGGGAAAGCATTCAACCACTCAACATTAGCCACAGCTCTATCAAGTCTTTTTCGAGCCAACGGACCCCCCGAATTATTTCTTTGCCACGTAAATGCTTCTCCAATAGTGTGCACTTGATTGAGGCCGCAGGTATCAAGCATATGACGAAAAGCAGCACATTGACTAGGAGCTGGGGACATGCCAACTGATTCCGAGACATGAGCAATGGCGTTCCAGTCTCCCAAAGCCAACCACTGCCCATTAATCTGCTGACTAATATGCTCAAGGTCCCTCCAGTCCGATTCCCGATCCCTAGCCGAAGGATTGGCATACACGGCTGTCACAAACCAATTCGCTTGAGCCCGACTAACCACAAAAGTAACCATTCTCGGATGGATAATCAAAGTGCGGAATGAGTATGGAGTACCAAGCCGAGTGAGCACCCATAGACCCCCCGCTCTCCCTTCACATTCAATAACATGCAATGCCTCATAACCCAGGTGGTATAACATAACTCTAAGCCGCTCAAACAAACCCTGCGGCTCAATAACAATAAATACTGATGGCCGAGTCTGCCTCAACACATCAGATATGTGGCGTTGTGTAGACCTACTCATGGCGCCACGCACATTCCACGAGAGGATTGAGAACTCATCAAAACCGATCATTAAGAAACAGGCGATTCCTCGCTCCGTTCCTCCAAGCCCGCCGTGTCCATCTTGTCCTCGGCAGCCCTATCTCCAGGTACCATTGTTGCATCATTCGTGTCCAGAATTCCTGCCCGCAGGCATGCATCCAGGCCAGGTGCAGCAGTCCCTCCAGTCACGCCACTCTCATTATGAAGGTGTGTGAATTTGTCTGGAAAAATCTTAGCGAGATCAAAGGTGTAGCTAGTCTCCACACCACTACCTTGGAAAGTGCCTTTATCCGCCCGAATCCTTTTCGCGCCATGTTGCGCGCCCTTAGTTTTATAGGTAGGGTTTTCTCCCTTAGATGCACCAACTTTGAAGATCACCATTGTTTTGGATGGATCTGTTGTAGCTGTATCGGTTTTCGAAGTTCCCGCCTTACGAGTCACAATTTTGGGCCTCTCTTGGGGCGGCTTAGGGGTCTCAGCGTTAATTACACCATGGGCTTTCTCAGTCTCCTTCCCGATGATCCATGGGTTTCTCCTTTCCTTGCCGTGTTGGGCCAACAACAGTCCTGTCCTTGGGCTTCGTAGGGTTAGGTCTTCGGGGTTTCCGGGGCTTAACAACCATCCACTCCCCCACCCCTAGATCTAGCGAATCACTCTCCCCAGTTGGCTGAGATACACATTCCAAAATAGTCGGGATTTGATCCGAAACAGATTCGGTTTCCTTATTGTGAATATCTGTTGCCCCTGGCTGACCATGATACTCAGCCGCCTCTGGCGTATCCGCCGCCGGCGATGGCTGGGGCGGGGGTCGTTCCGGTGGCACCTCACACCGTTCTTGAAGATGGCCATAACAGCCACAACGCATGCACACGACATGCAATCCCTCGTATGCAACTTGAACCATATCCCCTTCAACATCAAGCATACCAACGAGCGGCTCATCTAGGCTAATCTCCACACACACCCTAGCATATCGGCCTCTCGAGATTGCTATTGTGTTCCGATCAAACTTTAGTGGCGTGCCCAGAGCAGAAGCAATAGCACGCAAGGTGTTCTCCTTATAGAAAGCCTGCTTCATCCCAATAAATCGCACCCACGTTTGAATAGTGTTCACCTTCGTCCGAGCAGGGTTGAACTCCGGCGACCAACGGAGAATAGCGAGGCATTGATTGAAGACCAACCACGGCCCCCCAGTAAGCACTTTTTCCCGATCATATGGGTTCGCAAACTTAGCAAAAAAACAGCCAAACCCTATATCCAACAGCTCAAACGCTCCCTCAAGTTTCCAGAGCCGTTTTAGGCTCTCTTTCAAAGCCATATAGCCAACAGATGATCCAAGGACTTTCACTACAAGCGTCTCATGCCATGGACCATATAACTCTACTAATAAGTTTTTCTCAAACCGTATGCGGGGGACTCGCTTGTGCTCCCCAGATCGATCGATAGAAACCAGATTCTCCTTAACCAGATCCTGTTTGTCACGCAGAGAGGGAGAATCACCTCCAGTGTCTTGATCGGCCATGGCCGCATCGCGGAAGGACAAGGGTGTCGCGGATGGCGCATCCGGTAAGTCGGACGGCGGCGGGGGATCGGGGGGCAAGAGAGGAACAGGAGTAGACATAAGAGAGTCAGTATAATAAAATTGATTTAGTTGAAAAATTACAATAATTAAATAAATAAAATAAGATGAATCACATTTATTTATTTTGAGTTTTATGTTAATGAATAACAAAAAGTTTGTAATTTAAATATAATTAGTAGAAGTAGTAAATATTATTAGCCTTAAAAACATTTCTAATATGGTAACATGACACTTATTTTCAAATACCTAAAAATTGAAAGTGTAACACATATTAAAAATAGTATATTATAAAATGATGTGATTATATGAATTTATTAAGTCAACAGTGTAGGAGTTTGTAGTAATAATTGAAAGCTAAGGGTTAAAGGCTTAAAGCTCTTGGAAACCACATGAGTAAACTTGTAGGGGACAACCGGAGAAAGAGAATCTGGAGGATATGAGTCCATGTAATGAAGCCTCCCTGTTGCAAAAACGTAGGCAATACTATTATTTATTATTACTCCATCCGGTTTTAAAAAATATTGACGTTTGCATAGTAAACACTATTCATTTAGTAACTTTGATTCGATTTTTTAACACGGTTACATAAGATAAAATATAGTCAAGTGAGATCATGTTAGATTCGTATAATCACGTAGTTTTATAATATTAAAGTTCTATAATTTTTATTTTATTAAATTTAAGATATTACTCTTTAAAAATGTGTATTGGATTGCGTGAAAACAATGAATGTTAACATTTTTTGAATACGGATGAAGTATTAGTAGTACTCCTAGCTACGTATTTTTTTCTAAATGCAACAGTTGCCAGTTGCCACTACTAGTACACCAACAAATTTGGGTAACTCAACCTAATGAAAATGAAAATGAAAATACAGCAGTGTATTTTGGTTCGTGTTGATTTGTGTAATGGAGGAATGAATGTTGCACTGAATTGAAATGCTTGAGGTTCAGGGACATAGACGGACGACATCAATCAGAATCAAATTAAATACTCTCTCATTGTCTCAACTAGATCTCATGTAGTACTATTTGCAAGTTAATGGAGTGGAGTGTGTGAAAACTATTGCATATCTATAACAACGGTGGTTCGGTGTTCCATACCTTACTGTCTTGCCCATCCCATTCCCAATTTCCCACCACAATATATAGCTACATAGTGCTTCGAATTTGGAAACCCGGCCCAAACACATAGGATCATGTTTGGATGTCAGCATATTCACAAGCATATAGCGGATTGAAACAATTGTCTCACAGTTCTCTCTCCGAATCTGCTATCTGCTAACAAATCTGCTGACTCCCACACATCCCCGTATATACACAAATTCAAGTTTCTCCTTTTCTTGCACAACTTTTCCCACACATGTCTTGCTCCTCATTCAATTCCTAGCTCAATTACATACCCAATCCACTTTAGTTTAATTCCCTTTCCCGTACCTTATTACCAGCCTCAGCCTCATCTTGCTTTTTCTGCAACTGCATTTTCATGCATGTTACGAATTCAAAAACAATTTTATTTCATCTTTGTTGCTTCACAAATGCTGTTCATGTTTTTTGTTTTTTGTTTTTTGTTTTTTTTTTTTTTCGATGTATTAGTATTTCTCTCTTCTTTTTTAAAAGCTAACGATTCTTATCCGCCGCAGTAAGAGGGTGTTTGGATGTGTGTTTTAAAAAGTGCTGCAGCGTTTAGAAAACGAATAATCAGATAATTGCTGTAACAAAACGTGCTGTAGAAAATTAAGTGTTTGGATGGGTTTATACTGTTTCAAATCGCAATAATCTGATAAAAGTGTTTGGATTTGCGTTTTTCATTACCTCAAAGCAACAATATGGTAAAATCTATTTTTAGCTAAATGCAATTTTCTTGCAACACCAAATTGTAGCTGCAAGAAAATAGCGTTTTCATTCCCTCAAAACGCAAATAATAGATTATTAGAAGTTAGTACACAAACAGGATTAACTGATTATTTGCGTTTTGCAAACGCAATAATCAGATAATCTGTCCCAAAACGCACAAACAAACACCCTCTAAGTTCTGTAAATAACTAACAAATTTTTCATATTGTTACGGATTCAAAAATTTGGAACTTGTGGATGTCTCTCTGGCACACAACTAGCCACGCGACGTAGAAGCAAAAGAGCATTAGTCATCAATTTGTATCGCCTATATATGTTTGTGTGCCTCTCTTAATGAAGAATCAATTTTCTCCCCTTATTACCCTGGCTCAACTTTCGTTTCTTCCCCCGACAATATACTACTTCCTCCGTTCTTTTGATATTGCACCATTTCAGTTTTTGTTACTATTCATTGTTTAACTTTGACTTAAATTTTTATCATAGTTATACAAGGAAAAACATAGTCAAGTGAGATCTTGTTGGATTCGTCTCGTCATATAGTTTTTAAATATCAAACTTTTAATTTTTTACTTATACCGAACTTAAGTTATTAATAGTTTAAAACATGCATTAGACTGCGTGCATTGGATGAATGTTGCACTTTCATAGAAACGGAGGAAGTACTACTTTCCTTTCCTTTATACCCCTCTTCCCCAAAAGAATGTTAACATTCATACACAATCAAATACAAATTTTTAAAGAAGATTAACATTCATAATTTTTTTGCAAGCAAATGATCAGTACAAATTTTTAAGGATTAATATCTTAAATTATATAAAAATAGAGTATTAAAATTTGGAGAAAACCACATTATGCTGCCTCGCTGTCGCTTTTTCTAGTCTTCTATATACACTCCTATCTGGATCCGACCCTTTTTATTGGGTAGCAAACCGGAGCTCCAGCACCCGAAATACCCTCCATGGACCATGAGCCATCCAACAAGGGTGCAACCGTGTAACGGTTCCCAGGACCTTCCAAATTCCAATTATCACTTCACCTCCACGCACCACAGTCTTCCGCCACTTCCACTTCCAGCATCATCCATTCGATTTCGCTCCACTGAGCCAAACTGCGGAGACGCGCTCACTGAAAATATATTTCTCGCGGTCGGGAGCGGCGATGAGCGGTTTAACGGCGAGCTTCATAGCTCGATTTTCCTTCCCCGTGCAAGTTCGCGTCACTCACCGTTTGTTTCTCAATCTACCTCCGACGCGCCTCTTACGGTCCGGAGGGGTTGTATGCATGGCGGTAATTTCCAGGGTTTGATATGTGTGTGTTTTGTGATATGTTTTGGTTTTGGTGTTTTGCTGCAATTGATGCTGTTTTGTGGAAACTGTAGGAGCCGTATTTAATTACCAAACTGGAGTCTGCCGAGAAAACGTGGAAAGAGCTGTCGGTATGAATTATGTGGTTTTCTCCAAATGAATGAGTTTGGAGGATGCTATTTGGTTTTTGTCTGTTTTGTTTTCGAGCTCCTGGTGGTTTTGATTATTGAAATTCCTACGTGGATGATGTTTGATATTTGTTACATTGGTAGTGGTTCCTATGGAATGAAATATATTAAGTAGGCATCTGTTTATTGATTATATGGGTTTGTTTATTGTAATTGAGCATGGGTTTGCATAGAAGTGACTTGGAAATAATGATAACTGCGAGATAAAGGTTCCCCTGATCTTATAAATGAGCTCAGTACACTGCAATGTAATGCACATAAATAATCTCTAATCGATGTGGATGCTGTCACTAAATATTAGATAATTTGGAACTCACCAGCTAAAGATCATCAATGATTTCCAGAGAAGTTCTTTGCACTTAGTTTGGTGAAATCCAAACAAATGATCTCTAGGCTTGTTTGGTAAGGGATTTTGGATTTGAGGAATAGGAGTCATCTAAATTTCGGTAAAATGGATTTAATGAAGTATTTAACTGCATCATCTCATACTGAAGGTAGGTAAAAACCTTAGATCAAATCCAAGGGATTTAGATCTCATTCCAATTGCAACTCCAATATTGAACCTAATGTCCCGTCGTATTCATGTACTTCCAAATAATCCATCCTGCCCCTTTGTGTTTCTTGGAAACCCCATTTAACATGTGCTAATATCAGGTCAAGCTGGCAGATCCTGATGTAGTCTCAAATCCCAGCGAATATCAAAGAATAGCACAATCAATGGCAGAACTTGACGAGGTACTCTCTCTTTTAAAGATCTACTTAGTGTAGTTTCAGTTTCCAAGCATATTATTGTTCACTCTATGTATATGATAATCATTTTCTTAAAGTCATCCACAGGAAAATTGTTTCATGTATCAGTATCTTTGGCCATGTAGGTTGTTTCAACGTTTAAGAGCTTCAAGGATTGCGAAAAGCAATTGGAAGAGACAAAATGTACCTTTTGCTTTTCTGATCCATTAAATGATTATTTTATGAAATGAGAATTATGTCCCCTCACTGATTCTGTTACCTTTAATTGCAGCTTTAGCTAAAGAAGCTGGTAATGATGACGATATGGCCGAGATGATTAATTTAGAAATTGAAAGCTTAACCAAACAAATTTATGAGATTGAAGAAAAGCTAAAGGTTTTTGAGTCTTTTTTATCATCCGTTTGTTATTTGTACGATTTCCTTCAATTTCATGTTCATGTGTAACAGGAAAATTCCATCAAAGATGACCACCTTTTTCTTTCATATCAACAGGTTTTGCTTATTCCAACAGATCCTCTTGATGCAAGAAACATCATGCTCGAAGGTCAGCTATGATAACTATTCATAAACAATAGTAAAACATAATCACTTATATCCATGCTTCTAAAAGTTTGCCAGTGGTAGCTTATATTTATCTTACTTTCTTATTAAATAAATATAGTGGAGGAGATTGGTCAAGCAGAATGTTCTATTCTTCCTTGTGCAATTCTATAATGTCTAGTGTCTACTACATAGACATTGTGTGGAAGTCTGTAATGGTTGCTCCTCTTGACAATGGTTTGAATATTTTCCTTCTCTGCATTTGTGGTGGTATTCTTTGGATTTTGGACCTCGGACCAAGTTAATACTGGATGAAATTTAGTTTTTCAATTCATTATGTTTTGTCTTGTGGTTTTAAATACGACTTCTAGAGAGGGATCACATAGTCCTTTATACATGCATAAGTGTATGTGTGTGTGTCTGTGTGATTATAGGACTATGAATTTCAGTCACTAAGATACTTGATATTCCTACTTTACAGTGAGGGCTGGTACTGGCGGTGATGAGGCTGGACTTTGGGCTGGTGATCTTGTAGTTGCTTGCTTATTTTTATCTATTAAATGTACATGTTTCCTCCAGGGTATCTATTAGGATGCATATAAAGATTTTGAAAACTGTTTGTTACCTTCAATATTTTTAGGTGCGCATGTATCAGAAGTATAGTGAACGCAACTCATGGAAGTACAGCCCTGTCTCAAGCTCTGAGGTAGTGGCGTAGTGTGTATGTGCATCATTACTGCAGTAATACCACAACAAGAAATAGATTACTTATTTTCTCCTTTTCAAGGCTGAACATGGAGGATATAAGACTTACGTAATGGAGATAAAAGGAAGTCGTGTTTATAGCAAACTGAAGTATGAATCAGGTGTTCATCGAGTTCAACGTGTTCCCCAAACAGAAGCCCAAGGACGTGTTCATACATCTACAGCAACTGTTGCTATCATGCCAGAGGTAACTTCTATTGTGCTTTGACCTGTGAACAATTCCCATACTTTCTACAGCAGTCCATTGATCAACTTGTGCCATCCTATTCTTATGCTAAACAAAAATCCTATTTTTTCTCAAATGTTTTACCAATCTTGCACTACCTACAATTTCATCTGATTATGCGTTAAAGCTAAATATTTTCCATCCTAGCTAATGCTAACCGTGGTTTTTGTGGTCGTCAGTTACATCACAAGTCACAACAATGTATTAGTTAAATGGGCTTTGACCGACGTCTTTCAGAGTTTTGTCAAGATGAATTTTAGGACTACATCAACTCTCTATTTTGGTTTTACTCGCTTAAGTTTTATTCTGATTGCTATAACATTTTATAGTGATCTTCCTGCAAAATATCAGGCTGATGAAGTTGATGTGGAGATTGACCCAAAGGATATTGAGCTTACAACTGCAAGATCTGGTGGTGCTGGAGGTATAACAAACTCTTTTTGAAGAATCTTGCTATCCCCAAGTTTGTTATTACTTGTTTGAAATCAAGATTTCGCTTCTCTCGTAAAACCATTTGTCTATTGAAAATCTTGCTCCAAAATCCTTCTATATGTTCCCCCATTCTTTATACATGCATGAGTTCTTTATGCAGGGCAAAATGTTAACAAGGTGGAGACGGCTGTGGATCTCTTTCACAAACCAACGGGAATTAGGATCTTCTGCACAGAGGAAAGGACTCAGCTTCGAAACAAGACCCGTGCCCTCCAGCTATTGCGCGCAAAATTGTAAGCACCAATATCTCTCCGATTATATCTACTGCAGTCTAACAGAGTTTGCACAGAGTTCCTTTTAAGGATCGGCCATGAGTTTTTACTATAAGTCTGAATGATTAAGTTGTTGACTGTGGGTGATTAAGTTCTAAATATGAAAAGAACCAAATTGATGATTAAATTTATTTTTAATTTTTTAAGAAAATATTTAAATTTGATTCTACTGTAATAAATGAAAATTAAAATACTTACTTATAGGCTGCATTTTGCACATGACATTCAAACCCAGAAAATGAATTAACTGATTGCATTTGCACTATCAAACTGGTTTAATCAATAACAATTGAGTTCTGTAAGATTAAGTAATAAGTAGTGTTTATCAAATAAGGTTTTAGGGTTTGGGGCATCTATTTCATAAACTGAAGTTTGAAGTCTGAATAATTAAGTTATTATTGAAGCGATATTTAGTAAAATATTTGTCCAAATCTAAACATTACATCTAATATACTTTGTCGAGAGTTATGAATAGTTGAATATATGATATTTAAAATTTTCACATTTGAAAATTATCATGACATTATTTTTTTTTATTATTACTACTACTAGTTTTTAAATTTTTTATTGCTAACGATGTTGCAGGTATGAAATCAAAGTAAGAGAGCAACAAGAAAAGCTAATGAATCAGCGAAAAATGCAGGTTTTGCTCACATCATCTTGGATTCATTTAAGATAAAAGTGATTTTAAGAATGCCATGATCTTGATCTGCTTCATCATTCCTCTTATGGAAATTTTTTACTTTCTTGATGAGGCATTTATGTGCAGATCAATCACAGAATTATTTTTCCTACCACAGTATCGATTTGACCCCCATTTCCCTTTTTTTTTTTCTTGCCTTTCTGTTCTTCAGGGGATTGTTTGTAGGAAAGGATGTGTTTCCTTATTCCTATTAGAATGACTATCCCACCATTGCTATTTTTGCTATTCTGCTTGTGCAGTAAATTGAACCGAGCTGACCCTTAGTCCTTACTATGTGGTAGGTGGGTACCGGTGCTCGTGCAGAGAAGATCAGGACATACAACTATAAGGTATTGTTTTTTTCCTCCAAAAGTATTGGTATCAATAGAAATGTTAGTCGAGAAGTAGCCCATTATTTTCAATATCATCTTTACACTTGTGGTTTATTGGCATTCATTACCCAATTCTTCCCAATATCTCAGGACAACAGAGTCACTGATCACAGGCTAAAGATGAATTTTGAACTCACTTCATTTCTGGAAGGTGATATGGAAGCAGCTGTTCAGGTACATGACTTTTTCACATGCTTCTCTTGTAGTAACACTTCTATTTACATTCTTCGCTTTTGTTCGTCCAAGTGTCAAATATTGCTCAAAAATTAAACACCCCATATGTGATGCACACGACTTATCCATTGTATTGATTGAAAGTAAACCAAGATTTCTGCCTCTTGTATGTGCAGTCTTGTGCTACTATGGAGCAGAAGGAATTGCTCGAGGAGCTTGCTGAATCTGTGGGCTCCATTGCGACTTGATCGCTGCATCCACCTCTTCTTATCCACTTTTTACTTGACCATATAATGTCCATTACATATATACATTTATATAGTCATTTCATTTGTGGGTTCAGGATGTATACGTCTTACCGTAGATAGCAGAATTGTATGTTCAGGTAAATCCAAAAAAAAAGGCACTCACATTTTATACCTGCAGGCAGCAGGTTCGTCCATGGTCATTTTGGCGCAATTTTTTTGCTTGTCTTTCATCTAGAGACATCAGGACTTATTTATTCATCATGTTTAAGAAATTCATTTTTTCCCCCAAATAATGACAGAATTTAAAGAGGAAAAAAATAATGGAGATTAATAATTTGGTAGTACTGGCAAAATCTTCCCCCAAGATTGGGGGAAGATAACTTATTCAGAAACCATTTTCTGATGAGACATTAATACAGATAGTTTTCACTGCAAATGGACATGGAAGAAGCAAATCTCTTCAGATACCACTCAATTAGTGTTTTCTACTACTTCCTTCAATAACTCCGCCAATCTGGCGGCCAGGTTCTCTTTCGCCGCCGGCGATACTCCTTCCTTCCCGATGATTGACTCCAGCACCGCCTCGGACAGCGGCTTGTTCTCGATCACCGCCACACTGGTCTCAGGTATGGAGCCGTCTTTTGAGAAACTGATCTGCGCGAGTAGCCGAAAACACAAAAGTTCAAAGGAAAATTACGCAGAGTCAGGCTTCTGAAATCAAATTCATATATGCACTCTTACGGTTAAAGCTCCTGAAGGGGATTGCGTGAACAGGATGGAGGCTCCCGGCGGGAACGTTTGGTCCTTGAAAACTTGGAGAAACTTATCGATCGCTTCCGCCTCCGCGTCGCCGTATTTCCCGACGGTTTTCCAGTGCGCAACGCAGTTCTCCGCCACCTTCTGTGAGTATTGCTGCCCCGTCAATGGCAGGATCATCGTCACCTGGGTAAATTTTCCGAAAGAACCTGCAATAAGGATTCCGATTATTGCGAAGGCGATCGGTAAATTAATTTCTATTTCTTCTTTTCTCTCTTTACCGGTTACGATGTCGTTAAAGAAGTCAGTGGAATCCTTCAACTCCTCGGCGGTTTTCCCCTTCCACTTAACGGCGAGAAACGGAACGGCGGAATCCTCCAGGTACACTCCGATGGCCGTGAATTTGATGAATTTACCCTGGATTTCCAGTCCTCTCACCCCTGCGCACGTGAGCCATAAGGATTGGCAATCATAACCAATAGGCTAGGGAGACGTATAGGTATGAACTACCAACCTGCGCCTCCGAGGAAGAAGGCCTTATCGGAGCCTGGAGGCGTCACCGCCGGCGGAAAGACGCTGGTATCGACTTCAACTTGAGTCACCACCGGTAACTGAGACATTTTCTCACTCATTGATAGTGTTGTACGTAGTTGTAGGGTGCAAATGCAATTCTACGCACGAAACAAACACCACGTATATCGGTATATATATATTACTATTATATATAGTATATATAGATAGATTCTACGCATGGACTCAAAATCAAAATGTGCCCAATGTATCAGTATACCATTTCATAATTCATATACTCCCCGGACAACCGAGGGAATAGTGTAATTATATGAATCACCGATTAGATACTTCATTTACAAGTAAATACTACCCCCATTCTTTACCAGTACTCTTTTACAAAACAATATAGTTAGAATTATGAAATGGAAATGATAAATCTGAAATTTTATGAGTTAATTAATGTGATTTTTTTTGGTGGGGGTGGGGGGGGGGGGGGAAATTAATGTGATTTTTTGTTATTGAAATTAAACTGAAAATGGCATTATAAAATGAGGGAGTAAAGCTCAATGTACAAAATAAAATTAAAAATAAAATATACTCCCTCCGTTTTCAAAAAATTGAAGCAGACCCACAATGCACGCAGTCTAATGTACATTTTAAATCATTAATAACTCAATTTCGGTACAAGTAGAAATTCTAAAAGTTTGATATTTAAAAACTACTCGACGAGACGAATCTAACAAGATCCCATTTGCCTATATTTTAACTTATATAACTATGATAAAACTTTAAGTCAAAGTGCGTGTGTCAATAGTATCAAATTTCCAAACGTTTCAACTATTCGAAAACGGAGGAAGTAATATTGTATTTTTAATTTTATTTTTCAAATAAAATTAATTTTATTAAATGGAATTCTAACACGACTCATATATTGATATATAAACTAGAGTAGTAATTCACTAATACGATTAGTGTTGCAACCGGTTTTGGTTAAATTATAAATGATAATTTAGTGAGATTGCTTGATTTTAAACAATTGTTGATACGATGACAAATAAATTAAAATGAAGTGTAATTATTAGGTTTAAAATTAGATTGAGTTTGCAAATGCATGGTGGAAAGCCAAGTTTACCAAATACTCCCTCCGTCCCACCACATTTGTCATGTTTGACTTTTTGTACTGTTTATTGTTCAGTTTTGACTCAACTTTATTTCAAGTATATATTTAGAGAAAAATAGTCGAGTTGGGTCTTGTTAGAATCGTATTATCACGTAGTTTTATAATATATATTTTGCATAATTTTTTATTGAACATATTTTGAGATATTAACAGTTAAGAAAGTGCATTGGATTGTGTGCAAAAGTGAAACAAAACAAGTTAAATGAGACGGGGGAGTAGTTCTTTCTTTGTTGTCATATACTTCATCTGTCTAGATATAAATGTTACGTTGGCATTTTTTATACTATTCACTGTTTAACTTTGTTTCAAATTTTTATCATAGTTATGTAAAGAAAAATATAGTCAAGTGAGATCTTGTTAGATTCGTCCAATCGAGTAGTTTTAGACAATAAACTTTTTATAAGTTTTTATTGTACATAATTTAAGTTATAAATCATTAAAAATGTATATCGACAAACGTGTCGGAGGGGAATGTAACAATTGAATTAAGATGGAGGTAGTACTACTCCTATATAAATAAATGAATTGCATAATAAAGTAGATAGATAATTTAATGCATGTGGGCACAGAACACAAGTTGAATGCTTGGTAGATGTAGTATATAGATGACTCATGGCAGGGAATTGAAAGTTTGGTAAAATCACAAGGGTGGGGAGTGAGAGTGATGATATTACTTCACTAGAGTTTCTGACCACGAGTTTCACCAACCAATTCTGTCTATTTTTTTTTTTTTTTTTCAATGATGAAAGAAAGGGAATGTGAGGGTTGGGCCACTCTGTCATGCCTTCTGGTTGGACTGAACAAATAGAAATATACTTCCTTTGTTTCTCTTTATAATAAAGTGATTGATGTTAGATTCGTCATACTATATATTTTTTAAATATCAAATTTTTATAATTTTTTTATATTGAATTTGAGTTATTAATGATTTAAAATGTACATTGAACTGCATGTTGGGTGGGTCCGTAGCAAATAATAAAAAACAGATGAAGTATTTTTGAAAGCGAGCCTTGAGTAGGAGGTGCTGAGTTTATGCCAGCGTGGCCAGAATCTCATCAGAGGTTTGTCGGAATCTATAGTTGTCGGATTTTAATCTTTATTATCTAATTTTATTAACTACTAGTACATCTCTTTTTTAATACTCACTCCGGTTCTTTTTAAATGTTACGTGTTGACTTTTTTTTACTATTCATTGTAGTACTTTGACTTCTATTTTTGTTATAGTTATAAAAGACAAAATATAGTCAAGTGAGATCTTTTTGGATTCGTTTCATCTTCTAGTTTTTAACTATCAAATTTTAAGAATTTTTACTTGTATCGACTTTAAGTTATTAATCGTTGAAAATGTGCATTGGCATACGTGTAAATGAGAAGTGTAACCTTTAAAAAAAAACGGAGGAAGTATTTACTACTCATCCAAAATTAGATTTTATTGTCGGATTTTAATCTTTATTATCTAATTCTATATTTCATGTCATCCAAAATATATTTTTAATTATTAATAATTCAAATATATATAATTAAACATTATAAACATTTGATATTTTAAAATTACGCGATTATACAAATCTAACATCGCATTTAACAATATTGACACCTCGAAATTAGAATAATAATATAAAAATAGAGGAAGTATTTATTAAGTTAACAATTGGGGATTAAGTTAAAGGAGAGATCCAAATCAATGAAGAGGAAAATTCCAGTTTTTATGGGGTAAAAAGCAGTTGTTAGGTTGGGAGGGAATTGGGCTAATTTATCCAAATCAACGTTATATATATAGAGGCCCAATTATTAAGTTTTGGTTTTGGGCTTTCTGAAAATAAATTAAAGAAAAGGTCGAGGTTCGGTGTGTGGGCTGTGGGGATGATGGAGGGCCGGTCATTGCACACAGGGGTACAGGCTCACTAGCTCCAGAACCAGTAGCGGCTGCTGCTCTGCCAAGCCAGCTCTTTTCAACGTGTTATATCTGGCGTCTAACTATAACTTTATGGTTTTCACCGAGAGGCGCCAGGGGAAAACCACGTTAGACCCTCATTCCGGTGGGGTGCCGCCACCACTAATCGGCCGACCCTCTGGGGGCACCATCGGCCTGATTTCTTTAACCGTTCGCCGCAGGAATCGGCCCCAATAGGCCGCAACCTTATCACTGAATCTGGAAATAGTGAGACTGTCCGCCTCTTCCGCCCCCACAGCGCAAATCGCAGAGCCCAGATCACCCGGCCACAGCCAACAACCTTCCGTCGCCTTAATGCCCCCGCTTGGGTCACAGGCTCTCGCAACTTAGCCCGGCGAAACGTCTTGCTTCCAAAGGGGTAAAAAAAGTGGTATTGTGTAATGTATTTCACCGATGTGGGACTTGGAGAAAAGCCCAATTACGAGGCCCAATTATTGTTGTCAGCTTTTGTCTTGAATTGCGCAATACTACTTTTTTTTGCAAGAGTTCTGAGTTCTCTGCTTCTTAGTTCTTACAATTGAGAGGATTTGTGGAGTGTGCTGTAATGGCTGGGAGGAGGAAGAGGAGGGAGCCGCTGGTGTTGTCCTCGACAAAAGCGCTAGTTGAATCTCTGGTTTATTGTGGCAGAAGAAGCGTTCGGGGTGACGATGAAGTTGACAGTGTTGCTGCAAGTCTTTCCTCTCCGGCTTTGCAATTAACGGCTGGAGTTCTTAAATTGGATGCGGATTTCGATTCGGTTGACTGTTCTGTTTTGGTTGGATTGTCTACTTCTGCACTTAAACAATTATCCATTACTTCGGGCTCCCTGGTATTTCTTTTTTCCTTGCTGATGAGTTCAAGTTCTTGTGTAATTTGGTTGCGGTTTTGAAACTGTAGGAAATGATTGATGATCGTAAGTGTTAATAATTTTCAGTTTTTCCCCCAATTCATTGATTGAGCGATATCTGCTCCTTGGTTTCAAAATGTGTTTTGAAAGTTTGAGTTGGTTGTCAATCCCTCCTGTCATTTTTTAAGATGTTGTGTAATCTTCTCTCGTCTCTCTGTACCGAGGATTGCTGATCAACAAGCTAATAGTTCCGTGCCTGTGCCTGTTTTCCTTTTTGTATGTAGATACTTGTCGAGAATATAGATGCTAATGTAAGTAGAATTGGGCAAGTAGTGGTCTTGGATCCTCCAAATTCAGATGGCAACTCATTGGAATGTGGATCTGTTTGCTCGGATGCTCCTAGGGCAATGTTGGTCTTCCCATCTTACACATATTCTAGAAGGAAGTCAACAACTTTGGATCCTCAAGTAGCTTATTTATCTCCAATTTTCATGTTTAACCTGAGTTTGCATACATCATGCTTGAAATCTGTTGTGCAACAAGGGAAAGAGGCATTCTTGTCATTGTTTGAGGTGAAAGAAAGTGGTAAAATAAATGGAGAAGAGAAAGAGCCATCTCCCATTGGTCTTAGGCTTCAACCTTGGGCAAAGTTGCCTATGTATGCATCACACCTGAGAGCATCCTTTGTGAAGATTCCAGAGTGTGGCAGCCTAGAACGTCTTAAAACTCGGTCATTGGATGAAGTGAAAGATCGACAAGACTTGATAGATTTGGCATTAAATGACTACTTTTCAGTTGATAGATATCTTTCCAAGGGTGACCTTTTTAGCATATGCATAAATTGGAACTGCAACTCAGACTTGTGCATCCCTTGCAACCAAAAATTGCAAACTGGCGGTCACAGAAAAATATACTTTAAGGTTAAAAACAATCTATGTAAGCATTTTCTTTTATATGTTGAATTTCTTCAACAATTTTGGGACACCGACACTTCCAATCCTTGTTAATTTCAGGCTGCAGCTATGGAACCATCTGAGGAGCCTGTCCTCAGAGTCAATCGCAAACAAACTGCTCTTGTTCTTGGAGGGGGTATTCCGTCTGCAGTACCCCCAAATCATTTAATGCTGGAATCAAAAACTCCGCCCCCTCTACACACAGATGTGCTGCTGACTCTAGCTTCCATACTTGCGCCTACTATGTGTCCGTCAGCTTTGTCATCAAAATTCAGGGTTGCTATCCTTTTACACGGTGTTCCTGGTTCGTTATAAACCATTGGGTATCTACTTGAAAAAAAATGCAGTTACTTATACACATGCTCTAGAATTTATGAATTTGCGTGACAAAATGTTTTATTATGTCTTATATAGATTTTCAATTTTCAAATGTGCATATTCTTGAATCTCATATAGTATAGCTAACATTCAGACTTCAGTAGAAAGTTTGTTCATCCAAGTTGATCCCAAAGTAATTTGTAGGTTGTGGGAAGAGGACTGTCATAAGATATGTTGCTCATCAGCTGGGCTTGCATGTGGTGGAATATAGTTGTCATAATTTTGTGACATCTTCTGAGAAGAAAATATCTGTTGCTCTAGCAGAAGCCTTCAATATGGCTGGCAGGTATTCTGTCACCAGGATGGTGCTGCATTTTTCTCCAGAATGTATTATATTGTCAATTTGTTGCTTCAAAAAATGTTGATTCTAAATTTTTTTCTTTATATGATTTTACTGTACTAGATATTGCCCAACCATTCTCCTGCTCCGTCATTTTGAGGTTTTCCGTAATCTAGCTGCTCAGGAGGGATCATCGCATGAGCAAGTCGGGGTTAATTCTGAAGTTGCATCTGTCATTAAGCAATGCACAGAACCTATTAGTGAAGATATAGATGACTATAATGATGAAAAATCAGTTGGTGGTTCTGTTGTAAGTTTTAAGTTTTTATTCATGCATTTTATCCTTTTCTATTGAATTAATGGCCCATTGCATCATCTACATCAACTGCCACTGTTTTATTTGGTGGGGTTAGAAAACAAAACAATGAAAAAGGTTAACTTCATTTCACGCAAACTTCACTAGAATCAAGCGTACAATTTGTGTTTCATGTATTAACTAAATATCGTATCTAACATGAGGCGGCATAACAGCCATTTCTAATAAAAGCCCCAAAGTAAAATAAAATCTATTTGTGGAAAGTCAAGGTTTTTTTCAGGTTGTAATTTGTAACTAATTGAAAAAATGCTCGTTTCTTGACTGATATAACAGTTACAAGTTACTGAAATAGTAAACCAGCACCCAGTACTTCTGGTGGCAGCTGCAGACAACACTGAAGGACTCCCTCCCACCATTAGACGTTGTTTTAGTCATGAAGTTAAAATGGGACCTCTAAATGAAGAACAGAGGCTTCAGTTGTTGTCCCAATCTTTTCAGCATGCTTCTGAACTACTCCCAAATGTATGTTATGCCCCCATCTCCCTTGATTTTGTTAGTACTGCCTGTAGAAGTAGTATATTCTGGGGGGGGACGGAAAATGTAAATTATGCTTTCTTGGCTGCAGCCTGCAATATGCTACCTTCACCTATTATAGTTTGGAGGATCTAATTATTTTTCAGGTGCAGAATTCTGTGGAGGATTTTGTAAAGGATGTAGTTGGACAGACATCAGGTTTTATGCCCAGGGATCTGCATGCTCTAGTCGCTGATACTGGTGCAAATTTAATTTCTGAGAAGATGAGGCTGGAAGCTGAAAACATGAAGCTTGTCCCATCTGATTCTAAATCAATTGAAGAAAATGGCACAGTGAGTGATTCTCCAAGTCTGGGCAAAGAAAACTTAGACAAAGCATTGGAACGATCAAAGAAAAGAAATGCATCAGCTCTTGGTACTCCAAAGGTAAATTTAATACTTGCTAGACTTTATGCTTCATTTATGCTTTTTGAAAATGCAAATCAGACAGGGAATTATTTTATAAGCAAATCTGTTTTTCTGTCATGGTGCTTCTATAGGTACCTAATGTTAAATGGGAAGATGTTGGTGGGCTTGAGGATGTAAAAAAATCAATCCTAGATACTGTTCAGGTAAATCGTTGTATTTTCAACTAATTTGCTTTGTATTTTGGGTACCATTTAAGACTATTGAAGACAACACATAATTTTGTTCTTTTGCTATACAGAGTAGGCTGAAATGTGTGCAAGATAGTGTCTTGCTAATTTTCTCTCGTTAGATTCTAGGTTACTCCCTTCAATCTCCTTACCATATGATTTGTCCTTTTAGATACTTCCGCATGTTTTAAGAGAACCCCATAAAGTACAAAATACCCTAACGATCAATCATTATTCACTATATATTTCATATTTAGGAAAACAAGATTTGTGGGCAAAGTTAGAATATCCATTAATTTTTGTATTGGCCTATTGGAATGTCCAAAAGGGCAAATAATTTGCAACTAAAAACTTCTCCAAAAAGACGATCAAAGTGGGATGGAGGGAGTAGTGAGTAGTCTTATCGCCACATCTGTAAAAAATGGAAGTTATTGCTTGTGCCATGTTTAAGTGAAATGGAAATGACAGTGTCCAAATGAATTGTGAAAAGATATTACTATCTGAAATGTTGGCAGTGTGTGCCTCATATACACATAACACAAATGCATTGTGATAAACCTTTTACTCTATTGTAAATTTATCCTTTTTTTTGGGCCAGTTGCCTCTCTTGCATAAGGATTTGTTTTCATCTGGATTGCGTAAAAGGTCAGGGGTTCTTCTGTATGGTCCTCCGGGGACCGGAAAAGTAAGTTTTCCACTGTTAATTGGCATGATTTACTTACTCATTGTATTTGGTCATTGAGTAGTAAAGTAGTTTCTGGTGACATGACAGTTGAACTTTGTTATATTGTCTAACTCCAGACGTTATTGGCCAAAGCTGTAGCCACAGAATGCTCACTGAATTTTTTGAGTGTAAAAGGGCCTGAACTAATCAACATGTACATAGGAGAATCTGAGAAGAATGTAAGAGACATATTTCAGAAGGTAAAAGGTGTTACTCCATTATTCATTATAACAATTAAACGGCACATTTTGTGAAATGCTCGAAAGAGTTAAGATTGTTGTCTTCTTTAGGCCAGAGCAGCTCGCCCATGTGTCATATTTTTTGATGAACTTGATTCGCTTGCCCCAGCCCGAGGCGCCTCTGGAGATTCTGGTGGTGTTATGGACAGAGTGGTTTCTCAGGTAAAGATATCCTTGTCTGTGTTTGAAGCACATAAAAGCACACCTAACCATCCATGTAGTGGTGAAAGTGCTTTAATAATTGGTTTTCTGTTATCTATTTGTATATTCGTATTTTCAGATGCTTGCAGAAATTGATGGCCTGAATGATTCTAGCCAGGTCAGATACATTTGTTGGAAGCAGTAGTTCTGTGTCTGGTGTTTTGGGTCATTCCCCTATTTATTCTCTTCTTCCCTTTTATTTTATTTTATTTTTGGCTGTGGAATTCAACAGGACTTGTTCATCATTGGAGCCAGTAACAGACCAGATCTTATCGACCCTGCCCTTCTGAGGCCGGGAAGATTTGACAAGCTCCTCTATGTTGGGGTTAATTCTGAAGCATCTTACCGGGAGAGGTATACATCCCTCTTTGCATTCAAATGCATTAAATTATTTGCTTATGTACCGATCCTCTGACCTTTCTTTGTCAGGGTACTTAAAGCACTTACCCGAAAGTTTAAACTCCACGAAGATGTGGAACTATATGAGATAGCACTGAGATGCCCTCCAAATTTTACCGGCGCTGATATGTATGCCCTCTGTGCAGATGCGTGGTTTCATGCTGCAAAACGTAAAGTAAGTCTAGTTGTTTCATTAGTTCTTGCAATTTTCATACATGACCATCAATGACATTTCACAAAGTTGTTTCATTAGTTGTTGCAATTTCATACATGACTATCGATGACATTTAACATATCACAAATGGTGCCATGGGCCACAAGCCTCCTATTTTTGGCTCAACCAGTTTTCAATTCGTAAAATTGTAAATAAAAACCCTATTTCATTACCCGGTCCTAGGTATTGCTTGCTGATTCAGATTCAGGTATACACGATCATCCAGATTCCATTGTCGTTGAATATGAAGATTTTATTGAGGTATGTGTATGACACTATTATTACCATTTACCGATAACAATCCTGGTTGGATTTTAAAGCTAATGACAATTTTCGTCACTGTCTTGTTGTTTTCTGCATTGGCGCATTGAAGGTGTTACGAGAACTCTCTCCTTCACTATCAATGACTGAGCTCAAGAAATACGAGATGCTCCGGGATCAGTTCCAAGGGCCCTCAAAATAAACAGTGTCAGTTTTCTTTATTACATACTTCGTATTTACCATTGGTAATTTTCTACTCATTGGCAATAAGATCCTGAGTCTCAGAAAACAAATATAGTCACATATGTGTACATACGTATAGATATAGAAATGCTACAATTCGGTATATGCATATAAGATTCCAATTTGTACTGCTGTGCCCTCTTTTGTCTGCTGCCCAAATCTGCCACCTCTATAGTATTATTGGAATATACTGTTCTATCCTAGTTCCTATACCTTTGCTAATATTATCCACAATCCACATGTCTGAAAGGGAAAGGGGACTCAAAGTGTTTCTGAAGTCAATGGTATTGGTGTGGGGTAATTAAGGCATCCCCATTACAGGCGGTTCATAGCTTTTCAATAGTTGAATGTTGGGTTAACTCAGATTATATTTGCTGTCTATTGTGTAGGATCATATGTTGACATGTATGCTTAGGCATAGAAGATTGTATTATCAAAATTTTAATGTACACATTATATGACTCTGTTGTTATTCAACATTGGAGAGAATAAGATCTTCACGGGAGTGATATACAATTGTCAATGTGATGATGTGTTGCCTTTCTACCCTGGAATATAATTCATTTAGTTTTATTTTACTTTTGGAAAAGAATAATTTTAGTTTTATACTACCTCCGTTTCCAAGAAATTGAAACATTTGGTGTTTTGGCACTATTCATTATTAAACTTTGATTCACGTATATACAATAGTTATATAAGGAAAAACATAGTCAAATGAGATCTTGTTAGAATCGTCTCATTATGTAGTTTTATAATATCAAATTTTTATAATTTTTACTTATATACAACGTGAGTTATTAACAGTTAAAAATATGCATTAGACTGCGTGCACAGAGTGTTGCATTTTCATAGAAACAGAGGAAGTATATGTAATGAGTGTTTTTCGTGAATACCTTAAAATATTTGAAGGTTAGCCATAAAGATCAAAAACTTGTTTTTCATATGTTCATAAGGATAAACATGGAATTATATTTAAAAACTTATCTAAAAGGAATCGTTTCGAAAATTCATCCAAATGGCAAGGGGAATTTGGTCATAGATTTCTTGTGACTAAGAAACTCTCCTCAGGTTGAAATTCATCTGAAATTTCTACTTGAGATTCTGTAAATTCTGTAGAGACGTCTTCTTCTCCGTGTGTGTTGTGTTGTATTTGTTGATGAAGAAAGAAGGAAAGTCCTTCGGCTTTAGCAATGGTCAAATGTTGTCGGCATTGACCATTGACAGTCAGCCTTTTCCCTTCCCTAAATTGTTGTTGACTCAGTCCCACTTTTCGGTACTTCTCAAAACAATAAACAATAAAATATACTTATATACATGTACTATTAATTTAAAATTTTTTAGATATATGATTCTTTAATAATTTGATTTTGACCGGGAAAAAAAAGAGGGGATCAGAGTGGTGACGGCTGCCGAAGAATGTGCATATTTTTTACTAGTATTTTTTTTTTGGCATTCTTTTGGGATTGGGATGGTTCGTGGAGCATACACAGACATATAGTTGATAGCTGTTGGTATTTGATTTCCAGTGGATTCTGAGCTATCAATTTGTTAAATAAAAATATAGTGCATAAGAGAAAGAAAAAAGGTAGGTAGGATAGGAAGAGAGGATAAGGACCAGAAATTGTGTAGCCTTACCAACTTGTTCTGACAAAACCATTTGTATTGTAGTATTGCAATGCCTTCTTGTCTCCTTTTCACCCCTATTGGCAATCATCCTACAAAATTACTTACCATATTATTCCATATTCCTTCCGGTTTCTTTAATTGATGAGAAAAAAAAATGTGGAATGGTTTTCTTTTTCTTTTTATTTAATTTAATGCGTTTGGGAAGGTATGTATTGCATATAAATGGAGAAGGTTACCTACTAAAGTTATGTATTGAAAGTTCAAACTGAATGTTTATTGATTATGAAAAAGGAATAATTTTGCAACTCAAAAATTGTCTTTGTAATCCGTAGTGTATTTGGAATAATCTTGAAATTGTTTACGATTAATTACCTCTTCATATTGAAAGATTAGGCTAGTTCCCCTAATCCCCGATGATCCATGTGGTATTGAAGCTTAACTGATTAGGGTGAAGTTTTTTCCTTAAATGACTTTTTTAGAATGTCCTAAAGTTAGATGTTTAATGTTGATTACTTACCAATTATACCATCCATCACTATTATGATAAATCTATTACTATTAATATCTCAATTACATATTATAATTAGAACAAATACAACACAACTACACAAGTTTATTACAATTTGCAACTCCTAATGTAGTAACCAAACCGTTAAGTTTTTCTATTTGGATTGCATACTTTGAATTGATTTAGGGTATGTTATGCACGCAGAGCTCTAGCTGTCAGTTCTATTTAAGTGTTTTGTACAACTAGCTGTAGCTGTGAAAAAATGTATGAAATGACATAAAATGACAAATATTTATGTAGACTATTGGGTAGTGGGTTATTATTGGGATAAATTTGTGATTGCTAAAAATAAGCTCCTAGTTTATTTTTTAACAGCTACTACAAGTAGCTTCTAAAAAGAAGCTCCCAAGAGCTCCCAAAAGCTAGTGTGCAGAACGGGGCTTTTATTTTGAACTTCAAAATAAAAGCCCCGTTCTGCACACTAGCTTTTGGGAGCTCTTGGGAGCTTCTTTTTAGAAGCTACAAGAGGTAGATTTTTAGAGCTTTCGGAAGCTACTTTCCAAATTTAATTAATTTTTTTCTTCAAATTATAATTTTTGCCAGCTACACCTACTTGTACCGAACACTTATGCAAAAACTGATAGCTACAACTCCTATGGCTCTCAATAGCTGCAATAAAATTCATCAGGATTGGGTTTGACTGACTTGAAGTCAAGTTGAAATATTTTATTAGCAAAGTAATATTTTATTCTGCTATTTTTCAAGTTAAATAAATTTGTTTTTAAAATAAAATGCACAATAAGATCCCATTACCAAAAAAATTCAAAAACTCCAACAGGCTAATAAACTGAGTTGCAAATTAAACAATTCGATAATAAGTGAAATGAATAATTTTAGAAGGAAAAAAAAAAAAAAAAAAAAAAAGGATAACGAAACTCTCCAACTGGAAAAAACCCATAGGATAGGACCATGCATCATGGTCTCCGATTATTTACAAGAAGTATGAGAGGTTACAAAATATTTAAATAATAATTATTGTTGTTGTTTGTTTAATTGGTTTTAGAAAAAATCTTTCTATCCTATAAGTAATTTAGTGGATAGGTCTCTTTCCTAGTATAACGACTCTAAACTACATTATTTAAGCTGCTAGTGTGTCGTAACTACTAAGCCAACTATTGTTTGTTTGTTATTGTTTACGAAGTTTTATTCTTCTTTGTAACACCCCAGTTTTGATTAAAAGCGCGCGGGGTGCACGCGGCCCCGGGTTGGCCCGTTTCGCCTCCGTCAGACCTTTTTCTTATCTCTTTTGAACTTCTATCATTTTACGTTATTGGACTTAAATATTCGGGTTACTCTCGGGCTATAAATTATTATTTTAAAATTCATTTCGAACTCTAATTAATTTCGTATTCGAAATCTCGAATTCATCGACTATTGGTTCCCGTGCAATAATTTATTTAATTAAATTATTTCGACTTCACGGACTTATAGAATTTAAATTCTTTTTGATATTTGAATTTAATTCCATTTCTTTTCTTTTTTTTTAAAGCGTGATTTAAATGCGACTAAATCGTGGGTATTACATTCTTTCTTAGTTTAATTTTTCTACTTTTTTTCTCTTAGTCTAATTTACTTGTTTAGACGGTCATCATCTATCCTAATTTTTTTTTTTATATATCTCCAATTCCATTATTTATTAACCACATAATGAATAATAAATTGATCAATCAAAATACTTATTACAAGACAATAGTACTTTTTATTTTTGTCACACCAAATAATACTTCATCTGTTTTTTTTTATTGTAACGTTTCTCATTTGCACGTATGTCAACGCACATTTTCAATAACTAATAACTCAAAATCGGTATAAATAAAAATTCTGAAATTTTTATATTTTAAAACTATAAGATGAGACGAATCCAACAATATCTCACTTGGCTATATTTTGTCTTCTATAACTATAATAAAAATAGAAGTCAAAGTGCTATAATTAACAGTAAAAAAAAATTAAAACATTACGCTCTTCGATCTACTTTAAATAATTTAATCTTAAAAATTAAACAATATTAGTTGCCGACAATCAACACTAATCGGAATATATATTCACCTAAAAAATACTAATCGGAATATATCCATTACTTAAGTTTGCATTTATATGATTGATAAAATATTCCAAAATTAAATTATAATTTTATGTTATACTAATTTGTTAAAGTAAGTAAAGAGTCCATGTTCTATAATCTGAGGTCCAATAGTCCATCATTCCATTGTCCATGCCATGTTTAAAGAAAGCAGTGACGTGGCAAACAGCCGGCGGTTGATTGCAATGCTGACAGAAGCAGACAAAAGCCGTTGGATTGAAACTGAGTCGCTTTGCTGTAAAAAGTAATTCAACGGCTGAAGAAGGCTTGATGAAGCAATTAAAAGTTTAAAACTCACGCCATTTATAGCCTGTTCTCATGCACTTATTATTTATTCTTATTAAAATCATACTAAATCAGACAACACTATATTTATAATTGTAATAAGATTAGATCATATCACACTAGATCGGATCCAATCAGATCATACCGGAAACATTCAGATTAGACCAGACCAAATCTTATAAAATTCATATCAAAACACATTATTTCAGACTAACATAAACATAAACTTAGATTTTTTTCCTTCCATTTCTTAACAAAACAATAAATTAAATACCCTTCACCTAAAAATTGCAAAGGAAATGCAAAACATAAACAGTAGTATAAAATTATTGGTTGAGACCATAGGATTTAGATGGTGTTTGTTTATGCGTTTTGGGACAACTTATCTGATTATTGCGTGTGCAAAATACAAATAATCAGTTAATCATGTTTGTGTACTAACTTCCAATAATCTATTATTTGCGTTTTGAGGGAATGAAAACGCTATTTTCTTGCAGCTACGTTTTAGTGCTGCAAGAAAATTACGTTTAGCCCAAAATATATTTTACCATATTGTTGCATTTGGAGGTAAAAAAAATGCAAATCGAAATACTTTTTAATGATTATCTGATTATTGTGATTTGAAACAACATAAGCTCATCCAAACACTTAATTTTCTACAGCACGTTTTGTTACATCAATTATCAGATTATCCGTTTTCTAAACACTTAATATATCAGATTGTATGTATTATTTTTATTATAGTATATAAATACTCCCTCCGTTTTCTAGAAATTGCAATGGATCCACAGTATACGTAATCCAATGCATATTTTAAATCATTAATAACTTAAGTTCGGTATAAGTAAAAGTTCTAAATATTTAATATTTAAAAATTACCCGACAAGACAAATTTAACAAAATCTCACTTGGCTATATTTTAACTTTGATAATTATGATAAAACTTTATGTTAAAGTCAACGATACCCAATTCCAAATGTTATAATTATTAAAAATAAAAAATAAACATTAGAGGGAGAATGTACTACTAAAATTTTACTATTAAAATCTTACCCGTAAACAACTTAATACTTACAATCTAAAATTGTTACCTATATCATTATGTATATTACCTCCGTTCCTTTTTAATTGTCACGGACCCACATTTCACGTCATCCAATACACATTTTTAATGTTCAATAATCTAAATTGCGTACAAGTAAAAATTATAAAAATTTTGATATTCTAAATCTATGCGATTAGACGAATCTAACAAGATCTCATTTGACTATTTTTTGTCTTATATATATTAAAAAGTCGAATTAAAGTTACTTAATGAACAATAACAAAACTCCTACTGTGTCAAATAAAAATGAACGGACGAAGTATATTCAATTCACCAATATTCATATTGGTGATTTTGACAGCAATTCCTACCCGAACTGCCCTTTGCCATCATTACTAGCCGCTTTTCAATTGATAGACCGGATACTAGGGATGAGGACTTAGTTCAAGTGGTTAAGTTTTTTTTTTTTTTTTTATTTCCAACCTAAAGGCTGGAGGTTCGATTCTCCACCGGTCTACTATCCATCCCCTTATTAGGCCTGCTTGGGAATTAGTTGTTAGCTGTTAACTGGTTCTGTGAATAATAATGAGTTAAAATTAGCTGTTTGACAATTTATAGACTAACTTTTTCTCTATAATAAGCTAAAATCCAAAATGCTGCTATTTGCAGCGGTTTCAAAAAGAGCTGATTGAACACTGTTTTAAGTTATTTTTGTCTTTTAAAATAAGCTAATTTTCTTAAATTGTCTCATAAAAAGCTAATTCTGAGTTAGCTGTTTCGCTAAACAGGGCAATTCCCTTTATAATTTGTGTGATATTCACTCACACCATCAATTTTCTAGCATGTATAGACGGTGGAGAGAAAAAAAGAATTGATAACCCGGATACCGGTCAGTTGATAAAATCACATATTCGAGCGGTTTAACATCCGGACTGGACCGGGCTGGGCTTTGTAACAATGACAATATGATAATAGCAGAACACAATAGGGAAAATTGTGAGAAAGAAAGTCCGGTGCAGTGCACCAAACCCAGACTCCGTTGTCTTCCTCCCTCTTAGGGGTGGGAATAGGCCAGGCCAGGCCAGGCCCGGCCTTGTACGGCCTAGGCCTATTTAAGTTTTGTAAGGCCTAGGCCTGGCCTATTGCCTGTAATAGACTTAGTTTCTAGGCCTAAGCCTGGCCTTTTTAACTAAATAGGTCAGGCCTTAAGCCTTTATAAAGCCTATTTAATAAATTTTTAAATTTATAAAAAATATATATTCAAATATTAAATAAATAATAAATAGTATTGTTAATAAATTATAAAAAATTATATTAAAAAATTAAACAGGCCGGCCTACCAGGCTAAGTACGTTTTTCGTAAGGCCTAGGCCTAGGCCTATTTAGTTAAATAGGCCTATAAATTTATCTAGGCCTGACCTATTTAGTAAAAAGGCCAGGCCAGGTCAGGCCTATAATAGGCCAGGCCATAGGCCCCTGTCGGGTAGCCTGGCCTATTCCCACCCCTACAGTCCCTCTCTCAAAAAATATTTCTCCCTTTCTCTCTCTACTTTCCCCTTTTTTGTCTGAATTTTGTTTTGTTTTCTGCTCATCCTTTTGAGCTTTAAGAGATCGCAAAACAAAACGATCCATTTTTCCACGATACGTGAATTAGGAGAAGTTTTTCCGATTCAAAGAGTATTTAATTTTTCTGATTTTTAATTTAATGGTTTTGCATCAGTGTATATCGGTAGACGCGCAATTGTGGCACTTGCGAGGAATAAAAGCATTTTTATCGTTATAATTCTTGTTGTTTTTCGTATTTGTGTGTGTGTGGTAGGTGAAGAAATCGAAGTGTAAATCTGATCAGGGAGAAAAGATATAATTGATGAGTTTTCTGGGGTTTCATTGTGGTGAGATGTGTGTTTGAGATTTTGGGAGAAAAGTAAACGGTGAGGGGGGAAAAAAAAAAAGCTTACTTTTGGGAGATAGTTTTGATTTTGTTTTCTGTTTTATCTTTCGGGTTATTTCTGTTTGATGATAATATCTGTGGGTAGTGGAGGTGGGAGGAAGAGGTTAGGGTCAGGACTGGAGATGCAAGACACTGAGCTCGAAGAAGGAGAGGCTCTTAGTTATCATGATGGGGGTGAAGATTCTACAATTGATCCTGATATTGCTCTCTCTTACATTGTAAGAATATATAAAACCTTGAATTCTAATTGTGATTGCATCTTGTGTGAATCAGTTTTCTAGGTTGCACCTATTGGCTATGTGTTAATTAAAAACTGCAGGGTGATATATTATGACTTTGCTTGTAGTGGCTTGGTGCTCATCTGGTGGGGTTATGTAAATTGATCAGCTGGGCCTGTTTAAGTTTTGGGCTTTTGGCTTCGGATGGATCTTAGGGATGGAGTTCTATCTTGCTTAATCTGGAATTCTGGATAGCCCTTTCTCTATTGTGAATTTATTCGTCTTTATATTGGATGGGCAGTTTTTGATTCTCCGTGTGTTTTCTGTGTAGTTCAACATGTATAACCCTACTAATGGATTTGTTCTTTGCTAGTTATTGTAGTTAGAACCTGACAGGAAACATAAGTGCTTAAGAATTAGAAAAACAACTTTGTTTTTGGATGTTTGATGTGTTAGATGCATTTGTAGGGTTTATGAAGCTTAGGTTGTGGTGTATGAAACTGCTTACATTGTATTTTATTTTTAGAATATCCATAAAGGTTCTTAATTAGTCGTGTTCTTTTGAAGGGTGAAAAACTCCAAAATGTCTTGGGGCATTTCCAAAAGGATTTTGAAGGAGGTGTTTCAGCAGAGAATTTGGGTAAGCTGAAAGTACCAATGTGATCATGCTAGGGCTGTATAAATGTAGGTTTGTTACTTGTTCTTAACAGATTTTTTGAACACTTATCAGGGGCAAAATTTGGTGGTTATGGTTCGTTTTTACCTACCTATCAACGCTCTCCATCCTGGTCCCATACAAAAAGCCCAGCTGAGGGTCATAATTATGATTCATCAAAATCACTTGGAGAGGTGGATCCCTGTAAATCTTAATTTATTTACTTTCTTTCATGTGCTTTCTCTTTTAAAAGGACCTACAGTGCATTGTCTGACATGAAACTCAGGATCACTTGAGCAATTGATTTGTCTATGGTTTAGGATCAAAGACGAAACTCAATTGCTTCATCAAGTGCTTATCCATCAGTGAAGTCTCGTGCTGCTTTGGGAAACACTGCATCGTTGGAAAATTCAGCGAAGGACAGCTGCATACAATCTGAACATGCTGAAGAGACCATTTCAAAAAGTGGAGCCACTAAAAAGCCTGTAAATTCTTCTGATCTGAGAACTCTGAAGGTCCGAATCAAAGTTGGCTCTGATAATTTATCCACACAAAAAAATGCCAAAATATATAGTGGACTTGGTCTTGAAGTCTCTCCATCATCGTCATTGGAGGACAGCCCCAGAACTAGTGAAGGACAATGTGCTAAAAAATTTTGTGCGCCAGAGGAATCACCTACCAGTATTCTAAAGGTAAATTATGGTATTGATTCTGGGAACCTTTGTCATAATATGTTTGCATATGATTTGAACTCGTCCTTGCTGTTTTTTTAGCAGATTATGACATCATTTCCCCGGGAACTCCTGTCTCCTCTATTGGAAGATGTTATTCATCCAACAGAAAGAAGGAAGAATTGTGAAAATAAACCATTGGACAATGCAAACATAGAAAGCTCTGGTGAATTGGGGAATGGATATCTGTTCAATAGGAGCAATCAGAAAATGCTAGAGGTGAAAAAGCTGAAGTCGTATGGAAGGGATGATACTTTCTCCATGGACATGCCAATTCCGAAAAGTAATGGAGATAAGGATTATAAAGTTTCTATCTTGAAGAAGGAAGAAATTGAAATTGATAGTTTGGGATGTGAGGAGCTTGTCTCTAAGGCTTTGAAACTTCCTCTTTTATCTGGCACTCAACACACTATTTCTGATCCTGCAAAAGATGAACCCACTGGAACAAATTTGACTTTGAATGAATTGAATCATGGAGTTAAGAAAGAAGCTTGCTCTACTTTCATGGAGGAGGAACCTTTGGATAGCAAACTTGCACATGGACTTGTTAGATATGAGAAGTTGGGGGCAGTGTTGACTTCATCAGGCAAGGTCTCTGAATCTAAAAAAGGAAAATTTTCCAACATTGCAGCGTTTCCTCAGGCTGATGAATCCCTGGAAGATAAACCCCATAATTCAGACCAGCCCGAGTCAAATACGTTAAAGAGTAGAAAAGGTCTTAGAGCTTCTGGGACCCCAGAGCCCTTGAAGGAGTCTTTGAAAGGAGCTTCTGTTAGTACAGAAGGTCCACATCAAACTTCAGAGAAATCTAGTGGGGGGAAAAGAAAACATAAGCTTGCGGGGAGTGCTCCAGGTTCATATATGGTAAAAGATGAGCCCATGGTTGAGTCTTCTTTGGCTCATAGTGGTGGAAAAAATTCTCTTTCAAGCTCTCTAATGCCTAAAACTGATTCATATGATCTCCAAAAGGTTCACGAAAAACCTGGGGACAGGTATAAAGACTTCTTTGGAGATATAGAATTTGAAAACGATGATAATGAATCAATTTCAGGGGAAATGATGTCGTCTGGAGGGTTAAAAAATCCTGACTTAGTTGCAAAAAAAGGATTGAGCAAACATAACATATCAAAAGAAAAACGTATTGATGAAAATTCAGAAAAACCACACCCTCTAGATACACATCCTAGGCCTAATGCTCACTTGAATCCTCTTCATGAAAATGGGACAAGTACAGAACCACCAACTGGACCAGTTCCTTTGGTTAAAGAAGATTGGGTTTCATGTGATAAGTGTCACAAATGGAGACTTCTTCCTCTTGGCACAAATCCTAATAGCCTTCCGCATAAATGGATTTGCAGGATGCTTAATTGGCTGTAAGTTCTGTTGGTTCCATATCTATTATAGTTTCCCTGTGATTTTTGTTGCAAGATAAGCTTGTTGCATGAGCTTGAGCCTAACCATCAGACATAGATTGGATGCTATCTGTTTCTACTTTGTTGATCAATGCTTTTACATTGCACTTCCCTGCAACACTTATATTTATTCTGTCCGTTTGTAGAGTATTCAATATAGAGAACTTACTGTTTGATATTCCTATAGGCCTGGAATGAACCGTTGTAGCATCCCAGAGGAGGAGACAACTAATGCTTTGATGTCTCTGTACAATCCTACTGCTCCAATTCCTGCTCGTGCCCCTGAGAATCAGCACATGCGGATCAATGACTCTGTTGGGACTTCCATGGGAATGGCCTCAGTTGATGATAGACATTCTGATTATGAACACCAGAATGTTGCTGTTCAGACCAGGTCTATTGATGGGAAGAAAAAGCACGGGCCTTCAAAGACATCGGTCTCCACCGATTTAGATGGTTCCACTAAGTCTTCAAACGTGAGGAAGAAGTACCTTTCTACGCCTGGAAAAACTAGCAATTTGAGTAGGAAAAGTCGCTCACCTTCTCTAGATGCACGTGGGTATCAACATATGGCACAGTCAGCTGCAGTTGAAAAGTACAATGATGCTAAGAAGGAAAAAACATCATCAGTAAATGCTTGTCAAGGTATGTCCTTGAAAAGCTTTCAGGTTTTGTTGATGCATAGACAATTTGCGAGTTTGCTCACTGAATTATTTCTATACACACCATTTGTGTGTCTTAGACTTCCATATCTTGTAGCTTCTAAGTTACGTCTTTTAATGATATGCACAGATCCAAATCTTAAGATAAGAAGCAAACATGAGGCTGATCCAGAGGTTTCTAGGGCTTCTAAAAGAATAAAGAGTGAGGAATTACCTTTTGATGATGACAACTGGACTTCTGACAATGGTAGGCCTTCCTCAAAAGCAGGGCGTGGATCCTCCAGTTTGTCAAACAATACTTCAGATAATGATCGAAACAGATGCAGCAACCAGAAGGATTTGAGTGGCAAAGCAAAAAACTCAGCCTTGGGTATGCATGCAGAAAAACATGTTCCAGGTACTTCAACAACCGATAATATTCTTCATTCTGGAAAATCTGAAAGGGAGTCCGTTATAAAGAGGAAAGCTAAGGAACCTCATGGCCAACGAATTCATACTGAGCCCCTTTCTAACTCAGGACGATGCCAACCTGACTCTAGTGATTTTATGGATGAAATGTTTGAGCATGACCATCAGAAGGAAAAGAAAGCTAAAGTGTCCAAGTCTGCTGGAAAAGACAACGGTGGAAGTAAAATTGGTATAGGATCTGACAGAAAAAGTAAGGGCAATAAGGACCAGTACAAGGGGCAGCATCTGAGCAACAATGATGCAGCAGATTATTTAAAAACTGATATGGTTCCTGTACAACCTTCAGTTGCTGCAAATTCTAGCTCTTCCAAGGTCTCTGGTTCACATAAACACCAAACTGGCGGCCAAGAAATTAAAGGTTCCCCGGTTGAATCTGTCTCTTCATCTCCTTTGAGATTTTCTACTGCTGATAGGGTCACATCCTCTAGAAAGAACCTCAACAGGAAAGACGATTTTCATGATTCTGGCTTTTTATCTGCTGCTAGTCCAAAAAGGCTTTCAGGTGGTGAAGATAGAGGTCATGATCGATCTGGAAATGGAAAGAATGATGTTTCGGAAGTCTATAACGATAACATGTGTCAAAGTAATCAACATGGTAATACAAAACACTATTCTGAGCAACGTGATGTTGAAGGAAAAATAATTACTGATCAATCTCAGAATAGTGGATTTCATGACAAGAAACCTGGAAAATGGGTTTCAAAGGACAAAATTCATGCATCTGGATCTGCCTTGGATAAAGCTAATGTGAAGGCTATGGATTCTTCACATGATTCTCTGGATAATGGGCATTTGTATGAGAAGTCAAAGAGTAGAAGTAAATCTGATGATAAATCTGGGAACCACTCCAATAAGGGTGAGAAGTTTATTGCCAAGAAAGATGCTGCAGAAGGAACACCTGGTGAGAGCAGTAAAGGACAGAGTCAAAAGAAATCTGGTCATGATGGACCAGATGCTATGAAAAGCCAGGATAAGAAGCAGGAGCATGACAATGAGAAATTACCCAGGAAAAGCAGTCATGCAGATGCTTATCAGGGTGAAAAGTCACACTCACTTCCACCCTCAGCGAAAGTACAGACTGAGGCTGTTGCCACTTTGAGACCAGTAGCTGGATCTCAGCAAGAAAATGGCTTAAAAACTGTGGGAGTTGATGCGCTTGACAATGGTGATAAACCTAAGGAACCAAACCAAAGAAAGAGAACTGAAAACCCTAATGGTAAACCCGCGAGACATCCTACCCCGAATACCCATAAGACTCGGGATGTTGATGCTCCAAGTCCTCTTCGTAGGGATTCCTCTAGTAATGCTGCTAATAGTGCTTTAAAAGAGGCCAAAAACCTCAAACACTTGGCTGATCGTTTGAAGGTTTGTGCATACTTTGGAGATCATGGTGCAGTTTACTCCGGTTTTTCATGTACCATAACAATATTATTTTGTGTAGAATTCTGGATCCAATGAAAGTATAGGCTATTACTTCCAAGCTGCCCTCAAATTTCTCCATGGCGCCTCTTTGTTAGAGTCTGGAAGCAGTGAAGCCCCAAAGCACAATGAATTGGCTCACGCAAGGCATATATACAGTAGCACTGCAAAACTATGCGAGTTAGTTACTATTATCCTCCTTACTATTCTCAGTCCATGCACATGTTACCACTTTTATGGTTCTGATTTTGGGAAATGCATTTCCGTTTTTCTGGTTTTAAGTAGTATGTAACACTGACTTTGAATTAGTTTGAGAGAAAAAAGTGTAAGATGAAATATGTTGGATTGATTTTTGGGAATGCTTATATTTTGGTTTTTCGAATGTGCAGGAGTAAAAATGTATAGTAAAAGTAAATATTTGATTTTATGTTTTAATATCTTTTATGTAATGATGGGATGATATGGTTCCCCCTAATAATAGGGTGTAAGAGATAGGGCATTGTGAGTGTGTAAGGAAAATATTTTTAAAATTGAATATGGTAATGTTTGAATATCTTGTATATTTTTACCGAGTATTGTTTATACAGGAGAGAAAATTACAGTCGTAAATGTTGTGTGGTTAGTGTAAAAAGGTCAAAAGAAAACATGTGCAGAAGCAGAACACAATTCAAACGTAGCGTGTATCAATGGACAATCCATTACAGTAATATTTTGGTGGTTCAAAGCAAGTATTTCTCTATTTTTGAATGGTGATTAATTATTGATTGAACTGTTCACTGTATTTCGTTCTATATCTTTATTAGTTACTCTTTTATAGATTCTGTGCACATGAATATGAAAAGTTAAAAGATATGGCTGCTGCTGCTTTGGCCTACAAGTGCGTGGAGGTGGCTTACATGCGCGTAGTTTATACTTTACATCCCAGTGCGAGTAGGGATCGGAATGAATTGCAAAATACTCTACAAATTGCTCCTGCCGGTAAAGTTTCAGATACATTTAATTTTGATTTGAAAAAAACCTATAGGCAGTGGTTACTGTGCTGTTCTCAATTAAACATGTGATGGAATAAACTTAGACAGCATTGTATGACAATGCTAGTCTTCTCGTGGATTGCGGCGACCATAAACATGTAGCTTCTCTTGTTTGGCATTTTAGTGGTTCCCACTTAAATGGACTGATTTACATTCCGCTTCGTTTTCCTTGATTTCTCTGTGAATCATGTTGATATTATGTAAGTAGTTTGATTTTTAAAGTAAAAAATTATAGTACTCGAATTACATTGTGTAGTTGTCCTGATATCCATCTAGTGTTCTAGTTAAATTTCTTAATGATTTATTTTTGTGTTTAGGGGAATCTCCTTCTTCCTCCGCGTCAGATATTGAGAATTTGAACCACCAAACAACAGATAAGGCAGCATTAGCGAAAGTTGTCAGTTCTCCACAAGTTTCGGGAAACCATAGCATCACCTCACGCAATCGTGAGGGTTTCTTGCGTATTCTGAGTTTTGTGAGTATTGTTACTTGTTCAACTGCTTGTATCAGAATATTTAGTGTCGGTGCTGTAGATTTGTGTTAGTTCCAAGTTCCTCTTTCATTTGCCTCAAATAGAAAGTTGAACAATATGACTTATCCAACAATTGAATAAATTATTATTACCTTTTGTAGGCACAGGATGTTAACTTGGCAATGGAAGCTTCAAAGAAGTCAAGAATTGCTTTCACAGCTGCTACTTCAAAACTTGGAGAAACCTCTCAGGGAGATGGTATATCTTCACTAAGGAAGGCACTTGATTTCAACTTCCAAGATGTAGAGAGTTTACTGCGCCTTGTTCGAGTTGCTATGGAAGCCGTTGTTTGTTGACTGCCCTTTATGCCATTGTTCAGTCTTATCATTCCTACTCTCTTCAAGAAGGAAAAGCAATGGAGCACAAGCTCCTTCCGGCTTAATAATGTGTTGTGTCAAATCATGATTTCACCAACATATCTTCCTTAGATATCTGTACAGTTGCATCTGAGTTCACAGTGCTTGCTTTCTACATGGCTGCTTTTGGACCAGGGTAAGGACCTCTATTTCTTCTGGTTGAGTTGTTGACAGATTTATGATCAGTTTATAGATTCTTTGTCAGTTGGGCGATGCCAAAATGAATCATTGTGGGGTGGTCTAACCATGTGCATTTCACTTCATTTTTATCATTGCATTGCAGGGATCGTACTCAGTACCTTATACTGAGTTTAATGCAAGAGGCAAATATTGGGGTCTCCTCTAGTGCATAAATATCCAAGTCGGGTCAGTTATAGATCTGTGAAAATGTAATTTCCAAGGAATGAGAACTCACTCTTTAAGGTAGTTCCCATTCCTCATTATCATCATCGTAATTTTAAAATCTGGTCATGTTCTTCTCATGCCATCTTGTCATTGTAATGGTTTTGCAGGTCTGGACCTAATTTATTGTCTTGCCAGCAGCTAAATTTACCTTTTTATTCATCTAGACAGATAGAATAAGTTGCTGAAACATGTGTATCCAAAGTATGGAATAAGGTAATCTTACGCACTTTGTTGACAAGAGGAATGGAAGTGGTCGTTGAAGGTGCATTTGTAAATTTTATAGTGTATGGCTTTCTACCGATTACAAGCTGACATTTTCCTATTGAAGCCTGTCTTATATTTTTTTTTTTTTTAAAAAAAAGGAAAAAATATAAAAGAAAACAACACCACCACTGCACCACAAAGTTGCCATACATAAAACTGGGAAATGATTTACATATGATGCTGCGTTAGCATTCTGTTTAATATTGGGAATTGAGACTTTAACCTAGTAGTTATGTCCCCTAACTTCCAACATTATGGTTGGGGGTTCTTCCAATTCCCACCCGGCTCCCTACCCCTGTCCTTTACCCCCCTTTATAATTAGTATGGCTTAGACTCCCACATACCTTTGCTGATACATGAGTGTCAATGTTTATCGATAAAAGGAAAAGCATTCTTTTTAATATTGGAATCCAACAACCATCTGGTATCGTTTGGTATTTCACCATTCAATTCTCTTTTCCAATATTGCATGTAATGTTTGCATATGCCAATCTTTCGTGATTTATATTGTTCTTAACCTTACTTTGCTTGTTTATTTTAGTTTGTCATACTCATGGAAAAAGCTCTGCACTTTTCCAGTGCAAACACTGTTGCTTGAACATTATTGTTTATTTGTTTTCTTGTACTTTCCACCATTCTTCCTTTCCAGTTAAGATTTTGAATGATTTGGAATAGGAACAGACATGTTTGGATAACTGTGCTTGTGTACATCTCTTCCTCACTTACCCAGTTACCGAATTTCCATGATCAAGATTTTGTTCATAGTTTCCCAGATACCAAAAACCATTTGAACCCCTTTCTCTTTGGCTTGTATAAAAGGGTTACTAGTATTTATGCTAATGAGATGATTCTTGGTGCAGGAGATGATAATATATTGCAAAAAGCTTCTGAACAATATTTCTTATTCAATTGTTCTGTTGTTGTGATTTACCACATTTTAATGGATCGAGAACAGTTGTGTTGACTGCAGATTATTATTACAACATGCATTTGTTGGTTGTAAAAATATCAGAATCCCTTTCCAGAAGATGCGTGTGTGTGGTTGTAAACTTGTAATGCTACAATTTACATTGACAAATTTTATGTTACAAAAATTACAGCTTTATGTGGAGAACAAATTGGTACTGTATTGTGACCGACTGACCGGAATCCATTTCCTATTCAATTTTCATCATGGTCTATTCAATTAAGTAGGAATGGAATTGGCATATCTCATACTATGATTTTATGATTTTAAGCCGTGGTTGGTAATTGTTTTAGTGATTGCAATTTGCAATGAAAAATCTCGACGTCGCCTTCTTTCATAAAAAACTTGTGGATCTAAAATAGAAGTAAAATTTGTGGAATGAGTAAATATGTTTTGATTGAAGTTGAAGCTTTATAGGGCCGGGCAGAATGTTGTAATTTTGAATTGGTTTTAGACATATTTTGATGCTTCAACAATTTTAAAATTCAGAATAGATTATTATTCTCAGTCGTATTATTTAATTTCCAACCAAAAAAAAATGAATTTATTGAATTATTAAATTTGCTCACTTTGAGACCTTTTTCTTTGCAACTTTAATAGGTGGTGCACATTTTTATTTTTTACTATCTTTTGGTCTATACTCTTTAGATTTATTCTTGGATGTACTCAAAGATTAATCAACCGCCGTAAAAGTACATGTACACTATGGCGGAGCTTCCCCAAGACAGTAATTTACAACTCCTAGACGTAACACATAAGCAGGGATTTAGGTGCAGAACAATTTGGTAGATTAAAGTTATGTTTGGTAAATAATTGTAATGTAGAGTTTGGAGTTTATAGTTAATGGTGAAAAGTATTTTTAAAAATTTAAATAGTTTTGAATAAGGATGTTTAATATTAAAATTTAAAAATGTGTTTTTCTAGTGTGCCTGGGCGGTGGCTGTATGAAATAAATATGGGATGGATGTTGCGAAATTGGGGCATGGTGATGATGGTAGCATTGCGGACGACCTTTACAGGCATTGCATGAAATGGTCTGGACGTCATTGGGCTATTTTATGAACTGTTTGGAAGGGGCGGAATGCAGTAGCCATGAGAGGTGAGGTAGTCGATTTGGTTGGGCCCGTTCGTGAGGCTCGGTTCCTAGGGGAGGCCTTCGATTGTAGCCTTGGGAAGCCAGCTCGAAGTGTGAGTCCTAGGTGGGTTTCATGGAACCCTTTGGGGGCTTGTAGCTATTTCCTTCATGTGGATGGAAGCTCGCTGGGTAATCCGGGCCCGGTGGGTTTTGAGGGAGTTATCAGAGATGCAGATGAGCGATGGATTGAGGGGTTTGTGGGCTCTGTTTGTGTGACGTCTAATATGGTTGCGGAGCTCCATGGTATCCTGAATGGACTACAGTGACTTTTAGTTATGGGGCTAGAGGACGTTATATGCTATTCAGACTCGATGGAAGCTTTGAAGATCCTTCGGAAGGGTACTAGTGCGGTCATTGGCTTCAACCTTTGTCCCTTCGCATTGCTGAACTTAATTCGCAGCTTCTGAGGATTCAGTGGTTCCACCTTCTGCGGGAAGGAAATATGGTGGCAGATTCATTGGCCAAGATTGGAGTGGGTATGGAAGACTTCTTCACTACTTGGGCGTTTTCTCCAGATGAGGCGGTTTCAGCTTTTCAGCGTTGGCTGGAGATAGAGTGGGGGTGTGGTATCTGCGGTTTTGAAGTGGTGTTCGCTTGTTTTTGTTTTTTTTCTCTCCCTTTAATCCCCTTTCTGTAGTTGTTTTTTAGCGTTTGTTCTCTTGCCGACGTTTGGCGTCCACTCACCAAAAAAAAAAAATTAAAATTAGAGTTTAGATGTTTGATTTTAAATAACTAAAAGTTGGTGAAGGATATTCGGGAATAACTTGCTAATGATATTGTTGGGTCTTTACAATTCGCACTTAATGCTTGAATAAATGGCTACGGCCCACCATTTTTCCCGAAAAAAACAATTGTTTACTATTTATAAGTTTTAAAGGTATTTTTTAATAATAAGTATTTTTAAAGCTAAATCATTAAATACCAACAGTTGTTAGTTTGAGTAGATCGTGGCTTTAGTTAATTAAACAAGGTCTAAGATTTGTGCCTTGTGTATGTCAAAAAACTGTTATTCACCAAAAAAGCTAAATCATTTATTTAATTTTTATTCAAAAAAATCTTTTGCCCTTTATCTAATAATTTTGCCTGTAGGGGTTATGGATTTATTGTGTAATGACTTGGAGTAATTAAAAATGGCCTACCGTGCATGATTGACGGTCCGGTTCCTAAAAATTTCAGTATATGCAGAATAGTTATAAGTTCTTTTGTGATGTTGCACAAAATATGTCTGATAAAATGTGATGTATTTTTATTAAAATATACTACATCCGTTATCATATAAGTGAACCATTAAATAATAGTAACTATTCATTGGGTAACTTTAACTAATTTTTTAGACATAGTTATATAAAAAAAATATAGTCATGTGAGATCTTGTTAGATTCGTCTAATTACATAGTTTTAGAATATCAAATTTTTATATTTTTTTACTTATATACAATTTGAGTTATAAACATTTAAAATATGTCTTGAACTGCGTGAAATGCAGGAAATGTGTATTTATATGAGAACAGATAATATGTTTATATAAAAATATACTTCGTAATTCATTTAGTATAATAAACTAGATAATTAATTCAATAACAAATTCTACAATAATTATAAGTAAAGGAGTAACGAATTCATTGATTCGGGCCTTACTTTTTCGGAAAATAAGATCCATTAATGCGGCCCATTAACGATTAGAGTCTATATTTTTCTCTTCTGTTCAAATAAACTGCTGAGGGAGAGTTCTCTGTGTGTTATTTCTTTCACTGACATCTCTTCCCGGAAGGAGAAAAGGGTTTCAAATTTAGGGCGGGAATTCAGGAGGCTGCACAGATGTGGGGGAAATCAGCGTCCAGAGTACGTCAGTTTCCTGAAACAGTTGTTATGCGGAGTACTTTGTCTTAGTTTTACAGCTAATGAAGCTTATTTGTTTGATGTTTGTACGATTTTTAGTTCGAACATAAGGCGCAAGAAAATCAAGATTCTGATCAGAGCATCTCTGGTAAAAGTTGGATTATGTGATTAAACAGCCTTTATTCTGCTGCTTCTGCTTCTCCATCTTGATATGAAATGCAATTATGACTGGTAGAAGAAGAGGAGGAGGCTGATTGGACGGCGGGAACTGCAATTTCCTTGGCTAGAGCTGGAGATAAGGTAAATAATCAGATGTTCTGTTAAATTTGAGCGTGATTTTGTTTTATTGTTCCTTGAGAGTATTATTTGGACACAAACCAGCAATCTATATATTGGTGCGTCATAACCTACTTTTGTAAATAATATCTATTCTGGTCATGTTTTGTAGATTGTAACCAAGTTTCGAGGTTTTCTTTTATTTTTTCTTTTTCTTCTGTTGTTGGGACTTTATGGCATCTGGCAATATTGGATATGCCTTTTGGCAGGGGGGAGTACAGGTTCTCTCACAGCTCGAGATACTCAGAGGTGTTTTCCGTTATATCTTTGTTTTTATGGTTTCAAGCTGCATTATATCATATTAATAAAGAAGATTTTAAAGTTTTATGTAAAATCTATCCTAATGCATGCATTCAGATTCTTATGAGCGTCGTTTGACTGAAGAGGCCATCCCATCACAAGAGGTATCAGCTCACTATTTTTATTCTGTCTAATTTATCCTGATCTGTTGGCTGTATTTAATTTGCTAGAAGTAAAGTAGTAATTGTGAAAGATTATTCTTCTCAGTTTACCACAATTCATGAACATGGCGGATTTTATATCCATGCATTTTTGTGCACACGCACATATCAAGAAAATTACATCTTCAGACACTGTGTAGTTCATTTCTGATTCTTTTCCTTTGTGGCTGCTATCGTGGTTTCAAGATTTGACAAGGATGTGCATATTAAGTTATTAACGTCTACAGCACTACATTTTCTTTGAATTCAATGCTTTTGCTTTTTGTCTCAGCGTCTTGTTATTGGCAGAGAAAAGGAGGTTATCTTGATGATGAAATTGAAAATCCTCTCTTCTTTGATGGGGATTCTTCCAACCACAGTTCAAAATTTTCTGCTGCTAACATCAATCACTCGTCCAATCAAACATTCTGTTTACCAACAGTTGCTTCAATCTTGCCTGTGGCTGAAGAAACTATTTCTGATGATGAGGTGCGACAGTCAATTGTGTATTAATCCTTAGTGCTGCTTTATTGTAAGAAACCAGTCTTTATTGTATTGACCAAAGGCTGTTACATTTTCATGATAATGGCTATTTTCTTGTTTCTCTATGTGTATTGTAATATATGCAGGAAATAAGTTCCCCTGTTCTTCTAAGTGCCAGAGAAAATGTTGGTGGTACATGGTCAGAAGCAACACGGGAAACAGAGGCATTGGTGGGTTTGAATCAAAATTCTGGCCATTCCTTGTCCCATGGTACCTTTGTGAAAGAAAACAAATTCTATAAAGGTATTCCTAGCTTTGTTTGAATTCCTTTATTCATGTTCATTACTGGTAAGGTGTTAATGAGTTTTGTCAAAGACAACATGCCTCTATGGGAAATATCTTTTTTATCTATCCCATCTCATTTGATACTCTCAAAATGACTTGGTATTTGCAAACCAAAACCTACACTTGAGAGTTGAGACTCCTGTTTCCTGATTCTAGTTTTGGCTTCAGCTGAGATTTAATGAATCTAATACATGAGCAGGAGGAGGAAACCGAACAAAACCCAAGCCCAAATTTATGTTTCATTCCCATTCGCATACCAGGGATGTAGCCGTAGTTGTCCATGATGGGAATGAAAGTACATCCAAAAATACCATAGTAACAGATACAATTGGCGCTGCAGCCGATGATGAAGTCAGCAAATTTGTTACTGTGTCTAAGCTTATTGTTCATAAAGAGAAAGCAAACCAATCAAATAGAAACGTAGTTCCTTCAGAACCAGGGCATAGACATGATTCTTGTGAGCATTCAGTGGCTGAGTTTCTAGAATGCGTCACTGAGAATAATGATCTTCGGCAGGGAAGTTCAAAACAGGTTGGCTTCTCAATTCTCAGTCACTTTTGTAAGTTCAGCATTACCAATTTAACTTTCTAGAATGTACAGGGAGTTGATATAAGAGGACAAAGAATGCAGATGGTTTTAAACAGAAAGGAGACTCTACTAGACAACAGAGATGTGGAGGATGATCCACCTGAGGCTTTGGATAGTCCCTTTTCCAGTGATGATGAGGTACTTGGTACTTATTACGTGCACTGCTTTTTGCAGTTCTAATGAGTAATGATGGTCAGCGTGTATGTGAATCTTTATTATTTTCTTGAACCTTGAACTGGTTAACTCAGGAGAATCCTCGATGCGTAAAGTTGGTTCTTCCGAGGAGAACTATGGTAGATCAATTTCATGATGCTTTTGGAAAGGCAACTGCAATTAATGAGAGAACATACTTGGCATTTCCTGGATCATCATGGTGGGTATGGAATGGAACTTGTGCTTGTAATGTGATATCTTAGTTCAGATTATGTAATCAAGCTTGTAAGATGAACACTTCTATTTCATGAATCATGCCATGTATTGTTATATTATGCTGCAGTGGGATATACCAGAAGTTGCTGCATGTGCTGCAGAGTGAGAAAGACAGAGATATGGATTACTTAAAGAACATTAGTGGGAAAATCAGTTTCAATAGTAAAAGTAAATCTTGAATATTCTACTTATCGGCATATCTAATTATTTATACATGTTAAGTCTGATTTTGTGCCTTTTTCAGATGAGAAAATGTGCATCTATGTCAGAATTTTGTCGAGGTCTTTGGAAGCAAAGTTGATTGTCTGCTCTTGCATCTCTATTGGAGTTGGACGGGTTTGCTCACTGCCATAATATCACTGAAATAGATTGATAAACATATACTACGTCTTTTATGAGGCATGATTTCATATGTTCGCAATCCTGTTAGAATCTAAAATTCTCAAATGAAGGAAAAAAGGCCCTTTTAGCCCTTTGAGGTATTTAAGCTTATGGTTCAAGTACATAACTCATTCATTCTACCTGTATGGTTCCTAAGTGGATTTTAAATTCATTCCATCCAAAAGGAGGATTTTAACCCCCAATCTAATGAATTGCAATTAAGCTTTACAACCCTGCCATTTCAAATCTCCTCTTAGTACGCGTGACTCTTTTTATTCCATAATTCACATCCAATCTAAACAATGGAGTCCAATTCCATTACATAAGGCTTTGGATTTTACATACATCCATAAATTCAAATCCCCAATCCAAACAAAGCTTTCCCTGGATTTGGTGGCAAAAACTGGTTTTAACTAGGTTAGGTGGCCCTTTACATTGTCTAATGCTAAGTCGATTTTCCTGATGTCACCTCCTCTGCAATTTTATTGGGAGAATAACTTGCAGGTGACAACGGATGATGCAGCACCTACCTTGACTGTCATCTTCAATACTAAAGTGTGCAATGATGTTGAGCTTGAAGCAGGAAGTGTGATTTGTGTACACCATCCTTGGTATGAGCTTAAATTTAAGCTGCATTTTCTTTTCTTATTCTGGAGTAAGTTCATGTTGTTTGGTGGGGTTGGACAATTGCCTTAGTAGATTCCCCTGGGAGATGTGATCAAAGGTTTTTATTCCTCTATAATATAAGTAAGGCTGTTAGACTCGTTCTTCTTGAGTTAAAGTGCTTCCTATCGTTTGTCTCTTGAAAGCTGGCATTGGGTGTGCACCTTGCCGTGTTAGCGCTTGAAAAGCAATTAAACACTAATAAAGTCGAAATTTTTCCTAGCCTATCTTGGCTGCTTCGCAAAAAAAAAAAAAAAAAAAAAGTCGAAATTTCTTGCTTGTTTAGTAAAGTCTCGCTTTTTTATATTTATAGAAGGCACTATTCATTTGAGAACTCTTCTCTTATTCATGAACTTCTTTCTGTTCTTATTTCTCTATTTTAACTATTCCTTGATAACCGAATAGGATAATGGAAACTGTCACTATATATCCTTATGCCACATACTCCGGTATGAAATCACTCTTTCTTTTTCATTTCATTATTTATATTTGACTTTGGATGATACCTTAGCTTGAGCCAATGTCATAATTAGAACTGCATTTTACCAATTTACAAGTGTAGGCAAATATAATAAAGTACCTGCTGCCGTGCTGTATTATAGGAAATTCTTTCTTCTTTTCCTTGTTATTGATCATGCACGGAAGAAGATAAAGAAAACAATATCCGCTTCCCTTCTTTATGTTAACAAATGGATAGCTGTCCTTGGTTTGAAGTTCAGCTCATTGAGTCCTACCACTTTGTTATGGTCAATTGACCATACACAAAGAATTAATTCTGCGGACTTTTGGTCACATTCTGTAGCATTTGCATGTATTTTCAGCAAATTTCAATGTGCATATTCTGCCTTTTGACTTTTATTGTATTGACATCACAGCTTTAACTCAGCATGCTATATGTTCTCATACATGCTATGTTTTGGAACAGGAAGGAGGTGCAGGTGAAGGGTAAAGACAGTGTCGTACTTTTGTGCTCCTATTTTTCACAGCTCCAGTCCTGACAAGGTTATTGTTGGAAGTGGTGATTGGTGAATGGTGAGCCTTATGATTTATGACTTCGACCACATCCCTTGAGGTTTGTTTACTTGGAAACGCTGGCTATAATATCTCTCTATATGCTTCATGTTATACTGCAATCAGTGACATTGTGTTATGCTTTAGCTTCTGTAAGAACTTTTGTGCTTGGTGTGATTCTAGTGAGTGTTAATTTCTGATTAAGGCTTCTGTAGATGGGGGTTTGCCCCTAGGATTGTTCATTTGGGTCTGATAGTCGATACAAGCATATAGTATTTCATAGTGAAATTAATGAAGTAACAGATAGCCTAATCGTTCATATGGTTTATCTTAATTTTGACTAGAGATTTATGTAAATTGTACGCATAACGGATGGTTTTAATTGAAAGACCGACTAACTAGAGAAAATATTGGTTGGATGTGAAAATTTTTGGGATTCTTAACGCAGTTTTTTTACTAGGAAATGTTAAGGTAATTATTGTTCAGTCATAATAATATTCAAGTATTTAAAGATACATTGGTCAGTCATAATAATCTTAAGTGTACATTATACTCCTATTAAAGTTTGAGGTTGTAGACCCTTGAATTTTAAAGATACATTTGCTATGATCACAATTAGGGGTACAAAATTATGACCCAAACCAAATCCCAAGATATAAACATTGAATTGATTAAGAGTTGTCTTATTTTAATTTGATAGTCCAAATAAAAAAAAAATCTGTTCAAACAAAATTCTTAAATTATGTACAAATAAAATTTTTAAAAATTTGATGAATCTAATAAAATTTCATTTGATTATGTGTTTTTTTTCTTCTAAATATAACTATAATAAAAATTTAAATGAAAGTTAAATAGTGAATAGTGTTATGTATCATTTATAATGAGAAATCCTTTCCCAAAAGATATTAACATTCTATATTTTCACGCAATCTAATGCAAATGTTTAATGATTAATATTGCAAATTGTATAAAAATAAAAATTATACTCCCTCCGTCCCACTTCAGACGTCCTGTTTGACTTTTTGGTACTGTTCATTGTTTAACTTTGACTCAATATTATTGCAAGTAAATATTTGAAAAAAAATAGTCGAGTTCGGTCTTGTTATATTCGTCTAATCGTGTAGTTTTAGAATATATATTTCACATAATTTTTACTTATATATATTTTGAGATATGATCGATTTAAAAAAGTGCATTGGATTGTGTGCAAAAATCAAACAAGACATCTTAAATGGGAAGGAGGGAGTAATATTCTAAAACTATTTGATTAGATGAGTCAAACAATATTTTATATGACTATATTTTCTTATATAATTGTGTTAAAAAATCGAATCAAAATTACTCAATAAATAGTGTTTATTATAAAAACGTTAACAATATTAAATTAGGTAGCAAGTATTTTAGTTGAAAAGCAAACAAAGTCAGTTGGAAGGCTAAGTGGATAAGTGATGTTACAACTTACAGCTAAAATAAATTTCTGTTTGCATGAGTTTATTTTTTTTTTTAAAAAATTTTGACTTTTGTATTAGAGAATAATTTTATTTTTAACAATAATTTTAGATTTATTGAACAAATAAATAATAATTTTGTATAAGAAACATTAGACTTTTTAGCTTATGTACTCGATTCAATCATTTCTAAAAAAATAATTTCAAAAAAAAAAAAAATTAAACGGAAATTAAACTGGAAAAAAAAAAAAAAAATTCTATCCAAAAAGCTAATTATCCAAACTCCAATTGTCCACTCTGATTCTAGTAGCAACAAGTAACAAGAAAGGCGACAATATATCCAATAACCCAATAGGCAATAGCAACACCGAAAGGAGGTCCAAAGATCCAACCAAACTCAATACACAAACAAACAAACAAACGCGAAAAGCCAAAGCCGAATTGCTGCAATTCGCAAATCGGGCGATTTTTGGGAAATGGCGGCCGCGGCCCCTCTATCCTCTTCCTCTTCCTGCTCCTCCGCCACCGTCCTCAACGACCTCCCCGACGTCATCCTTTCCTCCATCATCGCCGCCGTCTCCGACGTCCGCTCCCGCAACTCCGCCTCTCTCGTCTCCCGCAAGTGGTACCTCCTCGAGCGCTCCTCCCGCTACTCCCTCGTCCTCCGCGGCAACCTCCGCGACCTCTTCATGCTCCCCACCTGCTTCTCTTCCATTTCCCACCTCGACCTCTCCCTCCTCTCCCCCTGGGGCCACCCCCTCACCGCCTCCTCCGACCCCGCACTCATCGCCCACCTCCTCCGCCACGCCTTCCCTTCCCTCACTTCTCTCACCCTCTACGCCCGCAATCCTTCCACTCTTGAACTTGTTGCTCGTCAGTGGCCCTCTCTGCAGCACCTCAAGCTCGTGCGATGGCACCAGAGGCCTCAGATTGCCGCCGCCGGAGATGAATTGAAGATTCTCTTCGCCGAGTGCGGGGGGCTCAGATCGCTTGATCTCTCTGCTTTCTACTGCTGGACGGATGATGTTCCGCCGGCTTTGGATTCCTATCCCTCCGTTGCTTCTAACCTCACTTCCCTAAATCTGTTAAATCCCTCCTTTTCTGAGGGTTTCAAGTCCGATGAGATTAAGATAATTACCAAAGCTTGCCCCAATCTGACGGAATTTCGAGCTGCTTGTATGTTCGATCCGAGATATATTGGGTTTGTTGGAGACGAGGCTATGATTGCTGTATCGGTGAATTGCCCAAAATTGGTAATTCTTCACTTGGCTGAAACTTCTGCTTTCTTGAATGTGAGAGGCGATCCGGAGCAGGATGGATTCACACCCGAAGATGCCAGGATTAATGTGGCCTCTTTGATTGAGATGTTTTCAGGACTTCCTTTGCTGGAGCATCTCACATTAGATGTTCGTAATAATGTCAGAGACAGCGGCCCGGCACTGGAGGTGCTCAATTCCAAGTGTCCTAAGTTGAGATCTCTTAAACTAGGGCACTTTCATGGGATTTCGATGCCCGTTGAGTCGAGGCTGGATGGGGTTGCCCTGTGTCCTAGGCTTGAATCCTTGTCGATTAGGAGTGTTGGTGATCTCACGGATATGGGTTTGATTGCAATTGCTAGAGGTTGTTGTAGATTGGCCAAGTTTGAGATTCATGGCTGCAGGAAGATATCGATGAGGGGTATGAGAACTTTTGCTTGTTTACTTCGTCGGACATTGATTGATGTGAGGATCTCTTGCTGCAAAAATCTGGGTGCAACTGCTTCGCTGAAAGCACTGGAGCCAATACAGGATAAAATCGAGAGGCTTCATATCGATTGCATCTGGGGTTGCAATGATGATGTTGAGGGTCTTGAAGGAGTGGAATACGGGTTTGACCTGAATAGTATGGATCAAGTTGAGGTGTCAAACCAAGTTGTCCTACACACAGGTAAAGACTTTGGAAGCACTGGTGATGAATCTGATTATGATGACGCGGGCAATCCAAGAAAGAAGTGCAGATACTCCTACGATCTGAATTCTTATTTGGGAGAGGATGTTGTTCATGGAAATGGCAATGGATACGGCGGGAGGACATGGGACCGATTGGAAAGCCTATCTCTCTGGATCCCAGTCGGGCAGCTTTTGACTCCTCTAACATCTGCAGGGCTTGAGAATTGCCCCAATTTGGAGGAGATCCAGATCAAGGTCGAGGGAGATTGTAGGGAAATGTCGAGGCCCTCAAAGCGTGAATTCGGGTTGAGTGTTCTGTTGATCTACCCTCGGTTGACAAGGATGCATTTGGATTGTGGAGATGTTATTGGTTATGCTCATACAGCGCCTTCGGGCCAGATGGACTTGAGCCTTTGGGAAAGGTTCTATCTGTTTGGTATTGGGCATTTGAGTCTGACGGAGCTCGACTACTGGCCTCCACAGGACAGAGATGTTAACCAGAGGAGTCTATCCCTTCCAGCTGCTGGATTGCTGCAGGAGTGTTTTGGGCTGAGGAAACTCTTCATCCATGGGACCACTCACGAGCATTTCATGATGTTCCTTCTAAGGATTACCCAATTACGTGATGTCCAGTTGAGGGAGGACTATTATCCTGCTCCAGAGAATGATATGAGTACAGAAATGAGGGCTGATTCTTGTAACCGATTCGAAGCTGCTCTCAATAGGCGACAGATTCCAGATTGATGACACAGGAAGGAATATAGATGGTGATTGTATTGGTTGCCAACGAGGAACACTGTTGGAAATGAAACACAGGGAGGTTACCAATATTCTTGCATCTCTGCAAGACAATGGTGAGCAGTTTTTGCATCTGTCCAAAATGTTTGATTGCCTCTTATTTTTGGGTTGAGTCTGCGGTTTTTTTTTTCTTTTTGTTAATCGGGCAAGTAATATGCTTTTGTTGAGTTACACTTTTGATGTTACATACACAAACACAATTAATACATTGTAAATCGTACTAGTTGTATTGAGCTGTAACACTGTAAATGAGTTTGATTGTGTCAAACGATTTCCTTAATCCTTCCCCGCCAAACCACACACAAAATTTAATAAAAGAAAAAAAAATAAATTCTGGGTTTTGGCAATAAGAATCTCAATTTTATGTCTGTGTTAACTTTTAATCCCGTTTCTTTTCTGCAGATGCATGAGGTTTTTCCCTTGCTCTTATCTTTGTTTGGTTGATTTGATGCTTTTAGAATCTTTAGTTGGATTGAAAGCGAATTGGGTGCATGAACTCAATTTAGTTTTGCTTTTTTCTTCTTGTGGGAAATTTTCTGTTATTACTTTTTGGTCTGTTTTCAGAAATATTTTTATCTTTGGCAGAAGTGTAAATGGCCATATGTTTATATCCAGTCATCCACTATGGTGGACTAGTAGAGTTACTTAACCTCACTTCAAATTCGTTTCAGTAGGGTTTAGGTCAAGTATTCCAATATACTTCAAGTACTTTTTTTTTTTTTTTTTTGGTGAACAGGTTTAGATCAAGTATTAAGTCAAGTAGGATTATTTTTTAATATTTAAAATAATTGCTACAATATTACTCCATCTGTTCCAACTAAAATGTCTTACTTTCTATTTTTAGATATCTCATCACAAATGTCTCTTTCTATACTATTTTTTCCCTCTAACAATTATGTGAGTCTCACCGTATACTAATAAATTGGAAAAAAGGCCAAATATATTCGTTTTGTTTAAAAAAAAAGTCAAATCTATCATTTTTCTATTTTATTACCGAATTTATCCTCTACATATGCTAATTATATCCGGAAATATCCTAAACTCACTAATTGTGGAATGCCTGCTGACGTGGCAATAAATTAACTTAAATCCTACACGCTGGATCGAATTTGAAGCGTGTCTCAATTAGGGCTGGGGAAAAATACCGAATATACTGCATACCGCACATACCGTATCGAAAAAATACCGAAAATATCGAATTTTTCAGTATACCGTAATTTTCGGTATGGTATCATACCGTACCGTAAGATTTCGGTAAGTAACGGTATAAATTTTTTGATACCGCGGTATACCGCTACCGTACCGAACTTTGGTATATACCACGGTATCGGTATATACCGCGATACCGTTATATACCGTAATATCGGTATGTTGGTATATAGCGAAAGTTCAGTATGCCGGTATATACCGCAATACCGGTATGTCAGTATGTAGTGAATGTTTGGTATGTCGGTATATACCGAACTTACCTGAATGTCGGTATGGAAACGGTATGGAAATATTTCATACCGAAACTTTCGGTATACCAAAATGTTTGGTACGGCAACAGTATGAAATTTTTCATACCGTAAAGTTCGGTAAGGTATACGGTACGGAGAATTTTTTTCTGTATGATACCGTACCGAAAATTACGGTATACCGAAAATTTCGATGTTTCTTTTTTCGATACGGTATGTGCGGTATCCGGTATACTCGGTATTTTTCCCCAGCCCTAATTGAGACACTTCAAATCCCATCCAGTGTGTTTAGGGTTTAGGGTTTAGGGTTTAAGTTAATTTATTGCCACGTCAGCAACCATTGCACGATTAGTGAATTTAGGATATTTCCGGATATAATTAGCATATGTAGAGGATAAATTCGGTAATAAAATAAAAAAATGATAGATTTGGTTTTTTTTTTGTTAAAACAAAACGGATATATTTGGCCTTTTTCCCCCTCATAAATTAATTTTACCTTAATTCTCGCGCCCAACAGTAACAGGACGATCTAAATGGGAGGGAGTGAGTTATAGATAAGATGGAGTCAATTTTGAACAGACTATTAGAGTACTACGAGTACAGGCCTACAGCCCCACTGGGTTTCATAAACTGCCTCAAAGTATTATTGGACCACCTTGGTTTGCATATGCTTTCCATAATTGCCCTATTTCTCTAATTCCGTCTTTTATTTTTATTTTTATGGTTCTGTTCTATTTATGTTCACACTATTGCTTCAATTTAAATACTGCTAGACAGATAGCTCTATATCCATTAAATTAATTTAGTTTGGATGTAAAACTAAAAAGAGTAGCTTCAAATAGTAAACCGTACAACCGGTGAGATACACACGAAAAATATACTCCCTTTGTTTTTTTTTTGTTTGCTACGGACCCACGCAGCACGCAGTCCAATGTACATTTTAAATCAGTAATAACTCAAGTTCGGTACAAGTAAAAATTCTAAAAGTTCGATATTTAAAAACTACAAGACGAGATGAATCTAACAAGATCTCAATTGACTATATTTTAACTTGAATAACTATGATAAAACTTCAAGTCAAAGTGATTGTGTGAATAGTGCCAAATTCTCCAACGTAGCTATCATTTAAAAACAGAGGAAGTATGTGGAATTATCATTAGCACCATTATACTTGCCAGATTCATTCGATCGTATTCTCGGGAACGGTTTATAGGCTGAATGAATCAGTTTTTAGCCTGGGCTGAATGATAAATTTTAGTTATGTATGTGCTAACTTTTGTGTTGTGATTTTTATTACCATATTAAATGAGATTTGATAAGTAAGGTATTTTTATATTTCCTATTTTATTTTCCAGTAACATTTACTACCCTCATCTTAATATTTTTGCTACGGATCCACCTACATGCAAATACACATTTTAACGGTTAATAACTTAAATTTTGTGTGCAATAAAAAATTATAAAAATTTGATATTCTAAAAC